>CAWUFW010006789.1:600000-1099280 GCA_963921515.1 Calotriton arnoldi | reverse complement strand
TGGTATTATATTCCCTCTCTCCCAACGCCAGACATTCCAGATGTTACCCCTTTCGCCAACTGCCCGATTCTTCAGGTAGGTCCGTCACCAGCCAACAGCTGCGCCATTGCCAGATCGTTGTTCCATTACAGTAAGTCCAACATCGCGCAGGCCGCTCTCTCTGTACCATGCATAGAATCGACAGGCACCATGCCTCTGATTCCCAGCCGCAGCGCGTCACGGCGCGCGGTACTTCGAAGACCATGCCCGCCTTAAATGTAGCAGATGACAGCGCCACTCATCCACCATTTGGGTTTCGGGGCATCATCGTGGTGCTGAAATATTAATCCCCGGGCATCTAATGGCGTAGGCTGACGGTCCAGGCCTGACAGTTAAGACATGAGGGTCATAGCCCTTTAATGTTACGCGATGGCGGGTTTGCCCATCATGATGCCTGTCAAGGCTTAGAAGATTCCATATCGCCTTCCACAGGGTCGCGGAACAATATAATTTGTCGCAGTATTGCCATACTAAAATTCGCGCACACCAATATCCACCGGCGCCCGCATACACACCCACGAAGGCAGGCTGATCAATGTACACCAACTGAAGCCAGAGTTCGGGGTGCCGTTCGCTGCGCCTCTACACCAGGCAGACCAGCAGCCATGTTAAATTCCGTCTCTTTGTTCCTGGTCCAGCGACTACAATCTCATTCAGAGCCGCAGCCTACTGTGCCTGCATTATGAAAGCAGAGTCCAGAAAGGGTAAGAGGCAAGACCAGCGCCGTCTCTTTCCTAAAATGTAACGATTTTCCTGCATCATCTATTTTTCTTTTAAATTTTCAACTGCGCCTACTGCAGCCGTTGGTTTAAAATCAGAAGTTTATTCCGTCAGGTGATCAGTATTGAATGCATCCCATGTTTTTGCGTTTAACTCGTGTTTTTCCGCCTGTACCGTTTCCATTTAACCTGTTAACTGGATTTTGCATCCCGTGTTTTCCTCTCATTCCTGTACCAGCCTTCCTCCGGTTTCCATTCCAGCTGAAGATCTGTATTACAGTGCACCCCAGCGACTGATCCAGGCCAGGTCAGTGAAATCAGCTCCCTCCTCCGAGAGACAGCAGGCGCAAGCCGCTTAAACCGTGATTGCTAAGCCAGAGAGGAGTAAAGCCTTACAAACAGCGTTTCTGGCGACGTTTGCCAGCCTACCTCGCGTGGATACCGCCCGTTCCTCAGAGATTTCCGAATAGAGAAGAAAGCTTCACCCTCCTTCTGGCCAGCAAACCCGAGCTGTGACCATATGTCTGATTTCTGCACATGCCATCGATTGGCGATCAGAGCCCGATGCTCTATTGATCAGGGTTAGCGTTCAGGTTATCTGAGGTTTCCGGATTGGCTCTGCCCAATCGTGAAATATCATACCAGCTTCCTGCGCCGCAGTTCGGCCAGACCAGTAAGGCAGGCCACGCACTGCTGGTTTACAGCTTCTGATTATTGCTGATTCAGGTGCGGGGACTCAAGAGCAGGCCAGCTTTCATTGGAAGCGAAGGGACCAGGCTTCCTGTACCATTGGTCGTTTCACCAGGTTGAGACTACTGAAATGGCCAGACCGAGAGATCGCGGCCTTTAACCGATTAAGGCTTGACTAGGCCAAGATTGGCCGTAGCGTCCTGGCCTCCCATTGGCTCTAGATTTTGTGGGTTAGTGCCGCGATTGACATTGTTAGCTAGGTTCCCATTACAGTACCACAGTTATAACGCCAGCTTGTGGCCGCCCAGCTAAGCGCGAGAGGACAAGGTTGCCTGAGCTCGTTGCAGGCGGGAGAGATAAAGTGCGAGCGCCTGGCTCGACTCGTTGCGGAGAATGTTCACTGTTCGAACCGTCGGACAGGAATCGTACTCACCATGTATTCGTCCCTCTGTACATATTACTGATTCACTCATAGATACGTGCCTACCCGCAGTATAAACATTTGTGCACAATACCGCGTCGCCATGCGACAAACAAAGAAGAAAAACATACTCGTTTCATCGCTATTCATACTCATGCGTACTGATCTGCGCTCGTTACCTCCCGAAAGATCACCAATCCCACTGTGCCCGTACCTCATCAACAAACAGCACCAGTACACTTTTCATGAACGTTATTCTCAATGTTCTATGATTCATATATTTCCACTTCTCTAATTTAGCATCATGCACTACCTATTTTTCTCAAATTATACCAACATATCTTCTTCGACTATCTCAAACTCTTCATTTCATCAATTATCAATCTCATTCATCTATACATCCGTCGTCATATTCTTCACTCATTCCTCATTTCCATCTCAAACGCGCCATACATGTTCCCGTGTCGTCCTTCTTCCTTACTTCCACCTGATTTTCGATCACCTCCACGCTGATCCTCGTGGAAACCCTTTCCTTCCTCCAAAATCCTTACTAAAGCCCACGTTGGCGACCCAAAAGAGAAGCCCTTCATCCTCCACCGTCCTTTCAATCAAAATAATAGATTAGCATGTTCACTTCACTCATTCCACCATACTCATTCAATACCATCTTTATATCTCGAGTTAGCCTGCCACGCCAGAAAAGTACAACAGTTCCAGAAATATAGCGCCATGAATGGAAACCTTCTTTCCTAGCCTTTCACTCAAATAATATCCACCACTGCCTCATATTCACCACATTGGTTCACCACTGTCTCATGGCTCGATAGCGCAGTTACCGCCAAAAAGGATTCAACATCAACAGGTTGTGAAGCGCCATAGGTTACAGTCCCTCTCTTCTATTCTCTGCCATCCGCCCGAATCCAGTCAACTGACTGGTCAGCGATTCACACTCAAGATTGTATGCTTCAATTACGCACACTACACTGTCTCTGAGTGTCTCGAGCAATGGCTACGCCAAAGCGCGCCGACGCTCGTCAGGCAGCAGCGTCGTACCGCTGGGGTCACAATAATGCGCGCCCTGTGTACATAACCGGCAATGCTAATTCGTCGCCAGTCGGTTCGCGCTTGGTATAATGCGTCATATAGCACGATTCTCAAGAAATTCGAAGACTGTATATACAGACATTCATGAAGCATTCGCTTCGGATTTCGCCGCGTACGAAGCCTTCCGCGTCATTTCACGCGTTTCCAGTAGTACCGCATAGCAACAAACTCCTCAGAAGCCAAAGGCCAGTTTGTCATCAGAGCATCTGATAAGGGGCCGAAGCCAGTCGTATTACGCTAAGATTTGAAAATCAGCCAGCCTCGTTGTGTCGACAGAAAACAAAAGTACGCTGACCTCTGTGTAGCCTGATCCCCGAGCCTCACTGAAGATTTTTGAAGTAAAATGTGTGACTGTTCAAAAGGAGCTCTCGATACCGTGCCGGAACAGTCCGCCACAGCAATGAACGACCACAGCGGCTATATCCAGCTTATTCAACTCGTTTGACACTAACATCTGGAGCAGGGAGCTTCGATGAGGCAGCGATTCCTGAAGGACCCTCACTCAGCCTCACTGACCTGATCCTCGGGCTGGTAATCTGACTCTACTGAGCATCGTCCTGCAAAATGCGACAGGTCACTTCGGCGCAGCCTCAGCCACCTCTACGGTCAGCCTGCAATCGCTCACTGGGGTCATGCTGGTCACTGATCACTGAGAATCAAAGCTGTTTTCATTTAAAAAAAAGAAAAATTATGTTTGTGTTATTCAAAAGTAGAATATTAAAGGCAGGTATTATGCTCTGGTCCATGTTATGTTAATAAGATAGAATACAGCTGATATAGCCAAGCATATTTATATTATCATGCATCAAGCATGTAAAGGGGAGACAACACAGGTTTCAGCAGGTGATAGAGTACAAAAGATTGCTCTCATAGAGCAGAAGAGATCAGAAAGTCATGCCGTGTCATAGGTCAGCATGTTGGATAGCATGTCGTGGGACGCCTCAAGTGAGGGCAGCGACGGAGCCTGAATTCAAGAGGTGCAACATATCGGTAGCTGGCTCAGGTCACTTGCCGGAGGTTGTGGCGGAAACCTCACTACACTACACATTACGGAGCCAAGCTTTGTGGCGCATAAATAGGTGATGCCGCCAGTAGTAAGACAATGGCTATATCTCCTAGTGGTACTCACAGGATGGATGAAACATTGCCTATCAGTGCTAATGAAGGAGAAGGAACTCAAGGCTTCAAACCAAAAGATACGAACACGCTAATAGTATGTCGTCGATTGGGCAGGTCCAATAACAAGGTGCCTGCTTCAATTAGCAGCGACAGAATGAGTAGGTCGATCTTGATGTCCCAAGCGTGTGAGTAGTATAAGTCCCATGTGCGAGCGGAGGAGTCTGGATGCATGCGGCTGGGGATAGCTTATCAGCACTGCAGAAGCCCAGTCTGTCGGAGCCGGGGCGATGTTCCGCGCACTTAGCGTCGCGCATGCCAATGCCTGGCAATCGTACACTCCTCGGAGTCCGCTACGTTATGGCGGTTCTCAGGGCACGATACGCAACATTAGCGTAAATTGCCGAGATTAAATCTGTCCATACTAAGCCGTGTTCCGTGTCGGCGTGCCTAACAAAAACTATCTGAACAGCATCCCCGGAAGCGTGCCACAGCTGCACCAGCTTCGCCGTGAAAGTGGTAGCCACCCGCATCTGTGATGAGCTCAGGCTGTCATAAAGATCGAAACCCACAATTAGACATCAAGCCCCAACATTGTCGCATCTGACATACGGGTCCAGTTTCAAGGCCCCGCAGAATAGCCAGGCCGTCCTTCGCTCTGCAGCAGGTTGGCGGGCTTATCGGGCGAAACCACGCGCTTGTGTCTACGCATCATCAAAGGCGAATACCAGGCTTAAATCACCATGAATCTTGGTGGCAGGTTTCCGGGCGCTCATCGCCCAAACTAATTCTGTTAGCCGCTTATTACACGAAGTAGTTTGTTTATCGGGATTGAGTATTGATTTGTAGTAAAGAGCTAAGGAGGAGAGTCACTACAACCACATATGGCTGTTTCATGTAGGTACTGTATCCAGCTTGCTACTTCAGGCTGAAAGTCTATCCATCGCAATTGTTAACACTGTTCCTGAAACGCAAGATACCCCGGTATTTGGTACCGCAGACAATCTGTGGTACGCGCGCGAGTGTTATAGTGCAGGAATCAGATTTTGCCCTGAGCCGACGCCAGTCCCCAAAGGCCACCAAATCAGATCTTCCGGTGCTATAAATCTGATATGAGGCGTCTGACAAATGATATGTTGTCGCATACACGACATCAGAAGAGGGGGCCGATTCCAACAAAGCGTTCTGGCACGCGCGCCTGTAGGCGATGTATCAGGGGTCCATGGCCATAATGAATAGAAGAGACAAAGTGGGCAACCTGCCTGCGCCCGACGTACCAGAGATGGAGCCATTGGATACGAGTAGGGCTCAAGTAATAAGAGGAATATGGCTGCAAATTGCTGGGAATGTCAAGACGCCGCATGTGTATACCCAAGAGAGTAAAAGTTCTCTCCACGCCCAGAAGGGCAGCCACCGCAGGCCTCAGGGATACTCCGCCCAAGACGGCTGAGTGGCGGATCTGCTGCGCCTGAACCCGGTCTGAATAGGAGAAAGGTCATCAGTTTCTCGACAAGTATTTCATTATCGTGCCAAGTGTTGTTGAGAGGTCCGTAAGATTTATGGGCCTTACCTCGGCCTGAACAATAGGTAGATCATAGCTCGCCACAGGAAATTTCCAGTTCAGGCCCTCCAGCAAGTGGAGAATGTTGACGCAGCTTATATGCCTTATAAAGGCATGATGACAAGGCCCATGCGCCTAGGGAGTCGATTGCCCAGTTTGTATTTGGAGGGGGTCGCTTGCCACTGTGACTGAACTCTGCCAGACAGTGTCACCTTCGGCGTTTGCGAGCCGCTGAATTCGGTGATCGCTGTGTATACAAAGATTTATAACAGAAACAGTCACGGATGATAGCCCACATTTCACAGAGAGCCACGGTCAAGACTAAAGGTCAGGCTGCCGGGGTTCCCACGGCGTAAAGCCAATGATGGGGCGCTCACCTTCCACGCACTCACGCACGCAAAGCAGCCTGCAAAGCAGTTTCGGCCCTCCAAGGTCGTTGAATACGAGTACCGAAGAGAGTAGCGAGGAGAGGGCCGGGAAATATCTCACTAGCCACTCATTTAAACTGCGTGCCACGAAGTTCAGTACTCGCATATTGAGATTCGCAATATGCTCTTAAAGACGTCCCAAAGAATGGCATATTGGTTGGTCAGACCCGCTGCTTGCGCCGACAGTGAAACCGCGTGCCAATGAAAATCACATCGAAAGCATGGCAGCTTTGGGGAAAGACCAGCTCCCAGCCCTCACCATAGGGGAGAGCATGAAGCCTGACTGGGGAGCCGCATGCTGCAATACTCGTGTCCTGCCAGCAGATCGAGACAGCCTTCATACCAGCTGCCACATCAGTCACCGAACAGCCGTCCTGTCATTTCCAGTCGGCTCCGTACTCAGCTTCTGGGGTCACAGAGCACCCGATGGTGGGGGAGATTTCGAATGGGGCCAGCGACCGGCAAGGTTCAGTTCTGCATGTGTGGATGGTCCGGCATCAAGTGCTCAGGACCAGCCTGGCCCGCTGACACCGAGCCACCAGAGGCAGCTGGAGCCAAGCAGATGGAGCCGCTCCCTCTTTACTGTGAGACTGACGGCCCATGGTGCTGGGCTGGGGCCATCACTGCCTTCCTTTCAAATCACTCTCTCAGCAGAACACGCAGACTGGGAGATGCAGCCCGGGATTCAGAAATCCAGTTGCCACCTGGGCTCTCTCCAGCCATGGGGCCCACGGCGCAGCGCGGCTGCGCCCCAGCTGGTCCCAAAGAGTCACAAAGGTCGTGGGGGCGTCGCACTTCAGGCGCGGGCATAAATCTCCCTGGGCGAGTGGAAGTTTGGTGATCCATACCCCGGACGCATTCGGCCCGCCGGCAGGTCTTTCTGACAGCCAACAGCTCACACGCCTCAAAGAACTGTTGTCGCCAACGGCGCTGATAACTCCTACCCAGCTTGCACTCAACTACAAGAGCCGATATCTCTGGTTCCCTCCTATCCACCAGCAATAAAGCCGCCGGTTTTCGCCTTCTGGCTCTCTCCCATCTTCTACTGTTCGGCGCCTTTATATCGGGCCGCGTCTCAATATAAAATCAGTTCGCTCGAACTTAACTTACTCTGTCCGCGTACATCTCCGGCTTCGCTTGCCGAGCAGGCCGAAGATTTCTCCGAGACGTTCGAGATTCCACAGGCGTGCCTATGCCAGCCCGCTAGTCACTTCAAATTAATAACTCCACTCTCGACTCCCAATCCTCGTAATGTTTTGATATTTCAGAGGTCCGGCGTTTTTTGCCAGCGTTAAATAGACCATGCCACACAATACTCAAAACATTCATGATTTTCACACAGAACTGCCAGAGGAAAACAATTAGCCACCACTAGCCAGCAAAGACTGCAGCATCGTTTGTGCGTGAAAAACAATCCCAGAATTCCAGACTTCATGAATGTTCGTCTGTAGCCCATGAATCAGTTTGCTCTGTCTGAAGCCGCAGCACAGCGATTAAGCAGTACTGACGTTAAATACACCAGCGTTGCTCTCAGTACCATACCCAGCTAGTTTGCGCCGAAATTATGTTGCGCAGTTTTGCACAAAATATCTGCATGTACAGTACCTTTGCAAAGAATAAGAAAACTAAAGAGCATTTTCCAGCTGTGTAATCCAGAACAGTAAAACTGGTTTCATAGTTAATACACAAACGTTCGCTCATGCACATAATATTGATGTTTCATTAGAGAATGAAGGTGGTGAAATTTTGGCCATTCGTATACAACCAAAAATATCAAACAATAATAGCTGGAACATTCCACGACGGTTCATCTGACACAATGCAACATACGTGTTAACCTCGTCAGCACTTCACCTGCCTACATTACTCG
The DNA here is from genome assembly GCA_963921515.1 of Calotriton arnoldi. Taxonomy (NCBI): domain Eukaryota; kingdom Metazoa; phylum Chordata; class Amphibia; order Caudata; family Salamandridae; genus Calotriton; species Calotriton arnoldi. The sequence continues at coordinate 1,091,332 of CAWUFW010006789.1, read as the reverse complement.
TCTGAGGTTCTCCAAACAAATATTCAGATGGCCAATATCCAACACGACAAACAGTATTTGAACAGGTTTTCTCTGGAATACCAGACTCATCGTTGTTCAAGAACACAATTCGCATTTTGTTCGAATCTGCCATCGCTCATGCGCATAGATCTTACATAGCCATTATCTTGGCCTGATTAAAATAATGTTTAAATGTTCTTCTGGTCGAAATATACAGGCACCGCAGTCTTGATCTAAACCTTCCAGCACTGGTCGTGTTAATTCTCGGCACACTTCAGAAGAACATTCAACATTGTTGAAGGCAGTTCTCTACTTGTTTCATTAACTGATACAGCAATATATTCAGCAGCCAACAATAAGAAATATAAGGAGGAGACTCCAGTTGATGGTTATCGCTGTTGCCTGCCCACTCTTCATAGTTGCCATTATCCGATTTGTGTGTTATGACTTACCTCATCCAAACACTCCCATGCACAAACCCCAGGAGCTGACGGAGACAGCCGGATTGGTGATAGCTCCACCCCATATATCCCCGTCCTCAGACTACTTCGGTAAAGTGCCTCTCATAAAGCCTCAAACAATACTTCACTTGTTTTGTGCCGCAAGTGTTGCCGCTCCCACCATTCCACATAATCCCACGTTACAGATCTGTGCCCCGCATATTACTCTGCGCCACTTGTGGCAAGTCGTTCGCGCCACTGTAGCAGACTTCCGATCTTCAGCAGAAATATTGTCCACAAGATATCACGACATTGCTGCCTCGAAGGTCGCACAGATTCTGCAAATATGTTTGAGCTATCAGCATTTCGAGGTCAGCCCCGCACCGACGCACCGGGCGAAGTGCCGTCTCTGAGAGCCATCACTGATCAATACCAGCAAGAAACGCGTGCAGAGCGACAGAAGGGAGCATGACAGCAAACATAAAGGAAAGATACATTACTCAGCAAAGATTTAAATGGGTAGATCAGGTGAGGGTTGTACCAGACAGCACGTTCATTTGCTGGCGAAAACATTTTCGATCCCATAGAAACTTTTTCCGCAGTTTTTGTGAATCTGTTCAGATGGCTCGATTCATCTAAAAATTTTCATCATTAGATTAAGACAGATTAAATAAATGACTGTACCATAAAACACCATTGCTCTAATGCATATTTATAAAGTGTTTCACTCTGGCGATTCTTCATATACATTTCCTACAAATTGCCGATCCGCAATCCGGACTTTACTCTCTTCATTTCTCGGAAAATCCGCAGGCGTTAGGTACGTTCACACACAGGAATCAAGGGAACACCACGTACACAGCCCCAACTCCCCAGCTGCTTTGAGTCACTACAAATCAGAAAGTACTGCAAGTATTACAGGAGTTAATTTTCATGCAATTTCATTACTTGTTTCCAGAATCAGCCTGAAACGGTCTGCCTGGCTCAGCCAGATATTGTCCTCTTCTTTGTACACTGGAAGATCCTGTAATAATTTACTAAATGGCTGACGGTGGTTCGCAGAGCTTCATGCAGAGCAATGTTATATCAATAGGCCTACACCACATACAGCGTGTCGCTCCTAGAATAGGACAGACAGATGCTGCATGACATCAGCAGAAAACAAGTCTACCCTGCATTGCCTCATGCACATGGTTTTGTAGCTCATGTCTTGAGGGAATCGTCCTCAGCCTTGATTTGCCTGGACCATATTTATTAACAGTTCAGAAACAGTTTTTAAAGAATATTGCAATATATGTATAATATGTACATATATATATATATATATATATATATATATATATATATATATATATATATATATATATATATATATATAGTTCCACATTCCTCCTGATAATATCCAAGAAGACACTTCTCACGGGGCAGGTTCCAGCATTTGTGCCAGAAACCACGGGCACAACAAGGCCAAGTGGGGTCAGGTTAGTCGTGAACACCAGCTTTACTCATCACGCCATGTAAACAGAGGATTACTCTCAAAGGAGGTTCACCGCTAGAACCAGCTATCTTATCTGGTACAGCTCAGTTTCTCAGAGAATGATAACAAACACTCAGAAGAATAACGCTGACACTTCGTGAAAAACTGTGGTCGCAACCGGCAATACACTGTCACAGCTAATAAGGTTACTTGCTTCATGTCATATTATCTATAACATCTGATAACGCTTGATTAGCCAGCAGAATAGTACCACCTGATTCGTGCCAAAGCCCTATCGCTATATCCTGCCTAAATGGGGCAACCCTTACTTTAAGTATATCCCAACAAAGCACAATAAAAGCAATCCTCTGATATTATATTTTATGGCTAATTTCTCCATAGAGTCTTCATTGTTATGCTGTATGAATACAACACAGGTCACAATGTTCAGTTACCACAAATAGTCATCCTTAGATGAAACATCATAAAAATTAACGAATTCTGTAAAATAAAGTCTCGAGACATTGGAGAGCAAATAATTAATGAAGATATCCATAAATAAAGAAGACAAGAGCACAGAAAATTGCAGCACAGAGTCCAGAAAATCAAACAGAGCAAGAACAGTAATCATCTACATTATGCACACCAGCCCAGATGTATTGTCTGCCAATTTCACTGCTGAGGCCTTGCGTTTTGTTTGAAGATCAATGGTCAGCGACTCAACCGCTCAGTCCTACCGGTGATTCGCCGCATTTCCGGGATCAATACGCGGTCATTCAAGGAGATCTGTTACGATGCCTCCATTATGCGACAGTGTATTTCAGCATATCGTATCTTTTTGAGAGCTCCGGTTTCCCGAATTGATTAAATTTCTGATTGTCTCATGTAATATGTTTGCCATCATTTGGCATCACGAAGTATTGGTCCGCGCACCGCATTGGCTGGTCTTAAAGCCGCTTTTCCGGGAATTATCTTTCAATATTTGGTAAGACGCATAAGGATGAGAATAAAATGGGTGTGGTGCTTGCTTCACGGCCAACATTGACATGGTTGTTTGAAACGCGTTTGTTGTGCCCCGTGGTTCACAAATCTGAATCTCCGTGCCTCCCATGAGTTGCTGCCCTGGGATATTGTCCGAGGAGTGCGGAGCCTGATTTCAGTGGAGGACGATTTGTAATACTCTCCGCTCCGTGAGTGCTATTGGTGTGACATGAGCAGTAATATATATGTTATAGCATATATATTACATATACATATACATACATATATATATATATTATTATATATTACTGCTGGGATCAAGGCACGCTGGATGCCGAAACTATGCAGGCGTTCTGAAACACAGACGTAACCTCCATCGGTCTGTTTCGTCTGCCCAGGAGTGATGTTGTGTGGCGAGTCCGGATCATATATATATATATATTATCTACTGGCGGCCCAGATAGTTATAGTAAGAATTAGTTTCCATAGGAAAAGTACTTTGCTTCCTGTCAAATTTTACTGTGATTTATATCGCCAAATTAGCGCTTGGTTAACTCCTGCCTGGAGCTTTCCGGAGTGATTGGCAGAAGGGGGCCGAGGGGGTTCCAAAATGGTTTTCTCCATGTTAATTTCATAGAAATCTCTTAGACACGGTTACTAAAGCCTCCGGTCTCTGAATTTGGCAATGCTTCTCCTTTCAAATGCAAACTGCCAGTAGTTGCGGAGAAAATAAAATAGAGGTCAAAAATCAATTTCCCATCTGGAAATCTTACGGTTACAGTTAAAACTGCTGAACTAGATTACACAAATTCTGCTGTGCAGAGGTTTACTCAGAAAGCCTTTTTTACCGAAAAAACTGCTCAGTAGTTCGAGAAATTAAAAATAAAGCTCGATATCAGAGGTCGCTGTGTGGATCATAAATCACGCCTATTTGACTGGCTGTCAACACCCAAACTGCGGAAGCGCCAAGGGTCATTTTGCGACTGTAGAACTCAGTAAACAGGAAATAAAGGTGTCAAAGAAGAGGCGCAGGGTAGAAACACCCTGACTTCAGGCCCGATCAGTCCACAGCGACCTTCCAGGGTCGTGCTTCTTTGCCTTTGCACCACTGAATTCCAAAAGCGCCGGATTTCGCTGTACCCCAAAAACGAAGAAAGGTCAGCCGTTATTTATCCCGGTGGGCCAGGAACCGGGGGGACGGTATCAGCGGGGGCCTGGCAGAGGTGCCGCAGCCCCGAGGACCGGCCATTCGCTCTAAATTGAAATACCTTTTTTTTTAATGTAGCTCCAGCTTCCACATGCCCTCGGGACCACCACCGGGCACTAACTGTTAAATGCGGGGTCCTTGACCAGTCACCACCGCTTTGCAGATGTGAGGGGCTGCATGGCTTGGGACGCTCAGGCCGGCTCTGTAGTAACCAAACCAATCTGTTGCCTGCCATGGTGGGACGGAGCTGTCCTCCGCCTCCTACCGTACAAATCCCCTGGTTTGGATTTTGAAGAGCAGGAAACTCCGTCTCTCTCCAAAAACTAAAGCAGAATTGCCTTCTCCCGGGAAGGGGCAGCCCCTTAAAAGATCGTTGGCGAACAAGGTAAGATTAGCCCCCCCTGTCCTTCACCCAGTGAGAACTCGGTGTCCTCGCCAATAAAATTGTAGAGACGATTTCTTTTATTTTATCTTGCAGTGATTATGTCTTCGTGTGAATGCAGGTACCAGCGTGGCTTTGGCGGGGACGCAAGTGATCTCCTAGCCGGCTGGTGCGGTGCAGGGCAGCGCGATCTAAAACTCCCTTTAAAGAAAATAATAAAGAAATATATTAAAATAAAAATAAATCAAAATAATTATACTCATATTTTTACTTTTATTTAATAAAAGAATTTCAGAAAATTAACATTGTTTAATAAATAATATATTTCATTAAATAAACAGTTACCCAGAAATACTCATAAAATATAGTATAACTATTATTACATTTGTGGCCCAAAGATGAAATCGCTGAAATTCACCAAAGCATATTGCTCTCAGGCATGTTATAGTTAGAAATAAGCATTGAAATCGCTGAATTCACTGAAACCATATAAAGGTTGATTGCTTCACTCGCATAGCTGTTCTGCTAGTTCAGCCAATCCTCGCGCTCTTCATGTAATTGCTGATGACGCCATATACATGTCACTCTCATGACATATCAGCGATTATCAGATGACAATACGGGATGACGCGCCGACATCATCGATGACATCGCCGATGATATCGTATTCATGCGATATTTCATGCATCTTCAATTCTAATAGTACTTCTTTGATATCTCATTCTTAATATAGATCGTTGCTTCAAAATATAGAGTATTTCCGGGTCGTCAATAATCTCGTTGATAAATTATCACGGATTCTTGTGTTCATATCGGCGCATCCAATACTACCTGGCAGGTACATCATACGCAGCGGTCATCGCCACTCATCCATAGAGTACTTCACACATTCCGTCAGTCAGCGCAAATAATTAATCACACAATCTCCATTTGGTTTCACCAGTTATATACACACCAGCTCACTTACTCAGCGTTAAATATTGTTATCATTTCGCTTGTGTTGCCCCGATGGTAGCTGCCGTCACTCAAATCTCATAGCGCGCTCAAGGTCACACACTCATTTCATACCATTTGACTTCTCTAACACAATAAAGGGCGTCGCCTCAGTTACGTAATACCTACATGTGCTCACCGGAGACACCACCACCAACACCACCACACCCTCACTCCATTTATTCATCACAGCATACGCACCCAGCGGCGGGCCGGTCTCGCAGATTTATCCTGACAAATTCGGATTGGTTGCCAACACTTCAATCAGACTGGCGCCATTTGGGAAATCAGCTTGTCGAGTCCCACAAAAATGCCTAAAATACAGATTAGGCTAATACCCCGACTTCAGGCGGTGGCGGTCCTCCACAGGGACCCCGATTGCCGCGGCTCACTAATTTTTGCCATCTTATCGCAGGATCTGCAATCCACCGCAAAATTGAAAAGAAAAACAGTTCGCAACTGTTTTAATTGTCTGGTAACTAAGTACGCTTATGTTAATGCGTGGGCTATTTTCACTTCACAGGGGAGAAACACCTTCGTGGCCAGTCAACATGAAAATGTACTGAGCCCCGGGCCACGCCCCAGGCTCATGTTACCACGTGGCGCCATGGCCCCTCCAGCCCTGGGACACCACCCAAAAGAATTCAAGGGCCTCTCAGCTCCCGGACACCACCTCCTCGGGCTTATGTTGCCTGAATGTGAGACTAGCCTCCACCATCCCGGCTACAATTACCGCCAAGAAGGGCAGCAGAAGAAAGTGCATAAATAAGTAAAGAGGCAGATTATAGGCAAAGCTAAAAGAGGCAGGATATCATCGCAAAGAGACAGGTCAGAAACGAGTTATAAAATAGAGGTCAGAAATCAGCAAAGAAAAAAATAAAGCTGTCGAAAGATTTGGAATAAGGTCAAGGAATAAAGAGGCCAAATGTGTGAAAGCAGAGAGTGGTGTCAGCTGTCAGCAATGAGCAATCAGGAACCCAGGAGAAAGAGGTGGTGGTGAGCTGCATAAAGAGGAAATAAAGGCAGTGAATGGAAGAAAGAAAATAAAGGTGAGAAACGAGCGCAGAGAGTACTGGAAGGTCAGCAATGAGCAAAGAGGCAAAATAAAGTCAGAAGGAAAAGCAGCAGAGCAGAAAGAGCAAATCTGAGAAAGGCATGGTTAATTTGGTCGGAATGCATACAGAAGAGGTAAGATCGTACTGGCAAGACTCAAAACAGAGGGCAGAAATCTCAAGAAGAGGCAGATTAAGGTCAATAAAGGTCAGAAATGAGTTTAAAGAGTAAATTGCTGTCAGAAACCAGCAGCAAGAAGGGCAAAATAGTATGTTAGAATGAGCAGTGCTGAGCACACGGTGAGCGGGCAGAGCAGTCAAAATAATAGCAATAGCGCAGTTATTTTTACCAAAGGTAGAACGCAAGAATGAGCAGAGGAATCGGAAGGCAAGGCGTTTCGACAGGCAGACCGCCAGGAAGTGCACGGCGAGACCCGCTCGGCGTGCTCCTGCTCTTCGTTACGCACTCCACCGACAGTTCAATTTCATGGCACCATGCACCCACTCACAGTACTACTCACCCACTCGCATCTGGCCCACCGACACACCGCACCACGCACTCACTCATCCACTAAATCAGGTCAATGTCAATGTCTTCGTCAATACTCCGTTCGCGTGACAATATAGGTGTCAGCACAAAAACCATAAAACTGACCAAAGAAACAACAGCTGCAGGACGTTACAGAATTTAAAACATTGAAATTACCGAAAAACAACAGTTGCAGGACGCCATGTTGGGAAATATGCCAAAAATGCAGAAATTCACTGAAAAACAAAGGTCAGACGCATAGGTTCAGATTTCACTCATACAAACCATAGGAATTCAGCAGCCAAGTAGCTGTTGCATAGTCCGTATTTGCACCTGCACGCGCCAGCTTATTGCCAGTTTCGCCACGCCAGAACTGTACAAAGCGCAAAACACTCCACTACTGTAGCTCAAGAACGCCGAGCGCTGATGGGAGCTCGCCACTCAGTGCCAAGGTTTGTCCGGGATCACGCTACCTCAGCTGCTCTTCTGCCGCCCGAAAGATTTTACTGGAATGTGTAGCGAATGCGACGTGCCACGCGCAGTGTTCCTTCGGAAGATACGCCGAACACCGCAATGAAATTCAATGCGCCCACGCTGTGCTATGTTACAAAGCTGCCAGAATATTTATAGCCATCAGCTGCCCGCTGTAGGCATCTCCAGATGCTGGCGGAGCAACGATTGGCTGACAAAGAAGCAGGTAGGATTTTGCACAGCCATGTTCAGAAGTCGACGGAGCGACCGGGTGACGCAGATGAAAATGCCCACACCGGGAACGCGAGTAGTGGCAGATCACCATCACTCTCACCCTTATGGGACTGAAGCTTGGGGTGGTTTGGTTGATCGGCACTGACGATAAGTGGGAGATGATGGTCTGGATGATAGTGTTTCGTCTTCATAGTGCATTTGTGTTGTCACATATGATTTGAATCGTATTGCTTCCATGACAGGGCTTCGCGCAAGCCCACGCAGCCCAGCCGTTGTGATCCAAGCGAGCACAGGCAGCGCACACCCCGGGCACCCAGGTTTAGCCGCGGCTGCCGCAGGGCCTCTGGCAGAGCCGCCTACAGACGTGGAAGAGGATCGTGTCTGACCTGATTTGTCGGGGTGCAGTCGGTTTTACTTTGCGGATACCTGGCGAGAATGCCGCAGCGAACGCCAGCCTCGCCTGCTTTCGACGGCGATCGATCCAACATGCCCAGACTCTTGATTCATAGGGGAGTCGGCATGTTTCGGGACATAGCCATCCAAAGTCAGGAAATGGGCGGATCAACAGCAGTTCGCCTTTCCATTGTAAGATAGATCTTTACCATATTTCTTTCAAACAGGGATCATAGCAGGGGCAGACTGACGATTTGCCACACCACCGTATCATTACGATGTGACATCTCGATACTAAAGGGAGGATAGTTCGTGTTGTGCCAGCGTCGATCGAGGACGCCGCTTGCCGAGTGACATGTTATTTGAGACGTTATCTCCTTCTCGTGCCCTGAAGGTCCTATCCTCCGTTGAAGGATCGCAATAAAACACTTCCCGACACTCCAACATCTTCACCACGATCGTGATGTCAATAGTTCCACAGTAATCGAGGCTTGCCAGCGTTCAAGAGGATTTATCGCCCTCCTGGTCACAATCTTGAGACTTTCGCTCACGCCAGCAGTTCGTCCATGCTGGGGCGAACCGGCTCAGACTCATGAATGCAGAAAGGACCGAATTTGGTCATAGCTTTTCCTTATCTCATCCCAAGTAGGAAGAGGGCTGGTAAGCCTCCAGATCAGGTTTGTGATTCACTCACAGTGCCTTCACCATAGCATGCCTCAGGGGCGGCGCACAATGCGTGAGTATTGCATTTGTCGATCAACTCCAGCAACACGCCAGAGCGACATTTCCCACTATCAGATTGTGGAGATGCTGTCGCAGGGTGAGAGCCGGATTCGCATGGCAGCATTACATTAACGCGTTCATCAAGAGTACACCTCCGTGAATCTCCGAAGGGCATCCTCAGAAAGTGGCCATGGCGGGGAGCCAGCTACTGGCAACACCTCTGCAAGCCTAAAAGCCGTTCATGGTTTCCAGGCTGATTAGATGCCCGGCAGGGTGTGGGTGGCTGAGAACATAGCTATCAAGAAGGCTCACAATCAGGTAGGCGTATTTGAAATCCATATCTTAGTATGGGTCGGCAATGCTCCTCCTTTTCATGTTCCCGATTTTCGGCGAAAGCACAGTACAGCGTCCGCTCCAGACTCACTTGTGAGCCATGCTCGCCAATGCCATCGACCAGATGGCGATTCAGAGCAGTGCTTGCAGAAGACGCAGCTAAGAACATTTTATATAATCAAGATCGCAGTGATGATTTTGTGTGTGCCATTTAAAAGATCAGATGTGACATAGCCGGGCAGATAGAGCTTTCACTGAATGAACCCTCACCCAAGAAGGTCGGTTGGGATTTACGGCGTGGCAGGGGAATGGTCTGTCGGACGGGCGCACAGGTGCCACTTTGTAGGCGCAGCCTCCTGGCGCCATGTGCCCATCCACCCCAGGCTGGTCCCAGCAAATAGTAGGGGATCCGGTGAATACTGGCAGCGCCACTGTAGCGTTCTTCTCTATGTCTGGCCACGGACAGTGCAAGTGCAAGGTCGTTCATTTCAGCAAATTATTATAGTTCCCCTCAATAAAGCAGGTCAATTTTCAATGTCAAATTTTAAAATTAGGCAAGTGGATGCTTAGGCAACAACGTTCCGTCTCTGTCAGCAGAGTTCGTGCGCCCGCATCGCCCGTACTGGCCGGGTCCTTACAAGCAGGGGATTCAACACTAAAATGGCGCCCCTAGCGTTACCTATTTGTCAAAGGGGTGTAGGTCACCATTTCAGCAAATTACAGTTCCCCACAGCAGTCACTGCTGACTAAATTTGTACCAGGCAATGGATGTACCAGTGTCAGGCCTGGTTTGTCGCTCACGCAGAATGCTGAGTCGTTAATCTGACGCTGACGCACGTTAAATAAAGAGCTGGGAGTGGAATACTTGCGCCACTGCTGACGTCGCGGTTTGCGAAAATCCAGCCCATCACAGTTTCAGCGGTGGCGCGAAACTGGGAACCCCGCCAGCGAGTGGAAGGCTTTTATGACCTGCATTGTCACTGGCGACATTTATCATCACTGATGACATCTAAAGTGACATCACTGATGACATCATCCACAGAACCACTCACACCCACTCAACACTCCCATTCTACCCACATACGCATACCACCACCACAAACCTGGCCAAAAACACATACAACCACCATATGCAACATCATTGCCACCATTCAGTCACCATGTTGGCCACCAATACGTTGCCTCACATACGTTCACCACACGCCCATAAAACCACCACAATACCCACTCACAGACCTACGCAGCCATCATTAACGCCCAATCATTACAACCACTTAGATACCACTTCGTCGCGTTCCACCACAGCCACTTCAGCCCGCTACAAAGTCACACTTCACTTCATCACAGCCAACAGTAGTTACACAGCCAACAGATTACCAATCGTCTACATCATTATTATTCATGTCCACTACATTACCTGATCATTATCTATATATGCACCAGGTACTCATCACCACGATACAGACATGCAACCGGTAATTGCGCATACCGACTTTCCTGATGAGCCGCGACTGCTTCATGAATACCTCCAGGCGGCGAAAGAGAGCATATCAGCGAGTAAAGAATGTAGCCGACTGCAATTCAATACGGGGCGAAGCTGAACATAGGTCAAAGTATACCACCGAGTAAATGCAGCTTCTTTGTGATAGATGTCAGGTTTAAGGCCTACTTCGAATCTTCAATATCTCGAGATTCATTATCTCGCTTCAGTTAACAGCAGTTTTCTGGGAAATTTCCACCGAAAGGCGCAGAACGAAGAATGCCCACGCTGGGGGCATTTTTATTTCAAATATTTGTTCGCAGTCACATCTGTAAAGCTGCCATAAGCAAAAAGACATTTGTGTAATGGCTGCAGGTGGAATTTGCCGTTCATATTTCATTCCATTTTACGTTCTGTTTGACGGCGCTCAACATATTCACTATCCATTTTCAATGTTGATACGCAGTAATCAGATTAGCAATTGTAAGAACACTTCCGCTTATACCAGAACAGTGCCGCGGGCTCAGATGCATGTTGCTCAGAAATGCATCATCAGCAGTCCAGGTATTATCGCAGCCTTCGGTTGTTCATTGTTCCCGAAATTATCAGTTTAATGGTCCTCACACCGCAGCCTTAAGAACATCTTTCAGCGCTGAATGAACAAGAGTGAAACGCATCAGCATGATGACCCCGGTCAATATCCACCTCTAAGACTTTTACGACATCTTCACAAAGAGAAACAGCCGGCGTCAATTTTACTCCTGACGCACCAGGTCCATCACTTCAATCCTTTCTGAGTACCGTACGAGCATAAAGGGCCATTGGAGAAATGCCGTCACCAGATCATGAAGCGAACAGCTACCGGGCAACTGTAAACAGCTGGGACGAGCAGGGCGATGGATCGGGATCTGGCCATCAGTCTCATGAAGCTTTGTGTTCCCGCGAATTCCATGGAAGCAAAATCAGAGAGTTCCACTCCACCCCTTCTTACAAGAGATTATTCAGCCACCTGCACCACAGAATTCCTTCTGTTTTAAAACTCATGCTAATGAGAGCATAATCTTTATCATGGCTTCATTACCTAGCTAACGCTATTTCCATAGATTCACTAACATACGCTGAGTTCTGAAAGGTGTTGACAAAATATTACAATAGAGTGGTTATCTTACTCTTAACATATCTGTAATGCTCTGGGAATATGTCGATGCAAGAGTTTGTGTCATTTTCTGTTCAAGCATGATACTACCCAAATAGCCAGCAGCTTTTTGTCATCTCAGTACATTGATTTTAGCTGCTTCAGGGCTTCAACAACTTTGGTAGCCACATTTGTCGCATGCTTGAATATTTCCAGATATGACGTTAATCTCCACTTCCACATTCTGACCACACCCGCATCATCACCCGGGAAACACATTAGAGGTCATCTGAGCACCATTTATACCCATCCACAAAGAAGCCAGCACATGAATGAAACGGCGCTCTAATCAGCAATAACGTACCTATGTGAAAAATACCGCACAGAAAATAAGACAGTAAGTAAAAATAAATATGAAGAAGATCAAACAACAGCTCATGTAGTCAGCAATTAGTTTACTGACTAAATTATTGCAATCTCTGAATGGAAACATAAAAAGGCCTTCACATACAACTCAAGCCTGTGTAGTTCGCTGAATCATCTTGGAATCAGTCAAGATGGATAACATACATGTATTGCGCCTCAAATAGATGGCTCTATCATGACTCTTTCCAATACCAAAATGTGAATCTGAAAGTCTGTCGCATAGAAGTGAATCATGGTGTTCCATATGCTCAACAATGTCTTTAGAGCCATGGTTTGCGATTTCCAGTCTACAGATGCTTCTGATTACACTACCTTTTATTGATAGTAAGATTTCAAGGAATATTTTGCATGCAAATTGTTGTTTCTCCATTCTGCAAAATATCATGCAAATTTACTTTAGCTTTTCATATAGTAAATATAGTTTACCATGAAGAAATACTTCTTATATTCTAAGCCACTAATTCTCAGCCTCGGGAAACACATTGTATCTGGCATATTAATGTGTGACCATTTTTGTAGAGAAATCACGCCGTGTTATATGCATAGAATAATATCAGCTTGTCTTTCCATTAGTTTATTTGTGTTATTTAGTGGCATAATTTTGTGGAATAGGGCCGCAAGCCATAAAATTGTCTTGTTATTTAAACAAATTAAATGTATGAAATAGAGCATTTTAGAAGGTGTGTCCTGTTAGCATTTTCAATTTAATTAAAGTGATAGAAATGTGAAATATACATCTGGTATCAATAAGCAGATAATATTTCGCTTAATTCAGACCGATTATCGGCCGAGTGAGGAACACTCAAAAGTGGGAATGATTACGTTGAAGGCCTTTCACTATTATCTGATTACGTAGTGTTTTCAGTTCATGGATTTAATTAATCGACACTTTCGTCAGCAACATATCAAGCAAGAGCTGGTCAAAGATATTTAATATATCTCCTCACTTGCCATCTTGCAGCAACCGTGAAACTTAGACACACTTCGGTTTCGCTGCGAGAACAGGCATAGTTAGTTCAAGCACGCATTACCGTTGCCTCTAGTCACAATTGATCAGATGAGTACAGGCAGCCTCTGTCACCATTCGCGTTCATTCAGCTGAAATCTTCATGCAATTTGCCACTCATTTCAGCATTTCAAACAACAAATGCCTCCACGTCAACACCACTGCAACAGCGCACATCATCAACCTGCTTTCCGCGTACTCTTCTCTTTCAAAAGTATGACTACGTACATTATGATTTGAATTTATCGCAAACAGATCTCACACTATCGTATCAATTTCCCCTATAAACATGTTCATCCCACCATTACCAGATCTAAAATACAAAGCAGTCCTCATACAACACAAAGTGGAAAGCGCGGAAAATCACATCATACACCGAGGTCAAACAAAACAAGAAGATGCGGAGAGTGACTCACTTCACATCCTTTCTTCGAATGGTCTGGGGAGCAGGCAGTTCCGAAGCGTACTCTCATTCTACAGCAGTACTGCACATCTTATCAATGATCACTTCACTTTCAAGCGTTTTTCACGTTACCTGATTAGTCACCTGACAAGGCGAATGCATCTTCACAGTTCCTCATACATTACCAATACAAATTCAAATATGGGACGGAGATAAAACACCCGCCAGGTCATCCATTATTCAGTCCAAAATATAAACACATATCCTCACATGCGTTGTTCACAATATTCTCAGGGTAACATATAACGAAAAACAATGACACAACGTGGCTAATAGCCGATACTCCAGTAAATCAAGCATTGCCATCTATCACCGAGTAAACAGGAAATCACATCTGTTCACGATCTTTATCTACATTGAGAAAGAAATCGAGTAGTTCACCATCACGCCCAATCTACGGAGGCTTCGGCCCTTTGCCTTCAAACCGAGTACACGGCCAATTTAGTAGCCACCGACCCATTGTCGACCTGATTGCCTCGTGCAGCGACCAGCGAGCCCGGCTACAATTATTTACAAATAATAGCTGTCGCATATCTGTTAGTCTGGTTACGCGGCGCCGTAAAGGAATCGGCGACGCGATGGAAGGATAGTCAGCTCACATGCACGACTACGGGAATCTTAAACTCAAAGACGGAAGTTAGGCATGCAAAATATGTGCTCATCTGTAATTGCCATTGACTGTGTTTGATGCGTATGAAAAGTCCATGAGGCATGTAGTATGTTCACGGAGACAGGAAATCCATTCTAAGCCTGCCGCTAAGGCTTGTAGTCAATCTCACCAATAGCCGCCATTCCCAATACAGCCCATCGCTGCCGCGAATTTTGAGCGCTCAATAAGATTATCACTTTGGCGATTAAAGATCTCAATCTTCTTTATTGTTCTGCTGTTTCATTAATCATCATATAATATTTAAAGAAAACTGGTTATTTTGCCAAAATCCACCATCGGTTGAATGGCCGCCAAATCAAGGTTGGTATCGATTCCCATGCCATCAGGCCAGTGGCGATCGCGTCACCTAGCTTCAGAAGCCTAGTACACCCAGCATCGTACACACTTCAGAAAGCTGTAAGCCTTCAACTCACAGTCCTGGAGAAGTAGTGGCGGTCGTACATTTGAGGTTTCTGTGGCTGGCTGCAGATACCATTACCGTTACACCTTATATACTGTTTTCTTAAAGGGACCAAGAAAACTCGTAAATACCGCACTTCAGCAGCGCGATTTTGTGAATACGCGTCATCATAGTTCGATATCTGCCGCCAATACACACGATCAATAGTATTCATAATACGCAAGGGCTGCTTAGCCCCCTCACCTGCGCCTCCGAAGGCGCAGAATGTTCAGCTTCAGCGCGTCATCAGTAAATCAGGTGAATGATTTTTACCAATTCCTGGAAAAGATAGTTTATTAATTCATGTGGTTCGCAGCCCAAGAATGCGCCAGAGTGCCGAGAAACCGCTCACCACGACAAGGATTATGAATGTCACCTCCAGCAGTTTCACATCTGCTAAGCGGGGCATTCCCTTACAGTCAAATGGACACAGAACAATCCTCGTCACAGCAGAGTCCAAGTATTTATATCGCCAGCCTGTAGTTCTCACTGGCAACCGGGCATCCATACGCTAAATAAAAAGCAATTGCCTTGACCAGCTGACTTTGAGCACCACCCAAAGCCCAAGGTCCTGGCTGCGCGCCTGCTGCTCTGCACTTTGTTCCATTAGCAAGATTATGCTCGCCGGGCAAAGCTTGCTCTGCCATCCTTTATGGGGGTTGTGACGAAGGCGATCTTGATCGCGCGGCCTTCGAATAAGAAGAAATCGTGAGCCTGGATAGCGGGGTGTTCCCGACGGTGCTTCACGCCTGGTTCGTTCCGCTGTTCCACAATAATAATTCATTTTGCGCCTCTTATAGCCTTTAGCATCACTATCACCAGATGCGCAAAAGCCAAACTCCCCTCAAACAAATGCTCAACATTTTGCGCCCATCATTGTACCAGTAGCCTGCTGACTGAGGCCAGTCAAGGTTCTGACCGCGCATCTAAAGGGGCCATTGACTCCCGGCAAAATGCCTAATAAGCATTTGATCATGTTAATAATGGCTGGGCCGATTTTCATAAATAGCTTGTAAATCCGAAATTTAACTTATTAGTGATATCACCAGTTACAGACTTTGTCTTTGAGAATAATAATCACAACTGACTAGATCCTTTATCTGGTTAAACAGGAAATATTAAAATGGGAAGAACAGCTAACATCTGGATATTAAATATAAATACATCATTCGCTTAAGCATTCAGCCATACGCCAGTTTAGCAAGCTCAATGGTACATTCAAATCCCTGTGGTAACTGGAATACGCCGGTGCACATACTAAATCCCGTGGCCTATCACTGTAGTTTCTGCATAGTCAGAGTCGGAGAAGAAATATTTCCGTTATCCCATTCCAGTGTTCACCATAGTCGTATATAAGTGTTCATCTGTGTGAATATCTGCTGGATTCTTCCAGGCTTGATCATGTTAGATATTTGACTCATGTCACAGCATTCTTCTGCTGGTATGCTCACTTCCCGTAATATTTTCTGCTGGCCAAAAGTGCTTTAGTTGGTCTACCTCACCAATTTCCCAATGTAATGTCTAATCTCATATCTATTGGATTCTCAGACTTTGAGTTTATCTTTAACTCGTCTGCCGTGTTTTGGTGGGGTCACCATCTCAGCTTATGCCCTAGCTTGCACTGATAGCTCGTCTCAAAGAGGCCTTCGCCACACCATAAAAATCCTCCAAGAGCATTTTATATTATCCTGAGTACAGCCAGAGGAACCTACGCATTTCTCTTCAGTTGTCACAAGCAGATATTTTTCATCAAATCATGCCATCTGGGATTCTTTAGGATGCTCCTAATATGATTGTGATATTCATAGATGACCATTGGTAATTCTACCCTCCTCTTAATCGCTTATCCAATAAATAAAAACTCATGCAGTTGGTCCCAGAATAACATGTAAATCGGGGAAACCCGGTGATTCACGCCACTCCATTACCTTCATAATCTAAATACCAGGTCTCTTGTTGCTTAGCAATGTTCTGAAATGTTCAATCCTAGATCACCTCCCATATTCATGGGATCAGCCAGCACAGATCATAAATCTACCTAAAGATATCATCGCCATAGATTGACCTGATACAATTCCAGAAAACTTCTAATCTCCAATCTCAGACTATCTCAATCCTGATCAGCCTTCCTCTCTCTCAATTCAATACAATGGTAACAGAATACACTCTGCCATATTGGCCGAAGAAAGTGTCTGTGAATATTTCTGCTAAATCTTATTGTTGAGTGTTAGACTTAAAACGGTTCCTGCAGAGCAGGACCAAGAAGTAGTATCCTAACCATTTTATTCTCTTTTACGCGCATCTAAAAAGGCCATCTATTATTACAGGAGATATCTTTATCTCAGACATTCCTTCAATTTCCAACATATCACCATCGCTTGCAAAACATTGTTTGTTTTCCCTTGGCAACCCACGTCTCATTACGGACTTGGTCTGTACCAATGTTACTACCTCTCTTCTCATGCTATTATACTGTCATTCCCAACCTACCTGTCTCGCTCTTCACCATACCCACGCGCCCATCCTCCGCTCTCACTTTTACCCTATCGAATGGCCTTCCTACTTCAGATCACCTGTACTGGCAATACCCACACGCTTCTTTGCTTCACTCTCCATGGGTCACAGATGTCCGACAAAATAAAGCGCCAGATATCTGTAGACTCATACTTCGATACCCGTATGGTTTGTCAATATTTTACCCCGCCAATTCCATCCATTGCAATCTCAAACCAGGTTTCACGCTTCATAGTCAGTTAACTCATAACAGAAACCTGGCCTGGGCATATAGATTTGGGTAATCAGCCACAGTGGCAATGGCCCCACGCTGTGCATGCGCTTGTGAAGGGTCCTTGCTTATAAATTAGCTAATTGCCTTCAGCTCCATAGTCGATCCTAGCGCTGCTGGCAAGACGTTAATACGGCCCGGCAAGCACATATGTGCGCGGCGCATAAGATTCCAATATTACCACAGGAGCCCAATATCAGAGTAGACTTTCAGATAGCACACCCAAACCTCGTATCTGCGTGACCACATGAAATCGGGGCCACCAACGCTCTATCCTTCACCGCGTTCGCCGCGTGTCTATCTTCACACCACAAAGGGTCTTATCTTCTCCTTCTTCACCAGCCCTCGGTTCGCGCCTTTGTTTCAGCTTGTCCCACTTTACTGTAGCGAGCATCATGAGTAAAGAGTGGACATGATGAAATTGACCTTGAATATAATTTTCACCTGGGACTGCTACGATAGACAACCGTGCTCCCGCACTCTAAACTGCCTAATCAGCCCTGCCATCACTTTCAAGTGCTGCAAATGACGACATATCGTAATATCTTCATCTCCGGATCCATCAGCCAAAGACTTTCACCAGCTTCAGCTTAGAAAGGCTTGCCATTCAGTGTCCGAAACACTCTACTATCATTGTCCTTTGAAGGGTCTGGCCCCACTGAAACGCTGTGCTGGGAACTCCTGCGCACTCACAGTGGTAATTTTCTCCCGCGGATTCTTAGCGTTCTTTGACTGCTCCATATAACAAGGGGTTAGTTCGTCGTTTCATACATTCATGTAGCACAGATTAGATCGCCGCGATGTTCTCCACATACATTTACCGTGAGCATCTGTACTCTCTTCCAGAGAAAGGCTAACACAAACCTGGTCAGTTATGTCTCCATGTCCACACTTGTTACCAAGCCTCTTGATCGTTTGTCTCCGATTGAAACACCAATTTTATCTTGCTCTCTGGATGACCGCAGAATTCCTAAGCCCGCGAATATCAGATGCCCCAATCTTCGCCAGATTAGCTCAGCAACCGCCAGATGACTGTTCACAACTTGCTTGATTCTCGCCGCCACCTGACGTCCCATAGCCAAGACACGCTTCCCGGAAGTCTTCGAGGAGTCTCTCCCGGGCCATCTTCCGTCCGATATATCGTGACGAGCATGAGAAATCCTCTCTTACCGTTTCATTGATCACGTCAGCACTGCCATCGCCTTCATAAGCTGATACTGATGTATCTTTCGGCCGATTCATTGGCGTTCTCCAAAGTTATTTGTACTTTTGCCATCAATGGATAGTTCCGTCAATACTTTCCTTCAGCCTCCACTTTCACTGCCACAGAGGTTGATAATGGTCTCACTCATTACCCCTGCTCGTATGTTTTCAACTCAGGTAGCCAACATATTCTGCTATAGAAGCCTCTGATATGGCTGCCAGCCAGCTTGTCAGCTTCAATAGAAGATAAGACCAGTCACCCATCGATTTATTCGTTACCCACCTTGTCTTCTCACTGCAAGAACGGCATGCTTGGCAATAGCTTTTTGACCATTGATTTGTAGCCTCAAAACCACTTGCCGCACTTTGAAACCATCCACTCAAAGCCACGCATTGCAAGGAATGCCAGGCAAGCCGTTCGTATCTTCACACAGCGGCCTGCTTTACCAAAATATTTAATCACTGGAGACGCTGGCATCGTTGCAGCATTGAGATTGGCCACAGAAATAGTCTTCCACATCTATTGAATCATGTTGCGATATATGCAGGTGTTGCCCACTGCACAATCGTGGCTTAGGCCGGCCTCAGCGATATTACGGTAGCATCTGAGGCTGCCTCGCTCGGCCCCGTCTCCATTGCCGTTTTATGCCACGCCCAGAACTGTAACGCCACGCGACCCAGATTCATTGTGTTCCAGTTCATCACAGCGCTCCTGCCGGTTGTTCGTCAGCGCGACGCTTGTCTTTGGCGGAGCTTCCAGATGCGCAAGAGCCTACACGTCCTCTGCACCTACACAGCGTTTGTCATATAATTCACGTTCACAACAATGAGCAGATTCATTCCCTTTGACATATAGGTATTTTGACTTATGTTCTCACCTGTATCAGTTTGTACTAAATGGTATTCTAGTAAAGATGCACATTCTTTGTCTGAAACATCAACATGCACATTGCGTGATATTTTCAGAATGTGTTTGCTACCACTTAAGTGTTATTCCTAGTCATGACGAATAATCAACTAATTTTCACATGTAGAAAGAAAATCTACAAACATCATATTGCCAACAAAGTAAAATATAGATTTGCTTTATGACTCTACAGATTGAGCAATATTGGTGTCAAACAGAATAATAAGACCAGTGATGCATCACTCACTACCTGCCACACTCTTTGAGAGCTTTGCCTCTCAGGGGTTCTAACTACGGGAATGCAGAGGCCTCTTGTAGATGGTCTGCCACGCTGCCAATGGACTGATTATGCACAGTAGAAGATAGAGCTTGCAAACTCCATTATGAATAGTTTGAATATAATTAATATATTCTCTACTGTTTTTAATCTGGGAGTTTGTGAGGTTTCCTAATCTTCCACCAGTAACATCGACATTCTTATGAAAACCCCATCAGGTGCTACTGCTGCTTTACTGTTCAAAGACATCAAGGAGTTTCGTCACTTCTAATCCTAATTCAAAATATATACTGATGATTTATAACAGATTTTATTCGGCACAACACTGAAATAGAGAGGCAGACAACTTCTGAAGACATTCCAATATTAGAAAGCTGAGAATGCTCATTCACACCGGCCTCAGAATCATCGCACAATAAGGAATAATACTAGCTCTAGAAAGGTTTTTGCATAATACATATTGTTATTATATACATATGATCCTCCACTTTATTTATCAGAATCAGCAACTTCATTACTACCACATATAGCGCTGAGAAGCTGAAGCTCAAATCACACTGCCGCAGCATTCGGACTGGGAGGTAAACAATATTCCCGAATTAGCGCGTTCAGAACACAGATGTGCATATCATATGAGGTACCAAAGCCTGAGCTGGGGATCAGGTACGAGAGGCTCGGCGTTCACGAAGAGCTAGGCAGCCTCAGTGCCTCCAGCATATATATGATTCATCGCCAGGCTTTGCTGCCGAAGGTTTCAGCGTTTTCTGCAGCTTCACTTTCAGCCTTATTTTCATATATCAAGATGGAAACAGGAACTTAGTTGTGAGGGGATTCTTCCGTCAAATCTAGATACACTCGTATTCCTAAAGATAGGTGAAAGATAACTAATATTTCTATGAAGACTTTATATTTTAATTATTATTTATATTTCTGTCGCCATTTTAGAATCCTGAGTTCTCACATATTTCACGTATCCGCAGTGAAACCTACACTTTGAGTGCCTTTATTATAAACGAATCATACACATCCGCCCGAACATCCCTGTCAGTTCGATGTCAATAGGATTTGCATTACACAAGTAAGCACCATGACAGAAAACGTGCCCCTTTCCATTGTTAATATTCTGCAAGAGCAAAGAAATGCCTATAATGACCACAGACAGCCAATGTTTTGCCAGCAGTGAAGTAAAGACGGAAATAAACATCTTTTCCGGGACAGAAAGGGTTAATCGCGAAGCGACATGGATAGATCGATCATATCCACCCCGCATGCAGAGGTCCTTTCATTGCTCCTTTGCCGCACAATGGTACCTGAGACGGCATAAACTGTAGTCAGCTCCAATAAAAATATTTATTGTCGCAGAATGCCTTCATTGTCATCAAAACACAGTGAGACATCCAACTGCTGCTTAATTACGTGGGGTCTTGCCAGTCGTTCAGCCAATCATATCAAGATGTCAGAAAGGCGCAGCCTCCCAGCTGCAGAGGCAGCGGTCTGACGCAGCCTCCTCACCAACAAATTCCCCAGCAACACATATTCACCATGTCTACGAGCCTGCGCAGAGGTACGGTTTCGAGCGCCTTCCAGCAAACGTTAATGTTTCCAAAGCACTTCACCGTACTACGGATATTGCGCGAGATACCAGATCCAGAAGAATAAGTGATTGAGGAGTCTAGAAACATCATTTTGAGTCCAGCAATATTTCCTTAAATTAGTCAGCATGGATTTCCATTCACACAAGCATTGTTAAATTTTCTTCACAGAGTTTCTGGTGTGCTGTTCACGTGTGAATGAGTAAATGCATATCCGGTCTTCTCCTTTCAAAGATGATTTGGTGAAATGTATTTAGAGCTCATGTTGCGAGTAATGAGTTGGTCACCATCAATGAACATGTGATTTCCGTCTTATTTAACACAATAATAC
This sequence comes from Calotriton arnoldi, assembly GCA_963921515.1. NCBI lineage: Eukaryota > Metazoa > Chordata > Amphibia > Caudata > Salamandridae > Calotriton > Calotriton arnoldi. The sequence goes on along the minus strand of CAWUFW010006789.1, from coordinate 1,069,403 downwards.
TCTAGCATATGAATTGAGATATAGGAGGTTATTCAAAAGCAAAGCAGATTAAAAGCTGTCTCACAAATCTCTGATTACTCCATCTGCGCATTATGCCCCAAAGGTAGGGCAGCATGCGTAGGGATCACACATTACTGAGGTAATGGTGAGCAGTAGCTGAATGCCTTCTGTTCGAGTATCACTGCCATGCTCAGGTGCCTATTGTCACATTCCCAAAGCAGCAGAAGCCGTGGGCTTTATTCGGGCACACAAATTGTCACCAGCTTGACTGTCGGCAATATCAACATCAGCTGGTATCTGGATTTCCGCAAGGGACAGTACTAGTCATCCTCGTGTAGTCTGTTTCTGCTCCTTGTACATTGAGTTTATCGCCATCAAAGACACTTTCAGAATAAATGCCTGGCTGAGATCGTCACGCAGCCAGCCATCCAGTCCTCTTATCATTTCCTTCAAAACAAACCCTGGGAGTTTTAACGGGGCGGGGCATCGATTGCTCTTTATTATCGTTTTCTGTTCGTCACAAAAAGTTTTTTCGGTGGTGACAGACAGGGAAAAATATCATCCACACGAGCGTACCTGGTGGTACGCCGTTTTCCGTCAGCACCCATTGACCAGCGATAGTGTTTTTGTTGATGTGTCCCGTCAACGGAAGATTATGTCCAACTTGGGTCGAGGCAGGTGGATGCCACGCATGACGGAGTACCCCTCTCCACCAAACTCTAAATCAGACCATCGTTTTCTAATGGGGACATACTCAGGGCAGTTCCACCATTCATTCACGAAGCAACTCATTACCAAAGCAAGATCGAAAGGCCCTCTGTTGCGGCAACTACCCGTAATTTCAGTCGACCCAGACGTCTCGTCATCTGCTCAAACGGACCATGAACCACAACATTGTGCCGTACTACTCTTTGCGGCACCATAGTGCACTCGTTTTTATACAAGGACTGATGTCAACTGCGTAAAGGCCGAGATATAAACCAGAAATTAATGCATCTGATTAATATAATACGGCCTCCACGGCAAAGTTATTTGCCAATTCACTCACTCGTCACAATCATGCCAGATTACTGAATACGTGGATTCGTCGGAAGACGATTTGCATGGGGACAGATACTGATGACATGTATTACTTGATGGCTGAGTTTCATTGATTAAATCTGCAAAGCCGGATTATTGTGAAGCAGAACGCAGCAGATCCCCGCCCGCCAGCCACCGTATCGCGTACCTGAGCTCCGCCATCTAAAATTGTGTTCGCCGTCCTTCCGTTAATCCCATTTTCTGCCACAATCACTCAATTTGCGTTGGTTTATCCTCGACTGCAAGTTTCTGCCAAGATCAATTTCCTGAGTTGGGCCTTTTTATTTTCTAGTTGAAGTTTCATCTAAGTATCGTTATATCGCCGACCGTGTCAAAGCAGGCATTTTTATCTGCGCATATTCTCCTGAATGCCAGCATTGTAGATCTAGCGCGGTAAGACTCATTCAGGAGCAGAACAAAGGTGTTCATTTTGCCAGATTTTCGCGACAGATCAGCAATTTGACATGTTCAGTCGCAATGAAGACTTATCTTCACATGCATTAGAGTGTTGTTCACTGCCCATTGACTCTCCCGCCTCAACCGAAGAGAGTTTCAGAGTTTCTCTCTCCGGTCTTCACTGGCAGAATCCATCAAAGACATGCTGATTTCCAGGCCTGAGGTCCGATATCAAACAGATGCAGGCATGTTTGCCTGGGTTCACCATCTCGTTCATGGAATGTAGAAAGGGATGAGGTCAGCCTGTCTTCCCCTGTTAATAAAGCCTGAAGACTTTCTGAGGGCTGTTGTTCAGACATTCCTATGATGAAAAAAGGAAATAGCACATCTGGCTGTTCGTTTCGGCCTAGTAGCCTTGACGCATGAGGAGTGCAATGTCTGAGTGCACATAGTCTCATAGTCTCCTGACATGTAACACCATAGTGACTGGACAGCCAGCAGCCAGCCTGGATGACAAAATATCTGCTGAAGGTGAAATAATCTCAAATACGTGAAGTAAAACACCGATAGATTTGCAAATTCAGCAGATTACAGAATCCATTACTGAAATCAGGTATGTAGCCCACTGTCTGCTGCCGTTATGAACACCATTTGGCGTCGCCAACATTCATCAAAGGCTTCCCACATAGAGATGGAGTTAATACAGAATTCACGATACTGGCGGTGAGAAGCCTTCGTGATATGGTCTCACATTTGTTAATAAAGCAGTTAGCACAGCCACCAACACCCACTCCAGACTCTGACTCCAGAACACCGACAGCGTATTCAAACAGGTGACCTCCCATCTTCCCAATTTACCAGGCCCGTGAACCGAACAAAGTGTCTCCAGGTGCATGGTTCAACAAGGGTACACATGGGCAATCGCCAGACAAATTTCCAGAGCTGGGCTCACTGCTCCATGAGTGCTTCCCAGGTCATCTGGTCTACAGCACCTCCCTATACACATAGCTGTTCGAAGGCAATTGCCCAAGGATCACAGTGGCATTCTCACCCCAAAGAAGGCATTTGTATCTCCATCCTACTTCGCAGTTGTCCCAGCGGCTGCAGGTCAAGGCCCAGCAGCACTCTGTAGAGCCTCATTACTGTAGTTGTCAGCCCAAGATCCAGATCCATCGTGGGTTCTGGTCTCCCGACAAAGTGACAACTTCCGTCTTTCCCAATGCCTGATGGGTGCTGACGAGGAAGGACACTTCACAACCAGGGAAGATCACTTCTGCCAGGCAATTCACCAATAAATCCTCAATCATCTGACAGTTTCGCGACAGTAATCTCTGCATAGTTCAGCAGAGTCACAGTTATAAAAAAATATCTGGCCGGCTCGGCTCCTCAACATTGGTTGACCGATGCTGCACCTGCCTTGCCCAACTGATGGCTGCCTCGGCATTTGTTGCCTTTGTGTTGCTGGACCATCTGGCACCATCTGTGTGGCCTTAAAAGCTCTTTGATACCCTGCCAGCTGCAGGTCTTCTTCTCGCTCTTCCATCGCGCTGTCGCCCAGAAGAATGCGCCAATATAGCGAACTCACCGCTACGTACTTCCCTGGCATTTGTCGTCCCCATGCCCCTAAGCATCTTGCCATACCCATCACTTCCGTACTTTCTGCAATCCCACCATACACACCAGACCATGTCATTGTCCATCAATCCGGGTTCAGCCCCAATGTACCCAACAACATACCTATTATATTCGGTCTTCTGACTCACCACAGCTCACCTTCTACCCGACAGATTATACATTACTCTTCGTACACACTATTCAGGCCGGACCGCAATGTCAGCCTGATTCCACATCACTTCATCTGGATTCATACACATGTCATCTTCTAAACATCAAGTAATCTCTTTGTTTCACTTTCTCAACCATACCTTCACCACTTTCGAATAAGCGGGCACCATTTTACACTGTCTCGTTCTTCAGCAATAAAGATCATTAATAATTATCAGCCTATTTACAGTCAATTTCTTATAGAAAATCACCACTTAAATTACCATGCCTATAGCTGGCGAAATACATTCAACCACAACTGAAGAGATTCAACTGAATCCATTCAAGGCGTATGCTCGCCAGAATTCACACGCGTAAGACATAGCGGCCACCGGTTGCGCATCAAACAGGAAGCCACAAACTTATCAGACGGGCGCACAACCTTCGATAATGCACATGCAGCGTCAGGCCAATCCCAGAAGGTGGCTGTTTACGCAGCACCAAACCGTAATCAAAAGCGAAAATAAAACAGAAGACAAGAAATCCCACACAATTCAGAAGATTAGAAAGGTTATCGCAATATATGGTGTCAGGACGTAGTTCAAATAAAATTAATCAGCACAATCAGAGATTACGCAATTTAATGCGCCTATGAAAATAGCTCAAAAAAACAAAGCTAACTGTGTTTGCCCGTCGTTGTTGGCGTGCTGAGGTTTGACAAGCCGGCCGGCTACAGTAATACGGGTTCCTCTGAACTGTAGTGACTGCGCATGGTAGAACAACAAAACTACATTAAACAAAGGCCGAAACAATCAGTAATGTTGTCGTTTGTTCAGTCATGTCTCCAAACCTCCGAGAGTGGATGCCTGTCAAAATCGATGACCAGACCAGCGAAACAGCCGCATCGCTAACCCTTCATTTGCTCTACGCTCAAAGTGTTCACAGCAGATCCAATATTGCATTAAACATTTCGAAAGCTTTCATCTTTGTGTCAGAATAGAGACAGGATGATTACATTGTTGTAATAGCAATACAGAATGATAGTAATAGAAAGATCAACATTGCACTGTTCATATTACTGCCAGGCCGTTTTACTATTCATTAGTGGCATGGTATCGTGGAGTCGCCTAGGCTGGAATTTCATCAATATGCGCTGGAAAGGCCCACGAATGCACCTCTGTCTGAGCGTTTGTATGATCTGTTTTCTGACGAAGGCCGGGACAGTGAAACTACATCTTGGCGACAGCTCACAGCAAGCACTCCATTGATGATCGCAGGAAGCGGTTCATCGATCAGCTACTGACGCTTGGCTTCATAATAAAATGGCAGTTTATCAAACTGCAATCCGACGCTTAGCCAGATTACTACAGAGCTCGTCTCTGCCACAGAAAACACGCATCATGCCCTGAGTCGAGTGACTGAACTAAATGTGTATAGAGGGCCACAATAGCTTGTCAGAAAGAAATGGAGCTGTAATAGTCGCAGAGAAAACATGTACCCTTCAATAGAAAATGAAGTTATATCGCAAATGGAGTGACTAAACATTTGCTTCACGTACACAGGATCTCCTGCTACCCGCTGAATAGAAAGGTCTTGTCTCTGGTTGCTTAATAGATGCTGACTGGTGATTTACTGTGTACTAGAGGCAGATGGACCGGCCAAGGAGATGCATTGTGAAGGGTGAGCTGAGCGTGAGGCGACAGGGTGGAGATGGTCGCGCACCGTGGTGCAGCTATGTTGGGCAAGACTATCCTTTGCCACAGTGCGCCAATGGCTGCTGGGCCGCCATGGGCAATGCAAGGCATCAGGAAGTCTGCTACAGAGACGCAGAGTTCTTCAGTGGGCACGCACAGAAGGTCGCATGAATCAAAACAGAGGAGATGGGTGTTCTTCAGACTACTTCAACATTTGATTTGGTGTTCACTGGGGAGTGGCAAGACTCACAGATCAGTGTATCCAGTGCGGGCTCAAGGTTGCTGAGATCTCGAGGCTTTCTGATCTGGAGGCCAGCCTGTCTGAGTTTCTTTGAGTCCCGGGTTTAAAGATGCAGGTCCAGTCCTTTCACCAGGCAAAGTGTTGGTCACAGCAGGCTGGCTGAGTGACAGTCCTCCAGCAGCTACTCGCTGTCCTTCGGCAAAGTCCACAGTTCCAGCAATGAAGATTGGGGTCTCGGAGGTCTCAACATTTGAGAGCCTGCTCTGAAGTGGAGAGCTAGAGGCTCCCAATCTCCTGAGGTCAGGCACTTCTCCCTCCATGTGTCCTGCCTCAGCTTGTCAGGGGTAACACCAGTGTCAATCCTCGCGTGAGAGGAGCAGTGACAGCCTTCTTCCCAGCCAACAGATGCCTGGGGCATGGTCGCATCGGATGCTGGGACGCAGCCAGAGACAGGCCCATTGTTTACTTTGCAATGCCCCTTTCATCCTTTACCTAAATACTGTGGGATTGTCCTGGCCATGAATCAAGCATCGCCGAGCACAAGGCGACGTTACTGTATGGAAAACAACTGGCTGGCGGGCCATATCCATTAGGCTGACTCGCTTAGCTTAGCGTCAGCAATCTCAATATTATCACGCTTAGGCAGGCTCGAGACATCCGCATTCTCTAGACGCCCGCGGAAATGCTGCGGTGTCATGATCTGCGTCCAGTGAGCCTGCAGCTGGTTTGACTGACGCGAGAAGACTTCATACTAAGAACGGTTACCAGTGTCGCGATTTCCCGGGTGTCAGAGACACAGCACATTCATTGTGAACACTTCCGGCAAGTACAAATAGAGTTCACTACTGCAGTCATGATCTCCCTGTGGGACGCTCCAGTATTTAGGTCGGAGTTGTGAGGTGACGGACAGCTTCTGTGTATATCATGCGTAGTCAGAGGTCATGTGAGATTGGCTGGCACTCGTTTGTCATAATTGAAAGTGTCTCTCGGCCACTGCTGCTGAACTGCTCACCTAACTGCATAGTTCATGGGCTCCAATATACCTACAGATGACATTTGCTAGCTGCTATCTTCTTCCTGCCTTACGTTGTATTCACTATAAGATAGAAAGATAACCGGGCACTACAGGGGTGACTTGCTCTTCATACCGACCAGCTGAGGCCCGCGTAACAGTTGCCATGTTGTTCACAAGGAAACTTCCTTACCTCATCGACTTGCCCGCGTTTCGCCTGGATCTCGCCAGTCAGTCGCAGCTTGGCTCAGGTCGACTCGGCAGTGTCGCCTGCAGCAACATTCTCTGATCTACTGGCCTTCATGCAAAATGGCTCGGGGATACGTGAGCCTCCGCATGAGTAGCGCGGCCCAGTTGAAATGGGTGAAACTGAACACTCACGGTACGCCACAGGCAGACAAGCCTCAGCCACCAATGTTGGCAAGAGTACAACCATACACCTTGCCACCACCACTGGAATGACGTTCTTCCACAACCACTGATGGCTCATCTCTGGAATACAGGCTCTCCAACATAAGAGCTGAGAAAATACAGAGACTTACTCACCAAATTTAAATACATACAACATGAAACGTTATTTCCCAACGCAGGTAAATGTGTTCCTGCAGCTCTACGGAGGCTACGATGCAACCGGTGGTCTCATCACAGGCTCTGGGACTGTCCTTTAATAGCCAACAGATGATAGAAATTACAGCCATCACGCGCATTGGAGCTCATGTTCTGTTCTGGGACTCACCTGCTGGGAATACATAAGATGTAAATTCAGGTATATATATTTCACAGAAATATTGTATATTAGATTCGTGATCCCTGCAGCACTCCCCATGCAACTGCTCTTTCTGCAGAGAAACATTGTCCCAGTAACGTGCCTGTTCTTCTCATTGTAATCCAAAGTGGTTTCATGTCTCAGACCTACAGAGCAGACTAGCAGCCGCTTGTTCCGAGTCTGATTGCCGAACGCCGCGCATTGAGCCGATAAAGCCGCCAATTTCACGCCGTTGGAAATGGGAAAAGGAGATCGTGTGCTGAGGTTGATTCGCCAAAGCTTTTTCGGAAAGGTCTTACAACAGCCAGCCCGGATTTGGACATCTCGCAGAGGCCGCGATAAACTGAGGATCCGACGATTACGGCGCCGGATCAAGTCTATGACCGCATGCAAGACGGAAGTGGGATTGGTGTCGAGCGAACCGGATTTACAAGAGCGAATGGTTCGTCGCGGAAGGGAAGAGTGGAGATCTGAAATCATGTCACCAGCTGAGGGAGTCAGGCTGGTTGCAGTCTCGACCACTGGTCGCGATGGAGAGAGGAGTATGTCCCTCAGGGTAAGTGCCCACTTTGTCTTCAAATGAGGTGGAGATTTCACAGATGGCCCGGGAGGGGAAGATTCAGAGAGAGAACTGTCAGGGGTATTCTGGGACATATTATAGATAGCTTTGATTTGTGCAGACAGGTTTCTTTTGCTCCATTACTCTTGATTGGCCTCTCTCTGTTTCCTGCAACAAGATGTCTCCCTGATCTATACACATGCCATCTGTGTTCAGCCAGCGATTATTAAAGGTTTCTGTCTACAGACAGAAACGCTCCAGTACCCAGAAGGGCCTGTTGACTGCACTTCAGCGACGAAGATTAAGATCCTCGGGTTAACCTTACCAGATAGCAGCACTCATAGGCACGCCGATTGCACTCACTTCGGCAGGAAAGGCGTTCGCCTGTCGCCTCAGGAGCATCATTAGTGGCAGCCAGATTAAAGCATCAAATAGTCTGCGCATGATTTCGACAGGTTCAGGTACAGACGGGAATATTCATGGCAAATCTACCACGTGTTCTGCAGGTGGGTGACAAAACGAAGAGGAGCACCTATTGCTTATCTGTAAGGTTGGCCACCTGCGGACTCATAATGACATCAGCGTATGGGAAATAGCCCGACGCCAGTCTCATCTGTGATTAGCCAAATCACCGGTCTCGTAGCAGCCCGCATTCGCTCGCCGGGCGTTTTCACCTCCCACCACGCTGATATTGTCTCGCTGAACCCACGCACAGATCCTCTTCCCGACTCTGTACTTCACATTTTCATGCAGCTTTAAATAGTCGCCACTGCGCGTACTGAGCACTTCGCATTCAGCATCGCCACGCAAAAAGCAGTCGCAGCCGCCAATACCACCTGGCAGGCTGGGAACGCTGTTATTACACAGTTACGCAAGAAGAGTGATTAACATCACCCGAAGGTAGATGGAGCGTCATTAGCACCATTTCATCTGTTAAAGACTTCACTGCTTGTAGGAGAGTGATTTTGGCCAAAATCGCGATTGGTTATCGACGCCAGTGCCTGAACTCCTAATAGCTCCATAGTTGCAGCTCTGGCCCCACCAGATTTGGGGTGACGCCATAATATTTCAGTCTTCGCCCAGTTCCTGACATTAAACATTGTGGGTACGAGATTTTATCTATGTCCGGTCGCTGCCACACGCGGCGCAGACGCCAGATGATTACCGAGTCGGTTGTCTTCCGCTCCGCCTTATGCCTAGATGATGGGCTACAGCAATAAGGCGTAACGCCCTATGCTGAGCGCCGCTGAAAGCCAATTTGATAAATACTCGGCTGGAAGTTGTCGGAAAATCCTAGCGGTGGAGTATTACGTGTCACGCGTGGGGAGGCAGGCAAGTAACATCTTTTCTCTCATAAAACATATGTTGTGTCTGTGGTTCTGCGCTTCAGATTACGTGCGAGTGCACGGCGCAACATACGCCTGCTTTCTCACCAACACGGTAACATACCACAGCCGTACCTCTACACCATGAACACTGCTTCCATTCCATCAAAATGGGGTCCTGGTCAGTGCCGCGGTCAGCTGACAAAGGAGCCATGACAAACCGGAGCTGAGTAGCCCCCCCACAAAAGACGAAGCCACTGCCCATTCTGCCACCGGCGGGGCGGGGATTGAATCCCCAGAAAAGCCCATATCCGTATTAATGGCGGAATTTGCTGAATTTCCAGTTTCTACTGCCGTCAAGTGATTCAGGTTGAGTCACGCCGCTTTCCCCGCGCAATTCAGCTTTATCGGGGATTAATTAGCGGGCAGGAAGACTGACATAAAAAGCTCACCTATCACGGTCCTGCCAACATCTAAATAAGGTCTTAATGTCCTGGCCTCCAACATAACAGTTACCGGCAGCACCAAAATCTACAGCCTTTAGGCTCCTGCAGCGCACGGTGCTCAGCAGACAGCGCATGCAGTCTCAAAGACATGTTCTATCGCGGGTTTACAAGACGCCCATTTCCTGGTAAATCTCAAGAAACGCCTTTCTTTTGATGCCATTCATCATGGCATGGCGCTCATGCCCGTTTCTGGGAGATAGCGATGGGATCAAATTACGTTTCATTTAACGCTTGCTTGTTATTTTCTTTGTGTTTTCGCTGACTTCCATAGAGTACCTGTATTCAGGCTCTGCCTCTGCAATAACATATACACATACTAAAATACTACTGCTTACGCACATAAACTAATGTACATTGCGTTGTTAAAATATGAAAAGCACTCGTTCCATCTATTGTTCCTGCATGATCCAATGGTATTGATGCCGCCTCGCTCCATTGGCATCTTAAGAAACAATATTGAGCCGCTTGCGCGCTCACTGTTACATTCCAGCCACATTGATCCCAGGCTTCACTGCTTAAATTTTATTCCTCTTCACATGCCACGCTGTTCGCCACGCCGCCATTGCGCCAGGCCGCTTATTGAGCAGAGATTTATCCGATGGTACGAGAGTTCGCCTTATTACAGGCAACAATAGCCAATGGTACTGAGCGCCAAAGTGCTCACTTCAGTTACATTACATACGCACAAATCACACAACTGTACTCAACTCCAGCCTCCCCAGCTCTCAATCGAGTTTCCCGGGCCGTTACATCATGTTCCTCGCTTGTTTCAAACTCCTCACCACTTCACTATCAAAGACAAACGTGCTTACCGGCTTAGCCAATATCTCGGTACGCCCGGTTATACCTGTCGGGTCGCAGAATGTTTTTAGCCGTTCAGCAGCACATCTGCTGTTGAGCCGGCGGCTTCGGTCACTGAAAAGCGCTATATGACGCAGTCGCAGCGCAGGGCAGACAGCAAACCGTCACGGCGGCGGCTATGATTGGCGTTGGCCCTCGCATCCCAGGACTGTGCTTACCGATTTTCAGCCACAGCTAGCTGGATGTTGTTAAAGCCTCACAGGCTGCGTCAATAGTTCAAGATGCACCTGGCTGATTCTGCCAATGCTTGTTTTAATTCTGTTTCTAAAGTACTCATGGTATAAATAGATCTCAGTCAAGCATTGATCTTCTCTACTATTTAGGAGTGTTCATTGCTAGCCAGTTTTCACGTGTATGTCAGGGTGTAAAGCCTTATCCATGAAATAAAATGAGTCTTAAAATATGTTCATTCGTGCATCTGGCTGCTCTAAGAACTTGCACCATGCTCAGAAACACAACAGTGGTAATCATACACGTTTCATTTCCATTGGCTCATTTCATTTCAAGCTGCATACACGTACTGTTCGGATTAAAAGTAATGGTTGGCCTCTCTTGGGGGCCTACATTACATTAATCCGAAGTGCAAACAGTTGTACTTGACAGCGGACGGAGCCGTAATATTTACCTGGATGCAGGTGTTCCAGGCTGCGATTCATTTGGGTCAATACTTCGAGAATCCAGACGAGTCAGACTACCTACCGTAAATGTTCGTAACGACTGACACATTAATACTATGCCAGAGAATATGGTACGCACATATACTATGGACTGAACGCGACGGTCACGTGCTTTCTGCCGTAGCCAAATATGCTTACCGTACTCTCTCATTTCCGTCATTTTAGCCAATAATTTGACCCCGATGTCTTGTGATGTTCGCGTTCAGCGATTAAGAAACAGAACAATTCGCATTCACTAAGGTGTCAGCAGCTGAATGAGACCCACATCAGGAGTGGAGATGTTGAGTCTCACAAGGTACTGCCATAACTGCCGACCTTTAGATTGCTCGTCATTTCGCAAGGTTTTTGAAATGCCCTGCGTACCTCTTCGGCGCACTTTCGATGTTTTCACCTATGTCCAGGTCAACCATGCACTTCAAATAATTTATCTTCATGAAAGGGTTTGCGTCAATGAAATGGGACACGCATCTGAACTTCCTCGTGATCATTGTGAAATGCCCAAATTTGCGCTCGTACATCATAGTCGGTGGATATTGTCTGGCACATTTGTCACGCCGTGAGCATGTTTGTCGGTTCAAAGCATTACCACGAAGCCGAAGTATTGCCGCGCGAATGAACCGATGTGCTCGCATGTACTGCCAGCGAGTTGTGCCATAATGAACATCATGAATTGCTGGCGAAATAAAAACATTGATTCCACGACTAAAAATAAAGATCTCATTACATAAAAGTAAAGTGTATCTGTAAATCTGAAATAATATTGAATGCCACAGTAATATGTTTCGATAAAGACATTCTTGCAGGGCAAAACAGAAACAAAAGGAGTTTCACGCACATTTCAATAACCTACTCTGTGTCTCCAAGTACTGTGAACTGAGCACTTGTTTCACATGCATATCGAATTCATTCAATGTTTCCTGTTCATATCACCAAATCATGATCAGCGGCGCCATTCTGGCAAATGGCAAAGTGTCGAGATTGTAAAGGATCATGAGTCAGGCCAGTAGCGATATCCGGCACTCCCTCGATGATGGTGAAATGATTCTTATGTTGCGCAGTTCAGGCCGAGTTTTCTCCCATTAGTTCCAACAAATCCCTTCATCGCGACTCATTGCATGTGGTGGAATATAAAGATATATAACAAATTCATTGTAAACTGGATTTAGGTAGTCAGTCGCTAGAGACTTCCAAGTCTTCCCATTTGATTACGAGCAGCATCTTCCGAGCCACACCAGCCGCGGCCTTAAATCTGCAATGACAGGTCAACACGCGGGGGCAGCTTGTGTCATTAACCGTTATCCACCGTACCAGCGTATGCCATCTCTAGACTCAACGTATTGTCACTACCAGTCTGCTCCAGACCGTTTCTTTATCATCTAAAAATTCAATTTAGATAGCGTACACTGTGTCGTCAATCAGAGCCTATCCCTGCCTACAGATTGGCTTAACATCGTGCGCATATTCTCTGCGGTACAGGCCGTGCGAATTACAAAGAAGAGCTCTGGATGGTATAATAAGACAGCAATTTCAACTGCCTTTATCACAGCGTCAGCATACCCCGAAGTAAAGACCGCTGCCGCATGCTGTTAGTGCATAAATTTCCGTACTCATGCGGCTGCCCGAATGTACTGAGACAACGAAGTCATGCCTACTTCGTGAAAGACTGCTGTTCACAGGTATTACTTTCATAAACTCGCCAGCGATGTGGAGATGTTCATTATGAGCTGGTCGGCCACATTAAATTCCCGCACCGATTGCGCTGACACGGTAAACCACAACTACGCAGTTTAATATTTGCGACCGGTCATCAAGGCGGAAACATTTGGCGGACTGATCTGTTCATTGAAATACTGCGTGCCACTCGGCGTTTCGGAACATCGCAATACCACCCGCGGAGGCCATCGCGAAAGGCCCTCTGACTCGTGTACGCCCTCTGCAACATCTGCCCACTGAAAGCCAGAGAGTTCCATATTGCTCAAGAACTGCAGGTCTGCTGTTAATTCTGGTGCCCTGTGGTTATTCTGAAAACTACCTGACCACAATCTTCGCTCATATTTACGGGGAAACCTGATATCAGCAGCGCTTTGTTACGGTTCATCATCAGCAAGTAGCATCGGGATCGCAATTCGCCACTGGTACACTGCGTGGGGCCAGAAGCCCGATGGCCTGCAGTTCCTGGCATGATAGAGATGTTCGTAATGTACTGGTTACATTGCCGATTCTGTTTTCGCATTCAACCGAATGCCGCAGAGAGCGGCTGTTCCATTACGTTAAAAGCCTACTGCACAACGATGCATTGATTACTATCATAGCCAGCATGAAGGCGGCAAATGCCTGATCAATACGGCTTCCTCTCCCCATGCCTCTTTGCGAAAAACTGGATATTATCCATGACCTCATCCTAAAATTGAATTGAATTAAATCAACAGGCCTACACACTATCAGATGCCGTGTGGACAGGTGCCGTCACTTTTGCAATGTATTGTAAAGCCGTTCTCGCAAGCCATACTTCGACAAGGTGCCTGAAGTGTTTTGGGATGCAGCCTGAAGAGTGAAGTGGCCTATGTGGGAATACTTCACGCCATGCAGCATAACTGAGCTGTGATCTTAATGTGAATTTCCATTACAAGGCGTGAGAGATAGCACTTCACCATAAACCTGTGGGCATAAGATAATAGAAATGACCACTCAAATACTGCACTTGTAGTATGTTTGTAGTACATGGCACATGAATGGGGCCTTACCTAGACCTATGTGTGAGCTCCCTGCCTTGACTGTGAGTCTCAAGCATGCAAGGACAGATCTTATTAGGCAATTGCGGGAGGGACACAGGAGAAGGGAAAATAGACAGACTTACCCTGCATGGGATTTTAAGAGGGTAAGAGGGGTTTAGAGAGGGGCCTAGAGAGGGGAGATTGAAGCCACCACACAAAGAGCAAACACTACTTTTCTCTGCGGTGGAACATAACTTCACTTCTGTGCTAATTACATAAGTATCGATGATCCTGAGCAAAATCCCATCGCAGTCTGTGTCCCCACTCAAAAGGTAAATTCAGGAATCAGACTTCAATGTGAGCAACACAGTTCAGATCATACATTTAAAACCATCCCATCGCGCGTAATTTGCAGTGGCCGCAACATATGTTCCGCGGAATTCATCCAGAAGAGGAGCACTCAGAAAAATGCTACTTCATAATAATAGCAACGGCATCGCCAAGGAGTCCTCCTGGGAGTCGCAGATATAGCCATTATACAACCAGATGTATTATACACCATGGGTGGCAGAGGAGTCAACCTTTACAGGAATAATACTCTGATAGTTCTTAAATATCATCTAGAGTCCATGAGCTGAAGTTAAAAAGCACTCATAGAAATGACATTATTTGCAAAGCCAACTTTGGTATCTGCCCTAAGTTCCCCCAAAGAACAGCGAAGATTACTCCACAGGTCCTCCCAACCTGTCCTCTCATTGTTTAACAAGAGATAATTCATTCACCGACAGAAAGAAGGAATGCTTACTGGGAGTACATACCGTGTGCCTCAACAAAGCATTCCCCACCCTGTCTCCTCGACAGTATGAAGAAGACCAGGCCTGCGCCTCTGCTTGCCGGGCCTTGAAGCTCACAATATCTTTTATAGCAAGCATAGTTTATCGTAGCATGCGCTGCTCTCTGCCCTTCTTCCGCTGCTTTCTCTGTGTCCCTGATTTCACACCAGAATCCAGTGAACATGACAACCAGCAACAAGGTGGTTCATGATACAGTTGCAAGAAACATTTGTGACAGTTAAGAGCTGGAGCAACATATCTCCCTCTTGGTCAAAACAAAAGAAAAGAGAAACAAACAAAGCATGTGAGCAATACAGATTGATGTTAAGAAAATAAACATTATTGCACACGCCAGCGTGAGCGAGGTAAATGTCATATCTATAAATCGCACGACGCCATGAGCGAGTAATATCATTATCTTTATGCGCAACGCATCCTTCTGCCAAACAGGTTTGATCTACCACGCCATCACGCCTTACATTAGTTAACAGGTGTTTAAAGATAGCAGAACATTGAGTCTTCAACGGCAACACATCGAACATACTCATACTACCGTTAGGCACACGTTATTGACCAATCAGCCATGGCGCTGTTGCCGCGATATCACGTTCAGCTACGTGGTAGGAGTGTTACGGCAGATGGGGAGGGTAGTAACCACGCCGTCAGGCAAACATTTAAATAAATGCATTTCGGCTAGGGCGCTTGCATCGCCAAATGCCATGCAGTGCGCACAACGAAATTCGTTTTATTTATTTAAATGTTTACTTACCTGTATTCAGCCGTGAATCCGTGGTTTACTACCCTCGCACTCCCGCCCTCCCCGCCCCACGCCACTGCCCGGCTGACACTTCCTACCACGTGATCGCCATTAGCGTTAAGGTGCCACCTCGCGACTTCGTTTTTGGTTTGACCACGCTTAATTCTTTCGATTTCCATATAAACTCGTCAGTCACCATTCTAAATTTTGTGAGTTATTTATCTGATCCTGTGAATATTATGTTCGCTAGCATATTTGTCTTGATAATCTTGTACTCTCTGCACAGTAAGTTCTGTGTCACCTTCTAAATCCACTGCAGACATCCACGCCGGTTTCACTTTGGTACACGCCATCTAATTCCCAAGAAGACAGGCGCCCTCAGCAGTCGCATGAGTATTCCGACAACACCATACATTCGCCATAGCGCTTTCTGCATTCATCTCCACAATTCATCAGCTGAACAATAATTTTCAATCACGCCGCCAAATCCTTTCACTTGGCACGTTTTTCCGGGATTATAAACAGCCGCAGAAAGACGCTTAACTCCTGCTCAGTATCTAAATTACTGGCCAACTGTTGTCTGATTTAAGTTCTAAAATCGAATTTGATAATTTTCCAAATATCTCAGCACACGCTGAAGATTTAATCTTCCTGTTTGGGTCGGACTTCTGGCCATTTGTAAATAGTCCACAGAACTGCCAGTATATTCTGCTGTCAATACCAACGCGGAGCGATCGTTACTGCACCCTTCCATGGTTTATCGGCAGCCAGTGGCGCACAGGTGCTGTTTCCCAGCATTACGCATACTGCGCACATCTTCTTATTTCCTTTGTCCATTGCTCGCCACAAAAACGCACTCCGGCTCTTTTCATGCTTTTCGACATGCCATCGTATCTTCATGCAATATCAACAGCCTGACAGTAACCTTCCTCTTTCATTACCACACAAAGGATACCCATATCATTCAGTAGTTCAGAGTCTCTTTACTGTGGTTTGTTAATCCGCACAAGCAGATAGTTCTTTGCCACAATCTCCAGCAACAGTATCGCCACGCTTCATTCCGCCACTCACAGTACCTTTACATGATTCTCTGCGCCAAAAACACAGTTTGTCCTCTTGTAAATCGCCACTACCGTGGTAGTAAATCGAGATAGACAACAGCTAATAATATTTGCGCCCAGGCACAGGCTTTACCGAAGAGGCGGCAAACGCAGCGCCGCCATCCTGGCGCTGCTCACTCGCACTTCGGGTAGTAAAAATGTCGATAAGAGGTTCGTATCAGTTCAAATGCTGTTCCCCAAACATAGGTCTTGGAAGACCGACATTCACCAAAGCATGGGCGTTTTTCAACTACCGAATGTTGTTCGCGCCTCTAAGAGTACGCGCCAACTCTCTTTCTTCCGCATACAGCGCCAAACCATACAAGCGCTGGCGCCCACCAATTACTATAGATATCACGACGGTTGAGAGCCACCGTCAATGTCAGACCTGATCCTCAAATGGAGTTTGTCGAATATGCACTCATCACGGTGCGTCTTTCATCAAAAGTCTTAATCCGCATGTAATGCTGAACAAATTTGTATCGAAGATTCAGTTTGTTTCCAGGAAAGACAGTAATTGTTCTGTTGGAAGGCAGGAGTTTTTCACCAGCCTAACAAGCCTTAGTTTCGACTATCCTTGTGATGTTTATGCCCAGATAATCTATTAGCTGATCACCAAATACGATTTTCGAAGACACACGCCACTGCCTTCAAGAATTCATTCAAAATATCATCACGGCCGCACAAGCGCTCAAACGCCATCTGAAATCATTGGCGTACTTCGCCAAATGCGCCACAGCTCTTACAGATTTGACGCCAATTCAGTCGGCATGCGAAAATGAAACGCCATTCCTTCAGGCGTTAAATGCCGCAGACCAGAATGCAATCTCACCCTGATGATATTTACTGGGATAAACTAAGGAAGAAAATACGATGTTTCAGGGCCACATTCACTGACGGTGGTAGGGGATGGCGATCAACAGATATTGCGGTTTGTCCACACATCATTAAGTAGCCCGCCATTAGATTGCTGCCGTACCACGGGACCGAGCATTCCGGTTTATAGGTTCTATGACCTGACTTCATAATCTATTTAGTTCTATTGAGCATAAATGGCAAATACGCTGACTTTGCGAACAACTGCCACGACGCCGGGAACATCCCAGCTCGTCACTACCCTGGGAGTCTCCGTCAGTTTGATTCACATTATCATGAGTCAACAGTTTCGATCAGAATGACCCGATCTACTGCGATACGGCTTCCTGTCTTCTCCAGCCTAAGGTCACATCATAGCCCTGTCTGCAATAGATGACACATAAATATACACAACGCGCAATTTAGCGCCACACTCACCGTACATCGCGAAACACATTTTCCTCAAATGCCATTTCGCCATTAATTATATGTACGTGAGAATCAGCTCCATAACGATATAATATCTTCGATTGAGACACATCACACTTGTGAGTGCTGATCCCCAGACATTAACATTAAATCTTCACATACTTCAATGTCAACGCCTGTTCATCACCCGAATATCTTCATTATCATACCTCAAACTCACGCGAAACGTTCCTCTCCAACCTCTACACGTTCCGTACAGCGACCCAGTTTCATCTGGAACACGGCCCAGAAGGCGGGCACTCAGCCTGCAGCGCGCCTGGGATCTCCACACCCAGGTAAAGACATAACGCCCGTTCTTTACTACGTGGCTCTCACAAACACCGTGAACGACAGCTTCTTTACTGGCCACCCAGACGATTCCCTCTGCCTCACACTACCACAATAGTATTCACTTATCTTGATTTCTGTTCACACGCTTCCTGACACTGGAGAGGTTTCGTTCTGCTGCTATCAATAGCCTTTCAGGCCATGATCCTGAGCTCGGGCAATCTCTTGAATCTCATAATCATTAGTCCGACTGATAAACCGATCTCCCACAACATGCAAATCTCCACCCCAGATGCGGCGGCTGGTTGGCCTCGTAACGCATTGCTCAATCACCCTCACCATTCAGTCGCCTGAGCAGTCACTGTCTTCTCCCACCACATGCTCTGCCTTCACCATACTCTCCAGAGCTAGCTCACATAGCTCATCAATTGCCGTGAACATCAGCAAACTTCGTCTTCACCACCTTCAGCCTTAAATTGTAGAGTTCACCCAAGCCATGCCTTATCAATGGCTCAGACGGCATAAAAGTTTCACTTCCATAGCCCAAATATCAGGTTTCAAAGTTCACACAATCTTCATACATGCGCTCGGAACTCCAGCCTCGTGTGTTCCCAGGCAGGTCACATGTGGAATCCATGAGCATTCTCAGCATACTTGAACATACAACCTCTAAATTCATTCACTGCCATAGCAGGTACCTAACCTCTGACGCACAGAGTCTGGGCACACGTCAGAAAGAGGCATTCGGCAACATTAATATCGTGTCAACAATGAGTGAACAAGGACAGACCGCTGCTCTCGCGACGCTACGAGCAGTCAGCGCTGAGAATCACGCCGAGAACACGCTGCCCACCTTCACCGGGCTTGCTGGTTCTCCTAATCCCTCTCAGCCGGCTGGGGAGCCTGACGCATCCGTGAGCTCTGTGGGATTCGCTGCCGAGAACCTTGTCGTGGTAAGCGTAAGAACGCCGGGGCTGCGGGGCAGCTGCTCTAGTTCGCACAAGGCTGGCCAGTTTCGCCTGATTTGTTTTAGCAGGAAGTCAGGCGCTTCGCACTTGCGCTGGCTACGTGGCTGGGGTGGTCGCCTCTGTGGTATCGCGCAGTTTCGCTTATATAGTCAGGCACGTTTCATGGTAGCTGTTTCGCAGCCTGCCTGGCCTTGTTTTCTGGGGACTGCCGTTACAGCAGAGAAACCCAGCGTGCGTGTTGTCACCTGATTGCTGACCAGAGCTCACGAGCAATACAGAATGTCCCGAAAGCAGGCCACCGGTGTCCACTGAACAGATTACGAGGAAACAAACGACATATCATCATGCTAATACTTACAGTTTAACGCATTCAGTTCAGTTATCGCAAATGCATAGAAGTCAACCATGCATGCGCGCAGCAGAATGGCATACTGTCGCCACCGCTTCTAAATTAGTTGTGAAAGAAAATATTTATTCGCTCACGGCCTAAAAACATGCTTGGGTCATCTAAGATAGCTATCTTCTGTCATGAATTATGCTCTGTATGTCGTTTTCCCACAGCCATAACATAGCCACACACACACACGGCTAGAGATACATAGTGATTAAGGTAATCTAGTTTCAGTGGTTAAACATTTGTCATGGTAGCTTCCAGTTTTGACCCTGCTTAGGGCGTAACAGGTTTGAAGAGGCCAGCTGGGGAGCACTTTATTCTGATCTGGCGCAACAGGTTCTGCCAGTCCATAGGAGATAAGGCAACGGGTCCTGCTCAGTTCCTGAATAGCCACAGGCTGACTACGCTGGCCACCTGTACTTTAGGTGAGAACAGATAGCACACCCCGAAAGCTTGTGCAAATATTTACTTTATATTCACCTATCTTCTGCACATATCTTCCCAGAGACTGTATCTTTATCTTCATCTCTGATCTTCCCTTTCCACATTTCCAGCTTAAAAGGTTTTTCTGCTTCTCTGGTTTTCTCCTTTCTCCTCATCCCCGAATTTTGTTTAACAGCCAGTCAGCGGAATACTAAGAAGTGCACAAAGAGAAGACAATAGGGAGACAGTCTGGAGCATTAGCAGAGGACATTTTCAGATTCTACCTGTTAAGATGTTGAAAATTTGAGAAGGTCAGCATTGTTGCAAGAAGAATGCCAGTTCAGTGATGATGGATTTTATTTGTGATTACAATATCCAGCAGCAGCTCAATTTCAAACATATGAAAGTAATAGCAAGGCTCTTTGTCGAAGATACTGTCAATTAAACTTCCACGAATTACTCTTTCAATCTTTCTACAGTGAGCAATATTTCGAAATATTATTATAGTAAGCAGCAAATATTCAAAATCAATCACAAAGAACATTCCCTTTATCATCGCATGTTCAGCTTTCATTTCCACTATTTATTCAGTTAGATTAGGCTGTTTGAGCCAACCACCTTTGCGTGCCTCCAATAAACAAACATTTAATATTTTGGCGATACTTCGGAATTGAAAACGGTAAACACCGTTTTTCCAAGAGAGTATCTCCAAAAGATGACTGCCTGGGGCCCACATCTTCAAATAGCACACTTCCTACCTTCCGAGTGAGATCTACTATCGTGTTCACAGGAGCAATCAGAATCAATCAGCGGCCAATCACCAGAATCTTCTTGGTAGCATAAAAAGGTAAATATGATTGTAAACGCAGATTTACGACTGAATCCTTACTCCTTGTAAATCAGGACTATCACATGCCATCGTAGCTGCATGCAGCCATAATATATAAGATCGTGACTTATTTAGTCGGGCTGCTTTGCTACCTATTCTTGAGGAAATTACTGGCCTGATATTTGTGATGTTCCATTTCCCATGATTTATGTCAACTCATGTACAGGTCAAATAGTTTCATTATCAATCATTCAACCACCTCCAGCTTCCAACATGTTATCAAACTTCCTGTGCCAATTGCACATGGTATCAAGCCCCAAATCGCCACGATGCTTGCGGAAGGATTAAGACCGCATTTTCTTCTGTTGCCGTATATTCTGAGTTATGCGGTTGAGTGAAAGAATCGCAGTAATCACAAATTGCAGAAGGATTTTTACCGTGGTTTATGCTTAAAAGATTGATCGTGAACATTTTGCTTTTGCATCTTGCTGAGTCAGCAGTGCTGCATACTGTTCAATGCAATGATTGATCGTCACTGAGACTGACCGTCATTTTTAAATGTTCCCATCCGTTCTTCTTAAAGATAAACAAATTTCAGCAGATGATTTGATTCACACCGCATGTTGCATATATTATGGAAGGTCAGTCGCTGCATCGGATATCCAGACAATATAAATGCGGGTTCACGGCCAACCGCCTGGCGAGCCATGCGGCCAGCCCAATCCCATGATTCTGTCGTTGTTCAGCCCTACCCAGATATCCACACCGGGCTTCAGGCTTGTTTATTCATCTGGGCTGCGAACAGCATAGATCTGTCCTACTGATTGGTTTCAGTTCTTGGTCTGATTCGATTGGTTGTTATTCATCATTATTTTCTAACCGCGTGATCTTCGTGTCAGATTCTCACTTTGTTACTGCCTGAGTGTCGCATCAAACGCTTCAGCCAGCACCGCTCCAAGGTCAGTTCGCGCCAGTTACGTTGCTCTGCTTGCTCAGACTCACCACGACAGCACAGTGCGGCCGCCGTTTCGCTTAGAGTTTCACCAAAGTCCAGGCAACCCATCGTCCACAAAGCTTCGAGCCTTATTCTGGAAACGCGACAGCAGCATTCCGATCTTCAGTTGTTCCAGCATTCGGTTGAGCGATCTGAAGCTGAGACATTGTGTGTGGCAGCGACCAGATGACATGAAAATCTCTTGATCTCGCAGTAATGCCAACCATCGGTTCCAGCACTGACCGGATAACCGCGGAATTTGTATTGCAGCCCCATATCGCTGGTCTGTACGTTCGTGGATTCACCAGCCTGCAGAATTGATCTTCAAATCAGGAGATTGGATGCGCTGTAGCATTTGTAGAAATCCTGAGTTCCATGCAGGACTAAAGAATAATATTGAATCACCCTCCTGGGCCTCTTTAGCACAAAGAGTAAATACTATGCCTTAATCCGAGACCGGGAGGGAATCATGACGCATATCACATTCAAGGCCAGAGTAAAGATCATCGCGGTACCATCACGATGTCGCCTTCATTGAATGAGTCATTGGCCATCAACATTTAGACTCATTTTTCTGGCTCTGATCGATTGCGTCCTCTCGAGCCGAGGCGAACGAACTCTTTACTGGAAAAGTTTCATGCAGAATCAGTTGTATTCAGTGCTCAGCAACAAAACATGTTCTTCTGACCATGACTCCAGCTTCACTGTAGTGATTACCACCGTGCAATATAAATCGATGAAGGCTGTTACGCATGGAGATTTTAAGTATTCATTGGCGACCAGAAGCATTTCGTTCAGCAATATTCAAAAGGAACCCTTAGTCTTTCAATTTACTGCTGGTCTTTTGAGTTTCGAGGTCTTCCCTTTACTGGATTATATAATAAACATGCACTCTGGCGTGTCATTTGTTGTCCTCAGAATACAGTGTAAATTAATCATAGTAATGACAAAAATCTTCGTTTCCATATTAAATGTCCACCATGCCAGTAACAGCAGCGGTGATAAATAGGAAGATGAAAAATATTAATGTGTCAGCAGCCTTGAATGTGGTACAAAATGGTATCCCCGTCACAAAATATCATAGGCATGGTCAATACTGTGCCGGTACTCTAGTTATAGCTGCGCAGAGACGATCGCCACGCCATGAATCGCCTTCAGCGTAAATACAAAATACGCATCTATAGCGATAAACAGGAAAATTCACACTGACTTCACCGCGCTATGTTGCGTTCTTCCTTTCTGAAATCCATTGCCTGCCAGCCAGCCAGAGGAACAGAACCGTTCCATGTCACCGAAGGTCATCTCACCAACCACTGAGCGTCGCCGCGGTAAATACCAGTTCCCGATCAGATTTAGTTCTGTATCAATAGCCACAGTTCCATAGTCCAACACACTCTCGCGATCAGATCTAACATCTTCAGTTGTTATCGCCCCCTGTATAATGGTTCTATGAAACATGTTGCCTTAAAACACTCCAACGTAATAAATGTTGCTCTTAAACATTATGCCATCTTCCCCGCTCAGCGGTAAACGCCTCATATTGATACAACATTCTAGCATAACATACGCAAAGGGCATTGAGCACTGCATGCTATTTAAAGATCACTGGCGAGGCTGCATTAGATGACATGAAAAATAAAAAGAATGCAGGAAAGAAGGTAATATTCAATTGTGTTGTTTCTGTCTTTGTTTATCTAATCTATGAAGTCGAGTGTTGCTCAAGGTGCTTCCATGGTATATTATTCTCACTGAGGTCCTGAAATTAAACTGCCATACATACGTCCATGTTTCATACTAATAGAATGGCATGCCCGGGATTAACTACATTTACCGTAGGTGCACATCTAGCAGCTTCCGGGACTCCAGAGTTCATAGGTTGTTCAGACTGAGGCCATTTCCCTTTTAGATAGAGACCAAGATCACCAGAATCGCTGGTGACGTTGACCCGCGGCTGCTTAATTCCAGCGCCCACTCCTGTGTCGCAGCCTAGTCGCCAGGCTCATCTTCCTCTCTGTCAAGGTGATGCTATCACAATACCCAAATTCACATGGACCACTGCTTTTCAAATTTCTGCAATTGATAATAAATCTCAGTCCAACAATATCTGTGATCCACTCTTCACAGCAGAATTGTTCACCATTAATCAGTCATGTTCGGTCACATAGTCATCGATAATGGCAAGCGCATCTTAGTTCATCGCACTTCGCAGCAGGACGGATAGACGGTCACAGACCAGCCTGTCAGCCGAATTTCCAATCAAACCCCAATACCAATATAGATTGTCATAATCACTGTTCAAAACAACCCATCTGAGGCAGCTGGATTTGTAATTCTTCAACCACAACACAGGCCAGAGTCCGCTGCCAAAGATTCCACGTAGGAAATGGTTTCTTCAACTAGCATCAGATATCGGCGCATTTCTTTAAAGTTATGTCGCCAAGATTCCCGGCGTTTATTTTTACGGTTCTGAATGTCTCAAATCCTCGAATATCAAATACGACCGCTGAGTCAACTTCGTGTCTTCGATGGCGCGAGGAATCGCACGCAGAGCTGATTTCAGATTCAGATCGCCATGCAGAATATTTGCATAGAGCAAATCTGTCTTCTGCGGGTATAACACGGTCCGCGTCATCCCAGTTCCGCAGCCTGGTTCCATAGAAATTTCCCAATTTAAGAGCAATATGTTCTTCTTTGCTGCAATATGCAAAATCCTTGCATTTCATCCATGATATACCTTTAAACATGAATAAACAATGGCAAATTAGAGCTGTATTCATATACTTTTAATGATTGTACGGGAATTACATGACTGGGTTAGTTAGTTTGCTCGTAAATATTAATGACATGATGTGTAATTTTATCTTTAAAGCTAATTTGTATCAGTATAACTTATTATTGTTTGCAACTGATATTTACAAATCATTATTTTCCGTTGGCAGAAAGAAGTGCTTTTGCAGCCTAAATTAACCTCAAGATTTAATATATTGTTTGTATGTCTCGGTTTTCAGCTAGTCATAATACTCCACGTGCCTAAATGGGGGAAACGCAACAGCCTTCAAATCTACTCACTGTGGGTTGCAATATCACGCCCATGACCATACTTGTACATCGGCGAATATAATAGCTGAATTCCTAACTATAAATACATGACAGGGGAGTTCATACAGCCTCCGCTCACTGTACCTTTGAAAATCATCTGTCATATCGTTGCCCAGTGGTTCTGCTGTCAGACATGACCTCGACCTTCGACTGAGATGGTATATAGGTGGCAGTGGGCCCGACATGGCACGCGAAAGAGGGCGCATCGCATATGTAACGCCTCATATCCCCGATGTTATCTGGAGATGCCAGGAGGTCGGGTCCTGCTGGGATCGGCGACCATGAAGTCAATATGTCGGGAGATGTTCGACGATATCAAGTCATCAGGAAGCGAGTGATCCACCATCGCCAGAACAGATGACATTACTCGTTCACTGCCGCGCGTTCACCTCCTGCAGGCTCACATTTCAGTCCCCGATATCCGCCAGCTGAACACGCTTAGCCAGCATTACGCGTGGTACTCCTTCAGGTTCCAGCGGGAGATAGCCGCCAATCACACAAGAGCAGCGATCTCCGTTGCAACAGCTAACGGCTCTTCCCAACCAGACTTACCGTTTCGCCTCGCCAATAGCCTGCTGCCCCGGAGATATTCGTCACGAAAGCATTTTCGCCAGCGATCTTCACTCGAGTACTTCGCTCACCATCATATCACTGCGCCACCCAGCAGATGAAATGACGGGGCACACCCATGCGACAGTCCCCACTATGTTCCTCGACAAGAAGGCTCACCGCGCCAGCTCTTACACCTCACCAGGCAAGATCGCAATACCATGAAATACGGACACGCAGGTGCGCATGGCTCAGACGCGGCATTCGTCAGGAACAGCCGTCAGCATACCGGGGACTCACGCCTACCAATACACCCAAAGAAGAACCGCCGTAGCCATATTGATGCAGCAGACGCGTCCTTCCACTGACTTCAGACGGTCAGGTGTAACACTGGTGACCACAGCCGCGAAAATAACGGGATACCTGTCAGAAATACGACATGAATCTTCCCCTCCCACTGGCTGTGAACGGTACTTCCCTTTGTTTCATGCCATAGTTTCTGATACCAAAGACGGATTGCACAGACTCTCTCGCCAGGAAACCACGCGACGACATTAGAGGAAGACACAGAGGAGTCACATGAGAACCAATATAGCCTGTACAAAGAATGGGAGAAACGCCATCTGCGGCCCATCGCATCCCATCGCAGCTGGCTCTGTATGACTCTGAACAAAGAGAACCAAAAAAAATACATACTATCACCTGATGATCACCGTCTACGTCTACAAACGATTACCGTCACCGGATAAACTGCGGATCCCTTTCCCGCAAGCCTGCACTGAGCGCACCGTATCCAGTTCAAAAACCCGCCCATCATTCCACTGCATCGTGCTGAATACCGCATCCAATGACGTTTCTGCATTACAGCCACAAAGCGGCAGAAGCAGCAGAGAACAGGACAAGCCACCGAGGACGAGTTGTATGAAAGAGATAAAGCAGAAGCGATCGCTGAAGGAGTTTGATAACTGATAGACATAAGGTAGTTAAAGAAGAGCATAGTAGGCCAGCATAGAGGCTGCTGGTAGACATGAGAAGAGTGTCCAGAAAGATCAGCAAAATAAGTGCTACCTAGCCATGCCATATATGCGTATCTGGGTCAGTTTATTATATCAAGCAGAGCCGAGGCAAAAAGATAGCACAGACGTGGAAGATTACGTTATATATATGAGTTATACGTGAAATGATGCAGACTGTTCAGCAATAATGTTTGGGCATAAACAGATCAGCCTGAGCATAGATGTTACATATGAAGCAGAAGGAGAGAGGTGCCATGAAATATGCAGGAGGCACAGACGCAGAGAAAATCAATGAAAAAGGAAGCAGAGAGGCGTGTTCATAGCATTGGCAGGTAGCTGAACATAACGAAGAGAGAGGCGGGAGAATGCAGAGCTGTAGCCCAGTGGCGAGGCAATTGAGAGGTGAACAGAGAGGCTTGGTATAGTATTAGCATTTGTTTCGTAATCATGAGCCAAAGTGAAATGTATAGGTGGACGCAGGCAGAGACAGTGCCATGCATCACGCAGCAGGTAGCCTCGTATATGCCAGCAGCGTCGAGCCTGAGGCAGGTGTGCCACGCATTTAAAGGAGAGCCATCCAGGTAGTGAGCTGCAGATGGTGAGCCAGGCAGCAACGCGTGCACAGAGGCAGCGGCCGAGCAGCAGATGCAACAAGCAGGCGCGCAGAGGTCGTAGATCTTGCGCACAGAGAAAGTGAGCGTTGGTGTTAGGTGAAGGATAAAAGTGCTTGAGTGCCGAGGAGGAGCAACAGATTAGCCAGCCAAGGAGTGTCTGGCAGGTGGCCGAGTGTGCGGCGAGCTGTTGACGCACAGCAGACTCTTGCACCTGTCACTAACCGCCTCGATATAGAGGCACTGGGACAGAAGGGCAGAGCACAGGAAGAATACGTGAACCAGTCAGGCAAAACACCTGATTTCCTCACGAACCATATATATTTGTGTCCGAATGTTTTCCCCAGGGACTACAGCCCTGAGCAATCTTCCGACTATGTTCAAGCATTAAAACGAAGGGTAGCTGGAAGAATGGTCTGCCCGACACGCCGAAGGGTTTAAAGAGGTATCTCTCTACAGAGCAGTAAAATCCGCATTTTCACAGGAGCTTATTATTTGCCCTGCGCAGAGTCTCCACTTCAGCGAAGAATCCCGCAAAGAAGAACAGAAACATTTGTATTACATGATATTCCCGACGGCGTCTGGTTCAACTTCTGGCAATACCACTGGGAAGATCTGCGAAGAACAATACCTCTAAATACATCCATGTGGATCTTCCGCCCGTATATTTCCAGACAGCCAGTGGCTGCCCCATCATGATCATATCGTCACAGTTCATCTCTGTGACCAACCAGAAATGTTTACTGAAGGAATACTTCGTCCAATGGCAGCTCTTCAAGACTACACACCCGGGCAAAGGGATTTATTCCGAAGGAGCAATCAAGGCTACTATACAGCATCTCTGCGTTATCGCTCTGATTTACTCTCAGAAAAACATGAGAAACAGGAGCGTGCTAGATCAGCCGCACTGAACAGCATCTGTGTCAAGGAAGTGAGTCGTAATACTTTCACCAAAGAACCACAAGCCAACGATAAAACCCCACCTTGCAGCGTCATAAACGCGATGAGACATTGTAATAACGTGCCGCTGCGTGAGTGTCCTGTGCTGCACCGCACACCCTCGGCCTCTTCAGTTACAATCTGAGAGACTTTCATTAATAACACGCGCGCAATCTTCTGCGTGCCGCATGATGTTTAATTCAGCAGTTAAATAATGAGATGACAGGCGATAAGCACCATCTGAATCCAGAATGTTCATCACCATACAGAAGAAATACGACGCATTTGAGCAATCCCTGCAAAAAGCTTTATCACGTTCCAGAGGCCTGCATAATCCGCCTTGCTCGTAAACGGTCAGCTTTGCCGGCGTGAATGCCTGCGAAAACAACAACTGAGCATGGCATCGTTTTATATAACAAAACTACGCCTGTTGATTGCGAATTGGTCGATGAATCGGGATCCTCTATCTGTGTCGTAATATTCTTGTAATTCACCTATATCACGTCTTTACTTCACTCATTGATGAATAGCAGAATTGCATTAGTGACAGAGAGAATGCCATTGGTTCAAGACTCATTACAATGAAATTATTTCATGCCTATAAAGATTACGTTTTCTCCCACAGGAGCCCACGCTATCTGTGTTCTGAAAGACGTGATACTGGCGCATTGAATGCGTCACGTTTGTCTGCGCCAGACAATATTTAACAATAAGTATAGTAAAGACCAAAGAAATTAATAAAGCACATGTTTTCGTGTAAGGTCACAATATATAATTTGCATGTCGTTACCGGACATGCCAATAAATAAGTGTTTTAGAAATAACATTAGTCACACACAGCACAACTATCATTAAATGGCATTATGATTATATTTATGTGCGTAGAGCAATATCAAAACGCATACGCTGCAACCATATAGTTACGTCAGTGAGGTCAGCCTGGTGTGCTGCTTTTACTGTAATTTCAAAAATAATTGGGGATATTCATTGAAGTATGAGCGCAATCTCCTTCGGCCAACGCCTCATCACCACTTCAGATCGTTAGTCGCTTACCAAGAAATGCGGCCTCGGCGCTTTCATTGCACAGCGCTGACGATTCTGCGCCAAACAGGCACTCAGATCCAGTTTAGTTCATGGAGAGGTTATCAGGAAGGTCCCCTTTACCGTACACAACAGCCTGAAAGCCAGCCTGTTTTTCACGTGTGCTGCCACATGCAGCACACAGAAAAAGCAAAACGAGGAAATAAAGCTCTCCTTCTGCATCTGATCAGGTCTTGCTTGGCCTCCATATCACGCCTGATAATAGGCTTAAAGGCCAAAATAATGGGGTGTTGCGGTGCCACGCCCACCGCAACACTCACTGTGACGCCTTTTTCTCACGCCATGAAAGGCCCTGAGCTCAATAAGACCACTTGAGCTTGAAACCGCCTGCTGCCACGTCGCCTCCAGAATAGGCGCCAGGCGCGATCACACGGAACACACAAAAGTGACGCTCCTGGCTTAGGGGCCAGAATATGCCCCCACGAGTTATACTCACCAAAAAGATTATAATGAGCAGGGGGTGGTAACATGGTACATACTGTGAAATAAGGGTTTCGAAACGGAGATTGAAGAAGCCTGACAATGTAGAGGTGAACGATTTATCATAAACATGCACCTTGTAGGCTAGAGATAAGACACACAGATAAACAGTGAAACAGTAGACCCGCCAGGGTATCCAGAGCGGGCATGACTCGCCACCTCTCAGTTGCCGATACTGCCAGGATTGTTCACTGAGAATGAAGCCACAGGTCACGCCCAGCCCCGGGGTCACCCTGTAACTCTCCGACTTGACTTAGCTGCCAATACAAAACTCCAGGTGAAAAATCGAAGATTCTCTGACAGAATCATAGGCTAATTTCTATCCTAAGCCTCCGAGTCGTATTTTGCATATCGATATTAAAACCGACATTCTGCCTGTGCCTGCTGCCTCCTGGTTCCCTGTAATAACTGGCCACTGTAATGATGGTCTAGTCACCAAAGTCAAACACTTCCTGTTGATAATAAAAATATGTTAGCTTTGATGCTTCAGATTTCCACAAGACATTTACCAGGTGAAATCTCCGCAAAGACATACTCGGAATATATAACGCCATTGATCGCCTCGCTTCAATGCTTGATGTTTCATACAGAACAACAAATCATTTTGCCCACAAATCATCTGTTTGGACCCAGCCGCTGCGCTCATGGGAACAGTCCAGCCACCAGCAGGCCAGGTCCTTCACCAAAAACACAAACCCAGGTCAGTTCCCCTTTTTAGCGGTTCGCATACGAAGCCTTCAGACCCAGCACTGTATTATAGATGTCAAATGCAAAATAAACAAGGTGATAGACGGAACAGCCACCTCAGCCACTGGCACCAGAGCTGCACCAACAATGGTTTTGCCCACCATGCAAATTATGCTCTGGACCTGGATCAAGGAAACAGCCAGCCTGACCACAAATCTCCTTTCCCAACCATAAGTAAACCAAACTGTTTTCCGAATGGTTTTTCAGCCAGGCCTCAGCTTGGTTCCCATGGCACAGTGAAGCTTGGTGACCAAGATTGACCAGCTGATGAGTGCACAACAGAAACCAGTCCTGCTGCTTGGGTATCAGCTTCTGATGGCGTCATATGTGAGCTGTGCAATCCCTGGTAGCATATGCTAAATTTCCGAGAGGCTCATTTTGATTTACTGAGTTACCGAGTCTTCTTACATATTTGAGCGTAACAGCAGCAAAGAAGTTACGAGATCCATCACCGCTGAATACACGGATGGCAAATCCAGAGATACGCATTATTCGTTCAAAATATTATCATAACCGTCAGATGTCCCATTCCGGCGGCATGACTGAGTCAAATTTCATGAAGCAGCCAGCGATCTTTGTATGATACCGACGCACATCCATCGGAACCATCGATTGCCCCGGATTACGATCGTGCCTAGCCGACTGCCAGTCAGACCACGCCATAATGGCCAAGATTGGTGAAATGTTTTACCAGGTTCAGCTGTACGAGCCAGAATGCTCCATAAACATAATATCCGGCAACATCTGGCAAAGAAGGGTCGTCAATATCAGCGACGCAGCGACATAATGAAAGTAGTGTAGCCTAAATAGCACTATGGGTTGGCAGGCTGGTGTGGGATTGAGCCAGAATACATTAGATGGCACAAAATTGAAGTATTGCCAAGGATAGCCATCAGAGATCCTCACTTGCCCAGTCACTGATTCTGGTTACAAATTTAGATTGGAATTGACATGTGTCATTGTCGACATCTAGCTTCATAATCCTCAGCAGATATGCAGCAAGATTCACTTAACCAGTTTACGTATTCCTGACTCACTTGTTGGTCCAGCCTGTCAGTGGCACGCCCGCCAGATTAGAGGCTTCTCCCGCGGGCTTTGTTTTTGATATTCTCCATAGCTCACCTAAAATAAGAGCCAATAAATGGGAAATCCCAAAAAAAAATTCTGCACGCATGAACTGCAAAGTCCATGCCGTGCAGGGAATTGGTGTGCATGCACAGTTAGGGGGCACATGCTGCGCCCCCGTGTGCATCAACAGGCGTGAGGTCCCTCCGCCATGCACAGCGGTTCCACCGGCATGAAACCATGGCGCGGAGAGAAACTTACATGCGCCATGGATCTCGTCTTCCAAGAAGATACGTCTTTCCTGATCGTACGCTAAACATCGCAGCATGGCTGTTCCTCGGCGCCGCAGCGCGGGAACACTGTTCAACCGCTTCCTGCTGCAATAGGCCCCGAATGACGCCCAGCGTCTGGCGCGTTCAAGTGAGGCCGCTTGTGTCAGCCCAGCACCGTAGGACATTAATAAAATAATCGGATGCTGCCAACCAAGATCAATTGTCGTATCAGCTTTCACGAGCCATGTGGCGGAAACAGCATGGATTATTTAACAAAGCAACATAGTATATACTTCGCTGAGGGTTTTTAATGTTTGTAAAAGAGTATTTGTCTACAGGCTTAAGCCCATAATCTGCAGCATGGTTTAATTACTTCAATGTCCATACGAAGTAGAGAGAGATTGATTAGAATAGCCAAATGTTCATCTCTGTTTGGGTACAATTTTACCGCCCAATAACAAATCTATTTGTGAATTAAATTACTGTACATCTGAACTGTGAATAGTGCGAAGGCACGCAGCGTTCGGCTGCCATCTGATTAAATTAGAGTTATTCTGCTTCTGAGGGTGTTGTAGTGATTGAAGATCTGACTGACGTCATATTTCAGCTCCTGGGCGTATGTTCAGGCTCATTGGACGTGGATTGACGTCTAAGGTTTCCAGGATTACGAAGACTTCAAGGACAGCTTCCAATGGAAGCATGTTGCCAGGTTTCACGATGTTCGTGAACAGCCATCTGTAAACAAGCTGCTTTAATACATGCAACACGCCTGCTCCGCTCATCCGAATAAAATGTCGTTCCTGCGATTTTCAAAACCATTTTATTGGTAAATTCTCAGTAAAGCATGAATCATAGGCCTTACGAATCTGTGTTATTACGGCCAAGATTGTTTGCCACGGCACTGCAGCTGTAGACTCCATGCTCACATGGCTGCATAGCGGCCGCGCTATCATTTCATCATCTAAACCAAATGCCTTCATATCTGACAATAGGCGGTTTATCCCGGGGAGACGCCTGGGGTTACTTTCTGCCCATGTTTGCTTAATCGCATAAAATTGATATCAAATAAAGTATCTGATATTTGAAGGGATTTGAATGCCAGAATGCCCGTTAATATTCTGAATCGTCCAGACATTATTTGCTCTGCCGACGCTAAATACCCGGCATATTTTCATGCGGCCGAGCGGTGTGCGCATGCCAGTAAGAGTCGGCAGTGCTCTACAAAGAGGTGATTTGCACGGCGTCACGCCTATATAATAAGCGGTGGGGAGTCAAATCCGGGCCATTTGGCCTGAATAACCATGCACTGCCACGCCAATATCTGCGGTCTCACTTTAGCTCCAAAGGGTGGCGGTCCTGACATGAACATGAGAATATTTTCTGATCATGTCAATAGGAATCCATCATACCGAAAGAAGCGCGCAGCCGTCGTTCTGTCTCGCAGAAGTTTCAAGAGATCTCCATATCGCTCATTTCGTGTTATAACCACTGCCATTGCCTCTTATCTGTATCAGAGCGCCGCCTGCTAGTTTCAGCCTGCTGTATCTTCATTCCACAGTGCTTTCTGTACTTCCTACCATATCTCGTGAACCCTGATTTTGACAGCATAAAGCACTGTCAAAGCCTCCTCTTTGTGCAGCAGGAACTTTAGCTTCCATTCTGATTTAGTAACGTCTCTGTGTCGCATCTGAAACATATAATGCCTGCCTAATGTAGATAGATTGACAGAACATTTTTGAAGAAATATAATTCCTGTGATTCTCAGTCACAGTATTACTGGCTAGATTCACTGGCACGGACCATTTGAATCGGCTTCGGCACTCGACCAATACCATAGACGTACCATTCACAAATCTCCGCCCGACAAGCTTGGCGACGGATGCCTTTCCAAGACATCACAGCTGCATTCTTCCAGATTCGAAGGGTGCACAGCTAATCCTGTGTAATGAGTGAGGGGTGTTCAAATTTTCGTATGTTTCCTGCGATCAGTGCTATAGGTCATCAGAGTGCTGAATACCATGATTTACAGTTCCTTGAATCACCATGCCACCCTTTGCCTCACAAACACTACACCGCATCTTTATATTCACGGTCTCCGATTTCCTCTTTTTGCGATGGTTTTGTTTTTCTTCCTCTACGATTACGAGGAGAAGAGCTGGCGAATGGTCTCCACGCGGCACCGGTTTAAATTAAGACAGGAGCAAATAATCACTTAGATCCACACTTTATCTTCTGATTCAAAAGTATTATCATGGCATTTCCCAGAAATTCTGCCTCTACCCTATATCTCCAAGGCTACAGACGATTGTTTCAGAAAGAACAGGTGATCGATTCTTTGGCAGGTTAATGTATTTCTACCACAGATGTCTTTAGCACCAGTCCATTAATTTGTTATACTTCAACCACCATTCCATACTCCCTAATCCTGGCATGTTTTACTGAGCACTGTTATCAGAAGGCACTGAGGCGCGCAATAGGTCGCTGCGGGCGCTCATCGCCAGTCACCACTGATCTCGACGCCGTCTTCCTATTTAAAGGCACGCAAATAGGAGGCAGCCAGAATTAAGACCAGTGGTAGCGCCACTCTCCCGTTTCGTTTCATGTACAGGCTGCTGCCACTACGAAAATACAAAGGCGTCAATGAACGCCATACTGGAAGGTCTTCCTTCCGCACATAAACAATCATCTTTAAAATGGAAGCAGTATTTTTCTATGTGCTGGCACAAGCAGCACAGTGAGTTACAAAAACGGCATTTAAAGATTGTTTCTGTGCAGGAAGGGGAACTTCCCGCACATAAACAATCTTCGCACGCATTAAATTTCTGCACTCATGGTGCAAAGGTACCGTGTTGCACTGCATTAGCGTCGTAGGCTGCACCATATCGTTGCAAATGTGGGCGGTACAGCCCCAGCGCTTCTGAAGTGGTGATATATTAGCCTCTGTGTTCAATAACACGCCTGGGACATTCCCACAAAATATGCCCTGAACAGCATTTGCTCTGGCATTTCAGGCCATCACAAAAACCTAATTACAGGAATGATCAGTCGGTGATAGCTCCAGTTCAAAATCCAGCAGGAAGTCACTAAACAACCGTGCTTTTGCTGCGGCGATAAAATTGAACTTTCACGCTGATGCACTTTGTGGTATTTAAAACTGCGAATATGGAGATCTTGCAGCTTTGTTTAATTGCCGATTGTGCACGCGCAGTCGGCAACCACACGTGCACAGGTTCAAAGGGGAGTGACAGGAGGGCTCTTCGGCCGCCGCCCAGAGGCCTTGAGATTGGATGCCGGTCGGCACGCTGACTTCCCGATCGATGAATGTCGCATATTCGCGCAACATCGGTCGCGCCGTCAGGCAGCGACGCTTCATTCTTCCGACAGGCCGCGTGGAAGTGAGTAAACAACTGGTTCCTGACTACGTACATTGAATCCCGACTTTCAAGGTCATGCAGCGTTATAGATTTTCGCAGTTCGGCAAAGATAATCCATACATCTGTGATGTAAGAATCTGGCCTCCTTCCAGTAGAGGTTCCCACTACCGGGAAAGATCATCAATTTATTTATTCATTTATTAATTCGCCATGTTACTGTTGGAATATGTTGTTCATAAAGACTTCAGTCTTAAAGAAGTTGAAGGCACCATTATACAGGTACTTTCAGACATTATGCATTGGCGCTGCAGTTGACATGATCACAGCTATCAACTGTTCGTACAGAGAACAATTGGTACCTGCAAGAATCACGGGTCGGCGATCACATTACAAAAGGTAAGAGCGCATCCCAACATATGGAAAACAGTTCCAAAAATGTATTATTTGCAAATATAATCCTTCAAGTATCGCGACATCTACGTAATGTCCTGTTCCAAAGACCACTCTGCATCCTGCCTCAAAATTTTCAAACTCACATCAACATATGCCCATACCACATTAATAATTCAAAGGATCGGAATCATTTCACACAATTCTCACCATTCTTCACTCAAAATAACATAGCCATTTTCATGCGCTTAACTCCGAAGGGTTCACTTTAAATTGATTACAAATCAAAGTCACTTTGACCTGACAGCATCGTGAAACAACAAGAGATTGCGGTCATTTCTTCATCCAGCAGGAAAATATTTTAGCGTTGCGACGCGCCTTCACCAATTTCAAGGAATTTCGCGACACCATTCGTGCATGATCGCTTCCAGCACAACCATTTCACACTCATGTTTCAATCGCACTACCGCTCTTCAATACCATTAGCCTGTGGATTATATAATGAGGCGCTTGGTGAATGACATAGCGCTCAAAAAGTCCCGAAGAATAGCTTCGTTTCATCGCCAATCGTGCGCTCACTGTCAGCCATGAGTTTCCACGGGATGGCGGGTGACAAAATATCGGTAAATATCGTCGACACGCGTCAGCAGACAAGAATATCGCGAAGGCCATGGGAAAGTAAAGCCTTTACTCATAGTATAACTCCGCCATATTGCGCAATTTCGATTCCATATATATATCTTCAAGGTACGAGATCCGGAGTTAAGAATATAAATTTTACAATTAGCCCATTTAGCACCCCACCCACCGCATATCTCGTCCCCATATCTTCGGGACACCTTATTATTTCCGTCCACACGACATTCTTTGCGCTTTCCGATATTCTGTCAGCGGTCTTTACTGTCTTCACCCAACAATTTCCATTGTCTCGGCCAGATTTCATCGCAAAAATCGCACCACCACCATTTTGAATACAAATCCACCATACCGCTAGCCCCAGATTCAGAAGAAACCATAGGTCCACCAAACATCGCGTGCCAGGACAGTCTCTCTACGACTGGATCACCTATTCCGCCTCCTCTTCCAATTCACACACTCATCAGTGGTATCTGCCTAGCCACCAATACCTCACAAAGTCTTCCCGCGAAAGTATCGATCAAATGGCCTTTCATGCGTTACCTGATCGTTTTCACATCTATCACTTCTGAGAGCAAACGCTCTCTCAACAAACATTAGATCAATATCACTTCCGACAACTCATCAATTTGACATATGACAACCGCTACAGAGCAGTACTTCTCTCGACTCCTATCACCTCCAAAACTTCGACATCCTCTTTCACCAACGCTCTTCCAATGGCAATTCCGGGTTACACTAATTACATCGTCAATGCTTGCCATATGCTTCATACCATCTCCTGTCGTAACTTCTTCCCAGTCTAGACAAATCATCAGCTTCGAGCGTCTTTCAACCAGGTAAATATCCCATTTTTGCTACCGAACTCTTGTATCAAATACAAGATAAATGAGCTAATCTGCAGAAATATCTCCGCTTCTTCCTATATTGTAAATTAATTAACGGTTTGATGATCAGCGCAAAGATACAGGAGTCCCCGAGACATACATCTCTAAACATGCCGCTGTGTTGGAAGCCTTCCAACAACTGAATTCTTTTCAGCAAGACGAGCGAAGCAAAGGCAACATCATTGTGCATCTGGAGAAAATACAGCCTCTAAAACCACAGCATCAACAGTGAGAATAATCTGGTGTCAAAGGAGTTGTAACTTTCGCATCACATATTTCTCTTGTTTCCCATTTTGAAAAGCCATCTCCTGAAACAATCTGCCCATATTAAATGTCACTTTCCTGGTGAAGCCTCTTTTAACGTTCAGTTTTTCTCACCCTGGCAAAATTAAGTCAATCATTTACTCAGTCAAGAAATTTATCTGCCGATCTCCTCATCCCGTGAGTGCACTTCAATTCTCTCTTTACAAATCTTCTTGCCTAACTCCAGAAGACAGCGCAGCTCAGTATTCCTCAACACAGAATTTGCATTCTCTCCTTTTCTCTTGAGAGTTAACTGAAGCCTCACCCATCTCTAGCTCCAACACGCCAAGATCATTAATATGTCTATTTCCACGATCTCCAAAACACTGCACATCATCCTGTGCAGGCGATCTGTCACGTCTCGTGTCTGACGCCATCAGATTTCCACACGCCATGGTTTCATATAGTTTTAGTCACCCGGTCGGATAGTTTTTCGCAAGAGTCATATATGTGAGCCTGCCATCCAGGCCATACGATTGGAACGAGTGTCCATGCTGCGCAAAGACGAGGTAGTACGCGGAGTCTCGAGATACTCGGCACAGCTGTCTCTGCTGAATCAATGTTGTGGCCTTTCGGCTAGCTATCATAGCAGAGCAGTAGCAACGTGGCAGGAGTGCGCCGCCCAAGTGGGAGGGGCAGGGCAACCAGGGCCACGGCCGATTACAGGCAAAACACCTAAACAATGTCCAGTTAAATGCTGCACGCACTCGTGATCTCAAGTGCCGGTGCAGTACTGGAGAGACGTGTGACCCGAGATGTCCACACCTTGTCTCTGGGATTTAATTGGGAGGAACAGAGGTGGTCGAGAGCAGGTAGAGTGTGGTCTCTTTGTGACAAAGAAGAACAGGGGAGCAACAGCGTAGATCAGCTGGGCGGCCATCTCCTTCGGAGAGCGGTTGAGGAAAAGATTTCTTAGGTGTTTCTTTGATTTTGTATGATCTAAGATAAACTGATATTCGGCCGGGGATTGAGTCCAGATTGGGCGCATCTCCCGGCTTAAGATTATGTCTGCCTGTCATGCCATGTGACGAAGAAGCTGTGGCAGCTCTGAGTCTGACCAGCCTCCAGTCACGGCAGTCGGGCCTTCCCGTGCCTAGGCTTGCAGAGGCCGGGCACGGAGTCACCGTGGCAGCCTCCGAGGCGCTGGCGGTCGCGACCGCATTCTTAATTCAGCGACTTGGCCGCCGGGAGCGCCAGTTTCAGGAGTTGTCAGTACCAGTGAGGTCGCACTTTGCTGCTCAGTGACCAGTGACAAGTGTTTTGTCACATCTCGCAGGGACGAATGGCCTTGCTGAGCAGCTTCAGATTGCAGAAGGTTATATTTCTGGCAGCAGTTTCGATGCGCATGCCTTAAGCCTGTAAGTGCCACCCCGGTTTTATTCGGGCCGCAGAGTGAGACTCCCGCCGCAGATCCATCACTTCTCACCGCGGTCTTCCCGAGGCCTCTCGCTTCGGGAGATTTATGATCCGCCTGACCGAGCCTGGCGATTTGAAGACGTCACGCTCGGGATTTTGCATGCACGCTTAGCCTGCGTGACGCTGCGCGGCGATCCGCGCCATCCGCCAGCTGAAAGGGATTGCCGCTTCTAAGAACGGTGGCGAGGCCATGCAGCATGCCGAACAGCCAGGTGGCATAATATTTCAGGGGACGCTTCGTCGACGGAAGGGTAACGAAGCAAAGCCTTTGTCCTGGAGAGCGAAGCTGCAGTAAGAAGAGGAGAATAGCGTAGGATCACCATCAGCACTCCGCCTCAGGGCCTGATGGTACAGATTCAATCGCGTCGTTGCCGCCGACCAGTATATAGGCAACGGTAACGGTGAAATTCAGCAAATTCTTCGTAGATGCAAAGCTGCAAGACTTTCGGTCTGGATTTAGCCCGATGATTGCGCATCTTTAAGGTCCAATTTCGGTGATCTCTGCCAAGTCAGCCACTCCCTCCAATACTGGGAAGTGAAAGCTGTTCGCCATAATGTTCGGATAGCGCAGAAGTCAACATTAGATTAAACGTGCGTCCTATCACTTGTCAATGGTCACCTGAGAAACTAACCAGATTAACAGTGGTTCACCATTCTGAGCAGTAAGAGCCTGCTTAACCTTCTTCGCCACAATGGGATCTTTCGACCTGCGGTGCCGAAAAAGCGCAGTGTTATCTGGTTTGACCAAAATTTTGATGTACATAGTTTTGGTGAACAACTGTTTTCGGTTCATTTCCACACGCCTTTGTACAATCCTGTACATAATCTCCGATGCGCACGCGATTTATGATATCATTCAAACATAGCCAGGTGCCGTTCACCAAAAAGAACAGTATCGATCTGCCATAGCAAACCTTCCCATGGCCAACCCTTTCTCGACGCCAGCCAGCCCAGCGCCTCCAACATCACTCTTTCCTGATATCCCCCGCGATCATCCCTGGCAGTGCCACAGTCAATGCGAAACAGCATCTTTTAGGCATAATTGTATAGGCGATCATATTCAACAGACATAGTCTCAATACTCAAACACAGGGCTTGAACTGGAATCCCGGGTGTGGTTTTTCACCACGCTGTTGTGTGCCCATTTGCCATTAATTATCACAAGCAGAGTTCATCTGCATTACAGCAATATCTGAGCTGTTCATGCCACTGTCGATCGCACATGCAAATGACCTTTCTTTACCAATAACGTTTCAAGATTCCTTTCTTCACGCAGCATAAGAATCCCCAGCCAGTAATCGCTCAATATCTGAAACATATTCTGTTGTTTGATTTTGTCGATGGTCCCAGCAGGCGTAGAACTACGTTACGCTGATAAAAACAACATTTTCTGACTTCTATTCTAATCTCTCTGCATTTACCCTCTTCACTTCAAGAGCATCAGCCATCATTTACCTTCTTTTCCATATTTCATGCAATACCTGATTGCTCAACACCTTACAATTTCTGTGCAACATTTGGCATAGCAGCCCAAAGTTCTTCATATCCCATTCTACACAAAAATAACAAGCTGATCCCGCATCGTTCTCCTTTCATAATCCCAAACTGACATTTTATCCATGGTTCCCCACCTGAAATAAATCATCAATCAAGCCCTGGGGTTGAGCATAGAATTTGTATCTGACATTGCCATACAGTTCTCAAGTAAACCTTCTCTAACCTAATCCCTGGCTTCTAAACGTTACCTGTAATTTCCATAGTTGATTACCCAGCAACAGGTAAACATCTGTAATATGTTGTCCCGCCCTTCTCTGAAATTGATTAATAACACACCTGTAAACGTCACTGATCGCTGCTTCTCGGTGTGGCTTGGAGCCAATCCACATTCCCACTCTATTGAGAATTCAGTTGTTAAAATACTGGCAGTTGCAGCTTCGATGACTCCTAATGTTTTAGAAATTACTGATATGTGTGTACAAATATCAATTTGTTTCAGCACAAAAAACATGGAAATAACGCAACATAGATGCAAATATCATCAAGAAAGTTTGCAGCAGCATAACATTTGCCGCTAAAAAAATACAGTGTGCCTGTCACTGATGATTATTTATCAACATGAGTTAGTCTAATGCGACGCTGAGATGGTGGCGTTATCACATGAAGCGCATGAAAACATTCACTAACGCTGTAAAACGAAATCCTGCCGAAAGTGCTGGCCGGTCGTATCGAGTAATTATCTATCGGTGCGTTTGTCACCGAGCAGCGCATTTTCTTTGGCTATAAAGAAAAACACTACTTGCGTGCTTATCGCAAACATGCCAAAGGTAAAGTCGATATACGCTGCCAGGTGATTCACTGTACATCCGACAAACTCAAATGGGTCGCACGCCGCCAGAGCCGCGACGACTTTCATGCACGTGACGGTCGTTCGATCGCCGACCGGGATCGTGAAGCCGAAGATGTGCGTCTTCGCAGTCGCACTACCTCCAGCGCAGCCGGCCTTCATCGGTCGCTGCGCCGCAGGCATGCACCTTGAATAGGCACACGTCTCTCAGCAATCGCCGACAAAGATGTAAACGGCCATTGTTCAAAACGCCTTCAATACTCCAAAATCGCAGTCTTACGCGCACTTCGCCGGTCTTCTTCGGGCACAAGTCCTTCATTAAATTTGTCGTCTCCAGTCTCTTCGAAATCCTTTAAACACGCCGAATAGGCGCAGCAGTCACATGGCTGGATCGCCGGCCAATCCCAGAAGGGTTAACTCAAGTAAACATTGACATTCAGTATAATTTGAACGCAGAGTTATTGATCGCAGGTGATGCTCCTTCCAGCCGCTGAATCACCACGCAGAGCAGCGCACCTGTCAGAGAATCATAATACATCATACAAGGTAGTACATAACCAAATTATAACATTGCCGACAAAGCCATGCTTTGCGAATAGCCGCCACCTTCCTGCCTTCATGTTTTAAAACTGGAAAAATAGCCGCAAATTCTTCCGACGATATTTTCCTTACTTTGATTGCGAATTCAATAGTTTCACACGCAAAGCCATTGTGATACTTCTAAAATAGATTGAACACAACTGTATTTCACCGTTCGCGCCTTCAAAGCTCTTCAGGTTCCAGTTCAGCCCAGGGTGCAGCACTTGTAGCATTAAGGCAAATACCACAAGGAGCTTACTCACATAAGAAAAGCAATGGGTTGAGGTAGAAAGATATGCAGGGAGAGAGTAGTAGACAGGGAGGGCAGTGAGGCTGATGAGGGTGATGGAAGAGCTGAGGTTAGAGTAGCTGTTATTTAGCTGGATGACAGGGTAGGAAGAGGAGCACAGCGAGAGCTGGCCAGCCTCCGGCCATGTGGCTGATTTATCGCGGTTCGCGAAGGGATTTCCTTCACTTGTGGAAGGAGCAGGCAGAGAGCGGGAGTGCAGGCGGATAAAGTGTACAAAATAAGGGATACATTCTCTGCAAATCAACTAAAAATTGTGTGCAGGCCAGTTGTTCCATCGCCAAGAAAAATAAGAGGATTAAGTTGGCTCTTAAATCTCATTATCGCCCTGCACTCCCGCTCTCTGCCCTGCTCACTTCCACAAGTGAAGGAAATCCCTTCTCCGTGAACCGCGATAAATCAGCCACATGGCCGGAGGCTGGCCAGCTCTCTTCATGCTCCTCTTTACACCACAATAAATCAGCTAAATGTCTTGGCTAGGATCTTTGCCTCCTAATTTTCTTCTTAAATCACCCTCATCAGAAATACTCTTGACACTCTCCTCACTGCCCTCCCTCTGCTCTGCTACTCTCCTCCCTCACGCTATGCTCTGTTCACCTCAACCCATTTAGCTTCTCCATGTGAGAAATGCTTCCTCCTTGTGAAACTGTCATCTTGTTTCTCAACTCCCCTTAATCTCTAAGATGCTTAAACACCCTGGGCCTGAGGCACAAGACTTTGAAAAACTTTGAGAAGGCAGCGCCGCAATTTGCAGTGCAAAAAAACCACAATTGTGATTCGTAATGTATTTTAGAAATCACAATGAAAGCATTGTGAACTATTGAGATTCACAATCAAAATTGGGAAGGAGAGTGTCATTCACTCCCTGGAGAATCACAAATTTTTTGCAACTGTTTTTCCAGTTTTAAAACATGAAAAGGCTAGCAAGGGAAGGTGGTAACTATTCACAAAGCATAAGCTGTCTAGCATTGTGTTATAATTTGGTTATGTACCTTTAATATGTATGATGTATTGTGGTTCTCTATTGGAATGTTCTTTGCTTGCTCTGCAGTGGGTGTTCTATATACAGACAGTTGATAGCTGGCTGGAAGGGGAGCATCACCTGCGGTCAATTACTTCTACGTTAAATTATACTAAATCTTCAATGACTACGAGTTATTACTTCACAAAATTGGCGACGATTCCAGCCATAATTGACTGCTGCCTGGTGATGCGAGAATTCACGTGTTTAAAGGATTTCGAAGAAAGTTTGGAGATTTGAATGCTTTGACAAATTTTGAAAATAGAGGACTTGTGCCAGAAAAGAAGATCGACGCTGAGGTGCCGCTGTGCAAGACTGCCGATTTTTGGGAAGTATTGAAACGTTTTTGGATGTGTCGTTTATCTTTGTCAACGGTTGCTGAGGAGAAGCACATTGTGTATATTCAAAATACACATACCTCGACACGCGACGTGATGAAGACCAGCTGCTGCCTGGAACCTCACCAGGGACTTGGAATTCGACCACGAAGTCTGGATTCCACTTTATCTTCAACTACGATCCGGATTTCTACGTGCAGCCGTCAAGCAGTCGTCACAGTACGCAGAAAGTCATCACGTCTTCACACGCTGTAGCGTGCAACGTAACGTGCGGCCATTTTGGGTTTGTCGGATGTACAGTGAATCACCTGGCAACACGTATCGGCACACAGCAGCTTTGTGGTACTGCGGTGATAAGCACACCAAATTAGTGTTTTTTCTTTCTTAAAAGAAAATACGCTTGTACATCGGTGACAAGCACACCATTGGACATAAGGTACTCGTTATTTTATTATACTTTCTGGCAAGTTTCCGGTTTTTACAACGTTAGTTAGTGTTTTCATACTTCATGGTGATAAGCACACCACCATCTCGCGTCACTCCATTGGATTCTTCATGTTGTTAAATAATCATCAGTGACAGGCACACTAATTGTTTTTTTTTGCTTGTGTGTTATGCCTTCGCTTTCTTCGGTGATAGGCACATCTAATGTTACGTTGGTATGTTTTTTTTTTTTTTTGCCTTATTGTTAAATTTGGTAATAGCAGAAACAAATTGATATTTAATACACACATATCAGTAATTTAAAATATTAGGAGTCATGGAAGCTGCAATAATTCCACCAC
The DNA here is from genome assembly GCA_963921515.1 of Calotriton arnoldi. Taxonomy (NCBI): domain Eukaryota; kingdom Metazoa; phylum Chordata; class Amphibia; order Caudata; family Salamandridae; genus Calotriton; species Calotriton arnoldi. The sequence continues at coordinate 1,025,640 of CAWUFW010006789.1, read as the reverse complement.
CAGTATTTTTAGCACAAGCAGGTTCTCCATCTATAGAGTGGGAATATTGGATTGAAATATTTGAAAATTACATTGAAGCACTTGATGGTGGTGATTTTACAAATTGTCGGAAGAAGGCCTTATTATTAAGTACTTTAGGAAAGGACGGGCAACATATTTTTAAATATTTACCTGTTGCTACAGGTGGTAATCAACAACAAATTACAAATGTGTATTTAGAAGCCAAAGTTAGGTTAGAGAGAAGGTTTGCCAAGGAAACTAATATAGTAATGTCAAGATATAAATTCTATACTCAACCCCAAAAAATAGATGAGACGGTTGATCAGTTTGTTTCCAGATTAAGGGAATTATCGGATAAATGTCAATTTGGAGTTATGAGGGAAGAACTGATACGGGATCAACTTATTGTACAATGTAAGAATAAGAAGATGCCAGAAAGACTTTGGGCTGCTATAAACCCATCATTGCATGATGCCATAGAGATTGCTAAGGTTGTTGAGCAATCAGAGTATTGCATGAAACAAATGGAAAAAAGGAAAGTAGAGAGTGATGTGTCTTTCTTAGAAAGTGAAGAAGTTGCAGTATTGAATGCAGGGAAGTTAGGTAATAAAGAAGTCAAGAAAAATGTTGTTTTTGTCAAACGTAGCAGTAGTTCTACACCTACTAGGACCATCGACAAAATCCAAACAACAAGCTAGAATATGTTTCAGATGTGGAAGCAGTTACCACACTGCGGACTTTAAGAGTTCTTATGCCATTGGAAAGGAATGTAGACGTTGTGGTAGAAAAGGTCATTTTGCACGCATGTGTAGATCCGACAGTGGCACAATCAATAACAACTCAAATATTGCTGTAATACGAGATGAGATTTCTCTTATTGATGAGGAATTAATAGTAAATAAGATTTTGTATATTGATGGTGAAGAAAGTACACCCAGGAGTTCCAGACCCAAAGCTGTGTTTATTATTGAGACTATGTCTGTTGAACTCATGGTGGATTCTGTATCCTTATATACAATTATACCTAAAGATGTGTTTTAAAAATTGTGGCCTAATGTGAACTTACTACCAAAGGATATAAATCCTGGGGGATATCAAGGAGAAAAAATTGATATTGAAGGGTATAAGACAACTGAGAAAAATTGTCAAGGAAGAGTTGTTATGGGAAAGGTTTATATGGCAAAATCCGGTCCCCTATTCTTGGGTGGCAACACCAATATGATTTGGGTATCATCATAAATCCGCATGCACCAAATCAGGTGTTAGTAGTACAAGAGTTACATACAAAAGACATTGTAGATGGAGCAAGAAAAGTGTTTTCAGATGAGATTGGTCTTTTAAAAAACTATGTACATAAAATTTTGGTCAAACCAGGTGCTATACCTTTTCAACACAAGGTCAGAAAAGTTCCCATTGTGGCTAGAGAAGAGGTTAAACGAATGCTTAAAGAAATGGTTTCTCAAGGAATAATTGAACCTGTTGAAACATCTAGTTGGATTTCTCCAGTGGTGGTCGCGGGCAAACCTGATAGAAGTTTTCGTTTATGTGTTGACTTACGCACTGTCAATCAAAACATTATAACAGACAACTTTCCACTTCCAAATATTGGAGAATTAGTTTTGACTTTGAAAGGTGCAAGATATTTTTCAAAGTTGGACCTTAAAAGTGCATATCATCAGATAAAACTACATCCAGACTCGAAAAGTCTTACAGCTTTCATCACTACAGAAGGAGTTTACTAATTCCCTCGATACCGATCAATGCTGCCTACTCATTCTCCTGGACCTATCGGCAGCCTTTGACACGGTGGATCACCAACTACTCATCAAGGCTCTACAAGAAAGGGTAGGTGCTGATGAGGTGGTCCTACGCTGGTTCTCCTCCTTCTTACACAGCCGCTCGCAAAGGATAAAAATCAAAAACTTTACTTCCGACCTACATCCCGTCAGCAGAGGCGTCCCCCAAGGCTCAGTGCTCTCACCACAACTGTTCAACATATACATGGAACCCCTCACCACCATTCTTAAAAATGCCAACATCCCTTTCCAGCTATATGCGGATGACACCCAGATCTATCTAGAAACCTCCTCCTTAGATGACATCCACAGACTAAACGACACTCTAAAAGAAATCCAACATTGGCTGTCTCTAAATCACTTAAAACTCAATCAAGACAAAACCGAGATCCTCCTCATCTCCAACAAAGAAGAGAACCCTCAAATTGCAGAATGGCTAAAAGTGATGGATGCTCTCAACAGGAATCTCACTCTGGCAAACTCCGTAAATTCACTAGGAATCACCCTAGACCCAAAACTCGACATGGCCAAACACATCAAAAACTCTGCCAAGAGTGCCTTCCGCAATCTGAAGCTACTCAACAAAATTAAACCATTCATCCCTACCAAAGATCTCAAACAAGCCACCCAATCACTGGTACTATCCAGACTTGACTATGGGAATGCAACCCTCACTGGTACAACAAAATCCCACCTAGCTCCCCTCAAAACAACACTCAACGCAGCAGCCAGAATGGTCACTGGAATTAAGAAATACGATCACATTTCACCAGCACTCAGAGAACTAAAATGGCTCCCAGTCGAACTCCGTGCCAGCTTCAGAACTGCCTGCCTCACGCACAAAGCCCTAAACACAGGAAAACCCGACTACCTGGCCGCCAAACTCAAGAGGGCTGGTCAGACTAGAAACCTCAGGAGCTCAAACACCCTACTTCTCATCCCTATGAAAACACGCAAACAAAAAACCGCTGCACGATCCTTCGCCGGAAATGCGCCCAAAATCTGGAACTCAATCCCAGCAGATATCAGAACTATCTCGTCCTTCACAAAATTCAAAAAACACCTAAAAGTCCTTTTCCTCAACCGCTCCCTCCCGAAGGGATAGCCGCCGCCTCAACGCAAATCCCTACTCGCTGTTGCTCCCTGACACTGTATCACAAAGACCTACCTCCTACCTGCTCTCTGACCACCTCCTGTTCCTCCCCCCCCCAAGGGTTCATCCCAAGACAAAGGGCACTAATCGAGGTTATCTCAGGTCACACGTACTACCTCAATACTGCACAGCACACTTGGACTTCCCTATCCGAATGCGATGCAGCGCGCACAACGAAATTCGTTTTATTTATTTAAATGTTTACTTACCTGTAATCGGCCGTAATCCATAGTTTACTACCCTCCACCCTGCCCCTCCCCCGCCCCACGTCAGCGCCCTGGCGGCACTCCCACCACCGACCGCTACTGCTCTACTATATGACTCTTGCGAAAAACTGCTGTGGTTCAACCCAAGACAATGTGCACTAATCGAGGCTATCTCAGGACTCACGTACTACCTCAATACTGCACAGCACACTTGGACTTCCGAACCAATACGTATAACAAGATGACAGGCTCTATTATATGACTCTTGCGAAAAACTGCTGTAAAGCGATCCGATACCCCGGGTCCGGCCAGCGCTATATAAAACTCCTTAAATAAAATAATAAATAAATAAATTTACAAGGATGCTATTTGGTCTCTCTTCAGCGGCCAGTGTATTCCAGCGAATGATGGGTCAAGTTTTGAAAGACATTGATGGAGTCGTATACTTTTAGGATGATGTATTAATATTTGGAGAATCGATAAATAGACATAATGTAATCTTGAAAAGAGTGTTAGATAGGATGGGTGAGGCTGGATTAACTCTCAAGAAAGAGAAATGCAAATTCTGTGTTGAAGAAGTGGAATACCTGGGCTACACGCTGTCTTATTCTGGAGTTAAACCAAAGAAAGATTTATTAGAAGCAATAAGGAAAGTTAAGTCTCCACAGGATAGGGATCAACTTAGGTCATTTCTTGGCCTAGTAGAATACTATGCGAAGTTTGTTAACAAATTTGCAGAGAAAACTGAACATTTAAAGAAACTTCACAGGAAAGGGTGTGCCTTTGTATGGGCAGATGATCAAGAAATGGCTTTTCAAAATATAAAACAAGAAATATGTGATGCGAAAGTTTTAACTCCTTTTGACACCAGGTTGTTATCTATTCTCACTGTTGATGCTAGTGCTGTGGTTTTAGGAGCTGTATTTTCTCAAATGCACAATGATGTTGCCTTTGCTTCTCGCTCCGTCCCTTCTGCTGAAAGGAATTATTCAGTTGTTGAGAGGGAGGCTTTAGCAGCGGCATGGGCAGCTGAGTATTTTAGAATGTATGTCTGGGGATTTCCTATTATCTTACGCACTGATCATAAACCGTTAGTGAAAATTTTAATGCCAGGAGGAGCGGAGAATGTTTCTGCAAGATTAGCTCATTTGCCTGCGCGGTTACAGGAGTATCAGTATAAAGTAGAATATTTACCTGGTTGGAAGAACACTCAAGCTGATGGTTTGTCTAGATTGCCCTTACCATGGGAAGAAGTTGACAAGGATGGTGTGGAAGCATATGGTGATGAGGGTGCTGTAGCTTTTGTTGATGATGTGATTAGTGTAACCCAGGTGCCATTGGAAAAGAACGTTGGATCCAAGGCATGAAAGAGGATGTAGTTTTAACTCAAGTTTTGGAGATGATAAATAAAGGAGTCAGAAGGGAAAGTACTGCTCCTGTAGCAGTTTGTCCTTATGTCAAAATTGATGAGTTGTCAGAGTGTGGTGTGAGTCTAATATTTAGAGGTGAGAAATTTGTTTCTCCTCAAAGTGTGCGTCTTGAATTGATCAAATTAGCACATGAAGGCCATTTGGGTCAAACTCTCACTAAGAGAAGACTTTGTGAGAATTATTGGTGGCTAGGAATGGATCAAGATACCACTGACTGGGTTATTGAGTGTGTGGATTGTAAGGAAGGAGAGAAAAGATTGAAGATAGGTAATCAGTCAGTAAAGGGGGAGATTTCTAATCCTGGTAAGCCTTGGCACACAGTGTGTTTGGATTTTATTGGACCTATGAGAGTTTTTTCTTCTGAATATAAATTTGCTTTGGTTATGGTGGATTTGTATTCAAAATGGTTGGTGGTTAAATTTTTACGTGAAATCACAACCAGGAAGACAATAGAATTGTTGGAGGAAATATTCAGAGAGGCAGGATATCCCATTAGGTTCACTGACAGAATATCAAACACAAAATATCGTGTGGACAGAATATCGTGTCCAAAATATCGAGGACAAGAATATCGAGTAGGTAAGTGCAAATAGATAGGTATAAATTTACTATTCTTAACTCCAGATCTACGTACCTTGAAGATATATATATCGTCAAAGTACATATATGTGGAGTTATATATAGTAAAACTTTACTTTCCCATAAGAAATAACCTTCACGATATTCTTGTCCTCGATATTTTTGACACGATATTGTGTCCGACGATATTTGTGCTTTCGATATTTTGTCCACCCACCATCCCATTAAACTCATAACTGACAATGGTACACAATTGACGAGTAGAGAAATGAAGCTATTCTTGGAGACTTTTGGTATATGTCATTCTCGCACCTCATTATATAATCCACAAGGTAATGGTGTTGTTGAGAGGGCGAATTGATTAATCAAAGGTGTGGTGCAGATGGCTTATGCAGGTAGAGGTAATGTTAAAAAAATGGTTGAGGAGCTTGTATGGGCGTATCGCACCACAGAAAATGGTGTCACTAAAGAAATTCCCTTTAGATTGGTGAGGGGACGCAATGCCAACACTAAAATGTCTCCTGCTTGGATGAAAAGTATTTTTGAAGGAAGGGATGATCCTCTTGTTGTTTCACAAATGCGAAATTTGGAACCAGGTGATCTTGTCAAGGTCAAAAGTGGCAGGTTTGAAGGAACTGGTGTCAAGTTTCGTGGACCATTCCGGGTTAAGGATGTGCATGAAATGTATGTTATTTTGGAGAATGGTGAGAAGTGGAATAAGCGCAGAGTGGCCTTGTATGAGGGTGTGTAGAGAAATGATTCAAATCCTTTGGGTAATAATGTGAGTATGGAGGATGGTTGTAGTGGTTATATGTTGATGGATGATTGTGAGGTTTTGAAAGGAGGGGTACAGGGTAGAGATCTAGGAAGTGGTGCTAGACAAGGACATTACAGAATTAGATGTCCACCCAGATACTTGAAGGATTATATTTGCAAATAATACATTTTTAGATTTTGTTTTTTCCATATGTTAAGGGAAGAGGATGTGTTATAATTTGGTTATGTACCTTTAATGTGTATGATGTATTGTGGTTCTTTATTGGAATGTTCTTTGCATGCTCTGCAGTGGGTGTTCTCTGTACAGACAGTTGATAGCTGTGATCATGTGCTATAGCACCAATATATATGTCTGAAAAGTACCATATAATGGTTTTCTTCAACCCCTTTCTAAGGCTTAAGTCTTTATGAACTGCTATGTTCAACAATGCTCTATGAAAGACCCGGGTCCCAATAAATGAATAAATAAATTGATTTAAAAATACAGTTATGATCTTTCCCAGTGAAGTTGGGAACCTCTACTGATCATGAAAAGAGGAGGAGGGCCAAGATTCACTACATCACAGATGTGTAGTTTATCTTTACCAGGCTACGAAATCTATGCTGCTGCATGACCATACAGAAAAAGTCAGGATTGTGGCCGCATGGAATCAGGAACCAGGCTGACAGCGGGAGTGTTTTACTCACTTCCACTTACGGCTGCCCTGAGTGCATCAGAGAGTAAACATCTGCTGCCTGACAGCCACTGTCCGATGTTCTGCCCCTTAGTGTGCGACATTCATCGATCGGGAATCAAAAGCGATGCCAGTTGAGTCGCAGCATCCATCTCAAGGCCCTCCTGAGCGGCAGCCGGAAGAGCCCTCCTGTCACTCCCCCCCCCTTCAGACCTCGCCTTTATGTGAAGTTTGCCGACTTTGCACATTGCACAATCGGCAATTAAAAATAAAGAAAGAAAGAAAGCTGCAAGATATACATATTCACAGTTTTAAATACCCTAAAAGTGCATCAACGTGAAAAGTTCAATTTATCACCACCTTAAAAGCAGTTGTTTAAATGACTTCCTGCTCGTTTTGAACTGGAAACCTATCACAAACTAGTCATTCCTGGTAATTAGAGTTTTGTATTTAAGCGTAAAAATGCCAAACAAATCTCTCTTATTCAGGGGCATATTTACAATGAAAGTGTCCAAGCGTGTTGTTAAGCCTAGAAGGCTAACAAGACTCTCCGCCACTTCAGAAACGCAGGGCTGTACCATATTTACAACAATATGGTGCAGCCCTGCATTTCCCCCTGCGCTGGCGCTAAATTTAACAGCCCAGTGCCAACACAGGCACCTTTGCACCATAGTGCAAGGGTGTATGCGTGCAGGGGAAGATTGTTTATGTGCAGGAAGTTCCCCCTTCCTGCACAGAAACAATCTTTAAATGCCGTTTTGTAACTTCTGTGTGTGCTGCTTAATGCAGCACACATAGAAGTTGCAAAGCGCCATTTTAAAAAAATGATTGTTTATGTGCAGGAAGGAGGACCTTCCAGTACATAAACATTCATTGGCCTTTTGCTGTTTTCATGTGTGCTGCACAACACAGCACACATGAAAACAGCAAAAACGAGGAGAAATTAAACATTTCTCCTCGTTGCGCCAGGGTAAGACCAGGTTTTCCCTGGTCTTAATTCTGGCGCTGCCTCCTATTTACGCCTCCCTTGTAAATAGGAGGCAGCGTCAGGATCAATTGGTGTTGCGGTGGAACGCCCACCGCGAACCCATTGCCTGCCCCTCAGTGCCTTCTGCTTAACAGTGCTCAGTAAAACATGCCAAGTTAGGGAATTAATGGAATGGTGGTTCAAAGTATAGCAAATTAATGGACTGGTGCTTCAAAGTTTATCTGTGGTAGAATGCATTGTACTGCCAAAGGTCCGATCTACATGCCTGTTTCCTAACTCACAGGAGCAAATGGAGGGTCACCTTGTAGCCTTAGGATAGGGTAGAAATAGAATTTGCATCTGAGGAAGTACCATGATTAATACTTTTGAATCAAAGGTCATAGTGTGGATCTAAGTGATTGTTGCTTTCAATGCTTAATTTAAGCCAGTGCTTGTCGGTGGAGGTATCAGCACTCATTTTTGGGGACCAGCTCTTATTTCTCCTCATGAGACATAGAGTAAGAGAGAGAGAAAAATACACAAAGGGGAAAGAAAGAGGAAACAAGACGTAAAAACCATCACAAAAGGAGAAATCGGGAACCTGCAGGAGTGAGATATAAAGATGCAGTGGGTGTTTGGTAGTGAATTAAAGTTGGCATGAGGTGAATTCAAGACTGTGCATCCTTGGTATTCAGCACTCTGACATTTCATAGCACTGATCGCAGGCATCTGAGCAGAGATTTGGGCACCGGCACTCATTCTTTTACAAGTTAAGCAGTAGCTGCTTGCCTTCAGATCTGGAGAGGGTCACAGCTAATGATGTCTGGAAAAGGCATCTAAAATCTTAAGCACTGTCAGAGACAGGAATGTGAATAGGCATCTATGGTGATTGGTCGGGTGAAAATCCAGCCAGTTCAAAATGGTAGTCCATAGTACCAGTGAATCTATAGTAATACTGATATTTTACTGTGACTTGAGGGTCTAAGTTATATTGTATTTCTTCCAAAAATGTTCTGTGTCTATCTCTACATTAGGTGACATTATATATGTTTCAGATGCATTTTAGAAGACGTTACTTAAATCAAATAGAAAGCTAAATTCCTACTGCAAAAGAGGGAAGCTTTTGACAATTATACCACAAAATGTATCAAAATCAGGACACACAGGATATGGTAGAATGCAAAAAGCACTGTAGATGAGAATATACAGCAAGAGCAAGCAAGGGCTAGCAGAGCTGAGCGGCTTCTGATACAAGATAAGAGACAATAAGCAGTGGTTATAACTTTTAAGAAACAATGAGTGACTCTATGGAGGATCTCTTGAGAACTTCTGCGGGGCAAAGGACTACTGACGCAGCTGCACACTCTTCCAGTTATGGTGGATTCCCTAGTGACATGATCAGAAATGTATTTCTCATGTTCATAATGGGACCACCACCACTTTGGAGCTAAATTAAGACCACAGACCAGTAGCGATTAACAGTGCATAGTTGTTCAAACTAAAACCAAATAGCCCAGATTTCTGACAAGCTGTGCATCTGTGTTGACTCCCCACCACCTTTTATTATATAAACATTGTCTGTGTCATTACAATCACCTCTTTTTAGTAAAACGTACACCGACTCTTACTTAACATGCACACCACCTTTCTTTCAGTACATATGAAAATATGCAAGATATTTGCGTCAGCAAGTAAATGTAACAATCTGGACTTGATTCAAAGAATGGTAATGGCGCAGGCATTCTATCATTCAAATCCCTTCATAATAGATACTATTTGTTATCAATTTTGTACGATTAAAAATACTGCTGCAGCAAACACTGACCACATGGGCAGAAGTAACCCGGTGTCTCCCAGGATGAAAATAAGCCACCTATTAGTCAAATATGAAACATTTGGTTTTAGATGATGAAATGATAGCACAGCCACGCTATGCAACCATATGAAAACATAAGTCTATAGCTGCAGTGCCCATTAATAAGTAATATGACAGCCATATGCTTTAGATTGTAAAGCCTATGATTCATACTTTTACTGAAACCCTGTAAATGGTTTTGAAAAGAAAATCACAGGAATTGACAGTGATTTTTATTCAGATGGGCAGGTAGGGCGTGTTTGCATGTATAAAAGCAATATTTACAAATGTGTTCCTGCACAGACAGCAATCATGAAGCCCTAACAGCATGCTTCCATTAAGAAGCCTGTCCTTGGGGGTCTCTTAAAACAATCCTAAACCTTAGACGTCTTGTTTAATAATCCATTCCAATAGTACAAAACATACACCCAAGAAAGACACAAAATGTGGCATCAGTCAAATCTTCTGTCACTAACACCCTCAAGCAGGGCTTCTTCCTAGTATCAGGTGTAGCCAGACGCGCTGCCTTGAAGTGATGCCTTCACGGCACTATTCACGAGTTCAGATGTACAGTGGTACAATTCACAGAAATATAGATTTATTATTAGACATTAAGAATTGTACAAACATGATAGAGATAGAACGTTTAGCCTATTCTAATCATCTCTCTACTTCTGTTATGGACACATTGAAGAGTAATTAAAATGCATACTGCAGATTATGGGCTTCGCCTGTAGACTGTCTCTTTACAAGCATTAAAGCCCTCAGCAGAGTATATACTATGTTGCTGTTAAAAATAATCCAATACTTTTTGTTTCCACGCTTTCTTTTATAACTCATTAAAGTATTTTGACAGATGATCTTGGTTTAGCAGCATCCAGTTAATTTTATTAATAATCCTACAGTGCTGTTTGTTTTATAGCGAGCCTTCCACGGACATGACACTTAGGCCTTAATTACAAGTCGACCGACTCACTCGCGGGCCTATTGCAATAAGGGCGGTTGGACAGTGATTGCGCCGCCGCAGCCGCCAGGGAACCGCCATACCCTGGCAGTGTTGCGGCAGTCAGGAGGCAGTAATATGCTTAGAGGGACTGCCGGGGTCCCGCCAAGCATGTAAGAAGTTTCCTCTCCACCATGGTTTTCATGCCGGTGGAACCGCCATGAAAACCATGGCGGAGAGTGCCTCACGCCCTGTTGATGCACACAGGGGGGCACAACATGTGCCCCCCTGTGTGCATGCACACCAGTTCCTGCACAGCATGGACTTTGCAGTTCATGCCGTGCAGGAACTTTTTTGGGATTTCCCATTGTGGTGCCCATTTTCAGGGCAGAGCTATGGGAATATCAAAAACAAAGCCCGCCAGACAGGAGGAAACTTCTAATCTGGCGGGCGGTGTGACCACGGCTTTGGTGGTACAGGGGCAGGCTGGACCTGGCACCACACTGCCAAAGTCATAAACAGGCCCTTAGAGTGGTCAGAATGCATAAAGCTTGAATTTTAAATGAATGCCTGCATAATGTCTTAGTTATGAAAGCTAGATGTCGACAATGACTCCCATATGTCCAATTCAATCTAAATTTAGTAACCAAGAATCAGTGACTCAGTTAAGTGAGGATCTCTGATGAAAGTATCCTTGATTCATCAATGCCTCAATTTTTGCCATAATGTATTCTGGCTCAATTACACCACCAAGGCTATGTAGCCCATAGTGCTATTTAGGCTCACACTCGCTCAGTTGTGTCCTTATGTCATCATGATCTGTGGCTTTGTTATGCTGCCAAATATTGCCAGATGATTTATGTTGTAAGGCATTCTGGCTCATTTATGCCACAACTGAGCTCTAATTCGCTGACTTCACCAATCGTTTATGGTCCAGCTATTGCGTGAAGTCTAACTGGCTCAGTCATGCCATTATGGATCTAGAGCACAGTCATGCAATCAAGGAACTTAGCTCAGTGGTTCCATTATGGATATTAAGATCAAGTATGCTTCTAAGAATCACTGGCTACTTCATGAAAGTTTGACTCAGTCATGCCACCAAGGACCAAGGACATCTGACTTGGTTATGATGTGGCCTGGCTGGGGGTGCCGTAATAAATCTCTAGTTTGCTTATGCCATCCATTGTATTCAGCCCAGTGATAAGATCATGGTACTCTTGCCTTGTTACATCTCCAAAAATCTGTGGCTCAGTTATGCTATTAAGACTCAGTAGCTCAACAAAATCAAAATGGGCCTCTCGGAGGTATATGCTACCAGGGTTTTTGGCTCACATATGACACCATCAGAAACTGGTCACAAGCAACCCAGGACTGGTTTTTCCCTATTTATGCACTCATCAGCTGAGGATATCTTGGTCCTGGGCTCACTGTGCCACTGGAACCAAGCTAAACCTGGCTGAAGAGCCCATTCAGGGAAAAACAGTTTGGTTTACTTGTATTTTGGTTCAGGGAGGACCTGGCCTGGCAGTGGCAGATCAGGCTGGACTGTTCCCATGAGGAGCAGGGTCAAGGTCCAAATTGAGGTGACATGGTGGGCAAAAAACCATTGATTGGGTTGCAGCTCCTACCGATTGCCAGTGGCTGAGATTAATTCAAGCATTCCATCTATCACCTTGTTGTTTTTGCATTTGACATCCTAAGTGTGCTGGGTATGCCCAAACATGGGTCCTGGGCTCATTGTGCCACTGGAGCCAAGCTATCACTGGTTGAAGACCACTAAAAGGGCGGAGACTGTTCCTGGGTTGCTTGTGTTTTGGTTAAGGGAGGACCTGGCCTGCTGGTTTGAGCTGGACTGTTCCCATGAGGAGAAGGGTCAAGAATGATTTGCATATGGCTGGGTCCAAACTAAGGTGACATTGTGGGCAAAAAATGATGGATTGGGTTGTTGGTATTCTGGTATGGGGAAGCATGCAAAAGTAGGCAAACACGCACAGAGACGTGTAGCGTTATAGATATTCAAGTATGTCTTGCAAGGAGTTTCCCACCTAGTAAAATATGCTAGTTTGCTCTTGTCACAAGCAGAGTTAGAGCTCTTCCCGGGCGTCTGAAACATCCAAAGATGGGCTAGCATTTTATATTTTTATTATCAACAGGGAAAATGATTTGACTTTGTGTGGATAGAAAGACTGCCATTTAGACCATCATTACAAGTGGCCAGTTAATTTTGAGGGAACCAGGAACATAAGGGTGCACAGACAGAATATCGAGTTTTTAATATCGATATACAAAAATATCGACTCGGAGCCCTACCGGCCGAGATCGGAGTCGGCCCCATAGACTCTGTCAAAATTATGATTTTTTTTCACCTGGAGTTTACAGCTATTGAAAGCAGCTTAAAAGTCCAAGTAAAAGTCGGAGCTAAAATGAAGAGTTACAAGGAATTTTTGACCCAGAACTGGCGTATTTCCCTAGTAATTCTTCATTCCTCAGTGAACCCTTGGTATAACCCCAGTATCGGCAACTTGGAATTGGCGAAATAAATACCCACTTTCTGGACCACCTACAATGAAGATCCTACTGTTTCCCTTGTTTATCTATTAAGCGTCTTATGGTTCTATACACTAGTGCCTACAAAAAGGATGCATATTTATAAATAAATCGTTCACCTCTACATTGTAGGCCTAATATCCGTTTCGAAACCCTTATTTCACAATATGTACCATGTTCCTCACCCCCTGCTCATTAGATAATCTTTTTAATTGAGTATAACTCATTGGGGCATATTCACAAGCCCCTATCGCCACGGGAACGTCACTTTTATTGACGTTCCCGTGGCGATAGCGCCAGCGCCCTATTCTCAAGGCAGCATTAACCCACTTAACGTGGTTTAAAGCCACGTTAAGTGGATTAACGCTGCCTTGAGAATAGGGCCCCTTTCATGCTAAACTTAGCGTGAAAGGGGGCGTGCAGTGGGTGTTGCGGTGGGCGTATCACCGCAACACCCATTGAGTTTGACGCTACCGCCTATTATCAAGGGCGGCGATAATAGGTGGCAGCGCCAAACTTAAGACCTAGAAAAATCAGGTCTTAAGGGGGCTAAACGAGGAGAAAAGCTTTATTTCACCTCGTTTTTGCTTTTTCTATGTGTGCTGCATGTAGCAGCACACATGGAAAAAGCAAACTGGCATTTTCGGTTTGTTAATGTACAGTAAGGGACACCTTCCTGTGCATTAACAAACCTCCATGCTCGCAGACACCCTTGCGCTCTGGTGCAAGGGTGCCTGTTTTGGCCTTAAGTCGTGAGACTTAGCGCCGTCGCAGTGGGAAACGCCAGGCTGAACCACATTCTTGTGAATAGGGTGCAGCCTGGCGTTTCCGAAGTGGCGGTGAGAGGCATTAAGCCAAGGAGGCTAACGCCTCTCACCGCCACTTCTTTGTGAATATCCCCAATTGTTTTTTGGGAAATTACAGTAAAAACAACCTTTACACCAGGCCCCCGGCCTCACTGACCGTGGCATACTATGGTTGCAAAACGTATGCATTTTTGATGTACTCTGCAATACACTTTGCAATATAATCATAATGCCATTTGTAATGGTTATTACTGTGTGTAACTAATGTTATTTCTAAAACACTTATTTTATTGGCATGTCCGATGTAACATGCAATTATATATTGCTTGACAGAAGAAATGTTCCACACATGAAAACTTTATATTATTTTTATTAATTTCTTTGGTCTTTAGTATAACTCCGTGTCCTCTGCCCTATGCGGAATGCCAACCCCGTGTTAAATATTGTCTGGCACAGACAAATGTGTTTTTGATCAATGTAGTATCACATCTTTCAAGAACAAATGTATGTGTGGGCTTCCCCTGTGGAGAAAGCAGTAATCTTATAAACATAAATAATTTCATTGTAATAATTGTCTTGAACCAATGAGGCATTCTCTCTGTCCTAGTAAAATAATTCTGCTATTCATCAATGAGTGTAGAGCTAAGGCTCGTAATATAGGTAGTTACAAATGTGTTTATTTTAAGATAGAGGGATCCCGTTCATCGTTAATTCGTAATATAACAAACATGGTTTTGTTATATAAAACGGTGTTAGGCCATGCTCAGTTTAATCCAAGCAGCTGTTGTTTTCACAGAGCACATTCCACACCAGCTCACAAACTATTATTACGAAGCAAAGGCGGATTAATGCACAGGCCTCTGGAACAGTAATCGCTTTTTGCAAAGTTATCAAATGCGTCAATGATTTCTTCTGTATGGTGATGAACATTTCTGGTTCAAGATGGTGCTTATCATATATCATCACTAAAACATCTTATTTTAACTGCTGGGCAAAACATCATGCGGCGCACGAGACGCGTTTGTGCTGCGGTGGTGTGTAAAAGGGTCTCTCAGGAGTGTAACTGAAGGAGCGGGGTGCTTGTGCGGTGCAACACAAGGACCTCCGCACAGCGGCACATTTATTGGATTCTAATGTCTTCCTCCAACATGATTTATGACGCGCTGCAAAAGATTAGGAGTTTTATCGTTTAACTTGTGGTTCTTTGAATGAAAATATTGACTCACTTCCTTGACACAGATGTATATTCAATTGCAGTAGTCTGTACTTTTATGAGATTAACTCCTGTTTCTGCATATTTTTCTAAAGTAAATCCAAACGTCTTGCAAGTTAACAATATAGTAGCCTTGATTCTTCTCCTTCGGGTCATCCCTTGGTTACTGCCCAGATTGTATGTGAATGCGAGAGAGCTGCCATTGGACAAGTATTTGTCCCTTCAGTAAACATTTCTGGTTGGTCCCAGAAATGAATTTGTGACGAGTATGATCATGATGGGGCGTACTAACAAATAAATCACAAATATACGGGCAGAAGATTTCATCTCCACATGAATGTATTTAGAATTGTTATTGTTCTTCGCAAATCTTCCCAGTGGTATTGCCAAAAAGTTGAACCAGGCATAGGCTTCGAGGTATACTTCAGGGAATATCATGTAACTTCTCCTAAATGTTTCTATTTCTCTTTGCAGAGTTCTTCATAGTGGAGAACTCTGCACAGGGCAAATAACGGAGCCTCCTGTGAAAATGCAGATTTTTTTCTCTGTAGGGAAATCATTTTTCCCCCATGGAGCAAGCTCTTCCGCTAAACCCTCAGCATGTCAGGGCATGACCCATTCCTAAACTTCCAACGCAAACTACCCTTCGTT
Source organism: Calotriton arnoldi (assembly GCA_963921515.1). Lineage (NCBI taxonomy): Eukaryota > Metazoa > Chordata > Amphibia > Caudata > Salamandridae > Calotriton > Calotriton arnoldi. The sequence goes on along the minus strand of CAWUFW010006789.1, from coordinate 1,010,043 downwards.
TTAATGCTTGGGCATAGTGGAGAATTGCTCAGGGCACCCAACATCTGAGGAGTCCCTGGGAAACTGATCGGGACAATCACAAGACCAACTGTAAATATATGGTTCATTGAAATCAAATTATTTTTTTACCTGACAGATGTACATGTGTGCCTCACAGTATGCCCTTCCTATCCAATTTTTCCCCTCACTATATCAGGCAGTTAGTGACAAATTGCAAAAATAATTTTTCTGTCACATCTTTCTCCTTGCTTCATCTCACCCTTTCTACCTCAACCCTCCCTGTACCTCCCTAGATACCTATCTCTACATCTTCTACGAACCTCCCCCCTTGAGCACAATAATCTGTACCTCACCTACGTCTCCCTCAGCACTCTCTCAAAACACTTTTTATCCCTTCCTCTTTCTGCCACTCTGGGCCTCACCTCCCTCTACACCACTCTCTGTGCACACGTCTACATCTCTGCCACCTCTTGATACATCTACTCTCCAGCCACTGCACCCCTCTGTCTGCACGTTACTGCTCTTCCTCCATCTCACCTTCCTGCCTCTCTCTTCCATCTGGATAACCGCTCTCAACCTCATCTCGCTCTTTACCTCACCCATCTCTCCATATCTCACCTACCTCAAACTCTCAGCCTTCTCTATACCTTAGCACTCTCTAGCTCACAAATCTCTCTCTCTACATGACTCTACTCTTTTCCTTCTCTCTACCTCATTTTTCTCTATTTCATATCCCTCTAATTAGCTCATCTCACTCTATACCAACTTTCTCTCTGACTCACCTCTCAATTTACCTCACCACTTGTTTGCTTCTGCATTTCTCCACCTACTCTCTCTCTTTGTTACTGTTCCCGCTACCTCACATCTCTACTTATGCTACTCAGTTTTGCTACCTCTCTTTCTCTACTTCCTTTTTCCTTTAATTTTCTCCTCTCTCTCATCCATCTCTCGCTGCACCTCCTTCACTATTTCACTTAACCCTCTCTATCTCCACTCTACTTCTCTCTCTTTATGCATCTCTCAAACTAATCTCTTTGTACTTCGCTGTGTACTTGACAGATCTCCTTATCCTTCTGTACCTCACTCTCTCTCTCTTTATATCTACATCTGTCACAACCTCACTTCTCTTTTTACCTCAACTTTTCTACTTGGCCTCTTTTCTCTTTTTATTTCGTCTCTTTCTACCACTCACATATCTCTCTTTATGCTTCGTACCACTATTTACTTTACTGATCTTTCTAGACCTCTTCTCATGTCTACCACGCCTCTATCTTGCCCCTCTATGCTTCTCTTGCTACCTTGCCTGTCTATCAGTTTATCGCTCCTTCACTCTCAATCACTTCTACTTTATCTCTTCCTCTAACTCATCCCTCAATGTAACTTGTCCCTGTTCCTCTCTCTTTCTACCACTTTGTATGTGCAAGGTGGCTGTATGCAAAAGCAATTCCCTCATTAGTTCTGGTATTCAGCTGTCCTAGTGGAATAATGGGCAGGTTTAATTTGAATACAGTTACACTCAGTGCAAATTATCCAAACTGACAGGAGGCACAGGGCCTAAAGGGATCCACAGTTTTATCAAATGACAATGTCCATTTGTAGGCAATAGGCAATAATCATCAGAGTGATATATATATTTTTTAATTCTCTTTATTCAAGATTTCAAGTCATACAAACTGCTACAATGGGATGTATTCAAACAGGCCACAGATCAGCGTTTCTCAACATTCTTATATACAAACTTATATTGGTTCCTCTCTCATGTATCCCTCTATTGTCTCCTCTAATGTCATCCCGCAGCGGTTTCACAGCAGAGAGTCATATACAATCCCAGGATCTCTTTTGAACATCCAAAACTATAACATAAAAACAAAAGGGAAGCTTGCCATTCTAACCAACAGGGAGATGGGTGGGAAATCATAGGGAAAGGAGGGGGAGGGAGGCTTTCATTCGGGTCTGTCGGGCCAGGTGGTCTGGGGTAGGTCCCATTGGCACTCGCAGCTGGTGAGTCTAGTGTTACACCTATTCGTCTGGGGTCTGGGTGTGGGAGGACACTTCATCTGCTGCATGCGTTCTCATGTATAGTTGCAGCGGACCCCATACATCTTTGGGTTGTAATTGAGTAGGCATTAGGTCCCAGTATGCTGACAGCTGTTCCTGGCAAAATGCCGCATCTCTGAGCCATGCCGCTTTCTGCGGTGTCCGTGTCCCACCTCATGTTATTGCGATGCGCCTTTTAGTGAGTAGCAAGAGCAGCGCAGTGAGCCTTCTGCTATTTGTCGGGAGGTCCTTCACATAGCCAAGCAGCGCCGTCAGTGGAGACCTGTCTATGGGTGTGCCCATCATTTCATCTACTGCGTCAAAGACAGTCGACCTATGATAGTGAACCGGGGGGGCACTCCATGCCAGGTGTAGGAAAGTCGTGTCCGGCGATCTGCATCGCTGGCAGAATGCTTCCGTGACTAGGCCTAGTCTCCGGAGCCAGGCAGGCGTCCTGTAAAGGCTGTCGAGGAATTTGAAATGTATTAGGCGCAGTCTATAGTTCGGGAAAAGAGCCCGTGCCTATTTACAGCAGAATGTCCACTGCTCTTGTGTGATTGAAATGCTCAGCGCTGTCTCCCACTCCTGTCGGGCCTGCGGGGTGCACACCGGTGCTGTGTGTTGCATGTCTGTGTAAAGGCGCGTTATTAGCTTGCGCGGGGATGGATTTTTCAGGAATCTCTCAAGGGTTTGAAATGTGGGGGGTGCTGCCGGGATGAGGGGAGGCAGGCACGCAGCACGGCGCGTAACTGGTAGTATGTCATCTGTTCTAACGTGGTTAGTTCCTTTCCTTCCCTGATCTGATGCGGAGCTATGAAGGTGTCATCCGGGAACACATCTCCCATTTTCGTGAGCTTCATGGTTCGCAGTCTAGCGTAGGGACCGGCCTCCGCCAAAAACGGCATCTCCAGATGCTTTATCAGGGGGACCATGGGAGCGCACATAGCATCTTGATGCGCCCTCTTTCGCATGCCATGTCAGGCCCTCACTGTGCATCCCACCGTGTCTATCTCAGTCAGAGGTCGGGGTCATGTCTGACATAGGGCCACTGGAAGAGGTAGCGGGGACACCTGATCATGACAGAATGATATTTTTAAAGGTTTTGGTGAGAAGTAAGGAAAGAGGAGCTGCATTTGTGAGGCTTCCCTAATCATGTATTTATAGTTAGGAATTCCAGCGCTGTGTGCTATGTTACGCCGATGTACAAAATATGGTCATACCAAAGTTGTGAACGTGAATGTGCAATACATTTTAGTGAAGTGATTGTGAAATATTTTTTAGATTTTCCCCCATTTAGACCTAAATTGGAGTAATATATTGCTAAACCAGGACATACAAACAATATGTTATTAAATCTTGAGTTGAACAAGAACAGCAAAGAAACTTCTTCCTGTAGCAGAGGAAAGATCAGACGTTAAGAGTGATTTGTAAGCCTCCGGTTTTAAAATGTAAATAAACATGATGGACATACTGATGCAAATTAGCTTTAAGATAAAATTACATCATGTCATTAATAGACACGAACTTAAATAATAACCCCAGTCATGTAATTCCCATACAGTCATTAAAAGTATGAATACAGCTCTGAACTGTAACACATTGTTTGACCTATTGTTTAAAGATATCATGAGATTAAGTACCAAGTTTTTTGCATAATTATTTTACAGCAAGAAAAAGAGTATATTTATCTCTTAAATTGGAAATTTCCATAAAGACAAACTGCTTTAAGGAACTAGAATGACTTATAGTTACGTGATACCACAAAGGTGTAAATTTCCCTATACTCTATACAAAATATTCACCATATCTACGTCTAGTCTAAATGCTTCTAACGTGCAATTCATCCTTACCATCAAAAGGTACTACGAAAGTTGACTTTCAACCAATTAAATTATTTGATAATCAGAAATTTGAAGACATTCAAAACCATAAAATAAAACACCAGGAATCTTGGCAACATAACTTTTAAAAGTGCACCAACATCCTGTCTCTACACGGAACTAATAGATTGAAGAAAACCATTTCCTACATTAGATCTTTAGCAGCCTGACTCTTAGCCTAATATTTAGTGGTTGAAGAATTACAAATCAACACCTCAGATAGGTTTATTTTGGAACAATATCCAGAGGGTGATTATTGGCAATCTATGTGAAATTATTGAGGGTTTGATTTAGAGTTCGGCGGACAGGTTGGTCTGTGACAGATATCCGTCCACTGTTTTACAAGTGCCAATGGATAAAATGCACTTGTAATATCGGTGGCCTTGTATTGGGTACATGACTGATTAATAATTAAAACAAATCTGCTATTGAAGAAAGTGGACACTCTCTAGATGTGTTAATTTGAAGATTGTTATCAATTGCAAAAGGAGTTGGAAAAAGCAGATGGTCCACTGTGAGAATTTGGGTGTGTGTGGAACATCTATGACCAGAAAGGGGAAGATGAGGCCTGACGGCTAGAGCTGCTGACTTTAGAAGTGGAGCACTAAGTTTGAATCGCAGCCACGGATCAACATCCTGTGATTCTGGGTGACTCTCTTAGTCTCCCCTATCTAAAAAAAAAAGAAGTAACATAGTCTGGGTTTCTTGTAAACTGCTCTAAGTCCCAGGGGAAACTGCCAAAAAGGGTAATACACCTACAATAAATGTGTAGTTAGTCCCGAATATACATTCTATTAGTGTAAAGTACTATGGTTTGTATGTTATGGTAAGTTTAATTTCAGGACCTCAATGAAGTGAAAATATGTATGGAAGCACCTTGGACAGCACTCCATTTCATAGAATTAGATCATAAGTAAGGCAAAGCAAAGACCTGGTGAAATAATACCTTCTTTCCTGCATTCTTTTTTATTTTTCATGTCATCTGAAGCATCATGGTGTGCTAAAATAGCATGCAATGCTTTTTAATGCCACACTAAGGTATGTTATGCTAGAATGTTGGTGTCATTATGAGCGTTTTTACCACTAAATGACAGAGAGGTGAAAGCATAATGTTTAGAGCAACATTGTTACGTTAAGGTGTTTTAAGGTAACATGTTTCATAGAGGCCATTATACAGAGCGATAGCAACTGAAGATGATTAAGATCTGATCTGAAAGAGTGTGTTGGACTATGGAACAATAACAGTAGATACAAGAACTTCATCTGTGATCCAGGAACTAGTGTTCTGCAGCCGCTCATTGTTACACTTCAATGAGGGTGAGTGAAGTGTGCTGAATGACATAAGATTTTTGAAGTTCCTATTCCTCTGGCTGGCTGGCAGGCAATGGGTTTCAAAGGAAGGAGCTGCAACACATAAGCGCAGTGAAATCAATGTGGGAATTTTCCTGTTTATGCCTATAAATGCATATTGTTGTATTACCTTGAAAGGCAATTCATAGCATGGCATTGATAAGTCTCTGCGCTATGCTAGAAATACCAGCTTTTGAGGTATTGTTATGCCTATGATATTTTGTGACAGGATGCTATTTTGTTCTACATTTTCCAAAACACCTTTGACAACAGACACAGTTAATATTTTTTCATCTTCCTATTTATCACCACTGCACAATTACTAACATGGTGGACATTTGTATAAGCTTTGAAAGATTTTTTTTCAATAGTACAAACTATGATTAATTTACACTGTGATACGGGGGATTAGTAAATATTTATAGAAGTGCATGCTTACAGCTTATATAATCAATAAAGAGAGAAAAAGATACCTCAGAAACTCAAAAGACAAGAGGTTAGTGAAAGTAGAATGAGGCTTAAAGAAGGTTCCTTTTCATGACCGAATAATTATTTACTGAACCAAAGAAATATACAGTCATAATGGGTACTTAAAATCTCCATAAAGTAACATATATATTTATCGATTTATATTACACAGTGGTGGTCGCCACTGCACAGTTAAAGTAAGGTCATGGTTTCCATAGGAAGAGCTTATATTTTGTTGCTAATTACTTTGGAGCCATTTAATGATTCTACATGAAACTTTCCAATTAAAAAGTTCATTCACCTCAGCTCCTTGCTGAAAAGGTTTGCACCAATCATCAAGTCAAGAGCCAAGAAAAATGGGTCCCAAAATGTTGATGGCCAATGATAATTCCAATAGGAAACTTTGACATCATTGATGACACCACTGATGACATCTTGTCTAGCCTTGAATATAATGATATCATCATGGTTCTGTTGAGTCTCAGATTAAAACACAAAACGGTTCACTCTTGTGCACTAGAAGAAATTTAGGGAGAGGTGATTCAATAACCATTCTCCTAGTCCTGCATAAAACTTCAAGATTTCTACAAACTCTTACCAAACTCTCACATCCAATCTCCTGATTTGAAGATCAATTCTTACTTTCGACTAATGAATCCACAGACATTTTAGATAGCCTTGATATGGAACTTCTGTCTAAATTCCACAGTTGCATCCAGAGTCAATGCCTAGACTCAATGGTACAACATTACCTGCAGATCTCCAACCTCAAGATTTTTCATATCATCTGGTCCTTGCCACACACAATGTCTCCTTCAAGGTCACTCAACCGAATGCCTAGACAACTGAGAAAAATCAGAATACCACTTCTTCCTTTTGTTCCAAAATAAAACTCAGAAAACTTTTGTGAGACATTGGGTTACTGGTTTAGGGGGTAAAACTCTACTTAAGCAGCAACCACAATGCTTGTCATGGTGAAGTCACAAGCAAATGCCAAAGTAACCTGTACTCAACCCTCTGGTAGCTTGGCACGGAGCAGTCATGCCTTAACTTAGAGGCAATTTGTAAAGTATTTGTGCAACACTTCAAACAGTAACAAAGTGAAATCCTGACACAAGGAAAATCCCACACCAATTTAGAAAATATGAGTAAATCTTAATAATCAAATCAAGACCAAAAGGACAAAAAACTAATCAGTAGAACCAGAGATATGCCGGTTTAAAATTTAGATGTAAATAGCGCCAAAAAGCACAAAGCGCCAATTGTGGATATCTCGTCGGGCTAGACTGTGACAAAGTCATAAGTTCAGGCTGGCCACATTGGCTCACGGGCTGGTTTCAGGGACCCAGTTTGGCCCGCTGAACACAGTATATCAATCCTGGATATCAATCTGCTATTTGTTGCTCCATGTATATCTTAGCATGCAGTGTGAATCAAAAAATCACATCTGCTAACCAGAGTTTGTTTTATGCTTTAGAGACTGGATAAGGAACATTTAAAAATGACAGTCAGTCAATTGTGCAATCAATCAGTACATTGGAATTAGTGTACAGCACCTTGACTCACATTCAACAAAATACAAAACAAAAATAAAATGTTCAGTCAATCTTTTAACATAAAGCCACATTAAAAAGTATCCTTCTGCTTAATTTGTGATTACTTTGCAATTCTTAGTTTTCTTCCTCAATACCCACACCTTAACTCTAAACTATGCAACAGCAAGAGAAAATGCAGTCTTTTATCCACTCCACTAAGCATAAATGGCTTGATTTAAGGACTTGATGCTATGTGCAATTAACAAAGGAGACTGTTCTTTGTGATTTAGGCTTAAGGAGGTGGACAGATGATTAATAATAACTATTTGACCTGTACATGAGTTGACATAAATCATGGGAAAATTAGACATCTAAATATCAAACTTAGTAATTTTCCTCAAGACAAGGTAGCAAAAGCAGACTTGACTAAATAAGTCTGATCTTATATATTATAGCTGCATGCAACACATTCTTTTTACATGTAATGGGTCCTATTTACAAAGGTAAATTCAGTCATAAATGTACGTTTACAATCATATTTACCTTTTTATGCCTAAAAGAAATTCACAAGGGGATTCCTGTTGGGTGTAAATGTACTGATTAGTTCTGATTGCTCCATCACCAATGTGGAGAAAGTTACAATAGTAAATCTCACTCAAGAGGTAGGAAGTGGTATTTTCAGTGCTATTTGAAAGATATTTGGGCCCCAGGCAATTCATATTTTGGAGGTCTCTCTTGGAAAAAACTTTTGAATGTATTTACCGTTTTCAACTAATTCAAGCCCCAAGTATGCCAAAAAATATTGCATGTTTTGTTTATTGGAGGCACACAAAATTAGTTAACAGCTCAAGCTGCCCAGCGTCTGCTAGTTAAATAGTGCCAAATGAAAGCTTGAACATGCATTGATAAAGAATGTTCTTTTTGTGATTGGTTTTAAATATTTTGCTGCCTTGTAATAATATATTTCAGAAATATTGCTGTGTATCCAGCCTGTTTCCCTCACTGTAGGAAAGAGACAGTAAGGGTAATTTATTGGAAGTTTAATTGACTAGTATGTAACAAAAAACACTACATATGCACATACTGTTTGAAATTGTAGCTTTACTTGCTGGATATTGGTAATCACAAATAAATCCATCATCATAACTGGCATTCTTGCTGCAACAATGAAAATACGAGCACTTCTCCAAGAATTTTCAACATCTTAACAGGTGAAATCTGAAAATGTCCTCCTTAATTCTTTTCTCCAGACTTGTCTCCCCTATTGTCTTTCTCTTTGTGCACTTCTTGGGCTATTCAGTGACTGTGTTGAGTAAGACAAATTCGAGGGGATGGGAGAGAAGGGAAAACCAGAAAGGTAAAGAGAGCCTTTAAGTAAGAGAGGAGAAATGAATGGAAAAGGGAGGTGGAGATAGAGATGAGGTAAAGATGCAGTCGATCTAGGAAGATATGTATGGTACAGAAAGATAGGTGAATTACTCAGAAATAAATATTTGCCTAAGCTTTCGGGGTGTGCCTAATCTGGTTCTCACCTGAAATTGCAAATGGCCAGCTGTGGTCAACCTGTGCTTGTTCAGAAATAAAGGAACTGAGCAGGACCCGTTTAGCCACTTAGCTCCTCCTACCCACGAATGGACCCACATCTGGAACCTGTTTACGCCAAATTAGAATAAAAAGGGTGCTCCCCAAAAGCTGGCCTCTTTAAGAACTCACAGGTTGCACCCTAAGACAGGATTAAACCGGGCTGTATTGCAAATGTTTTAACCACTGCTAGAGCAAAATTACTTTCTGTAATCACTATACACCAACATCTCCTGCCATTGTAAAAATATTAATCGTGTGAATATGTTATGTAATAGGCCAATTTATTGGGAAAACATTTATACAAACATAATTCATAACAAGAAGATGTATGCCGGAGTAATTAAAGCACATGTTTTTTTTTTTTAAACCATTGAGCGAATAATATTTTTCTTTCTAACTAGATTTAAACGTGTGTATTGAGTATGCCATTCTGCACGCACATGCATAGTTTATTTCTATGCATTTTGCACGTGCTTGGAACTTGAATGCATTCGCTAGTAAACATGCTTGCATAAAATGATGATATATTTGTCATTTGTTTCCTCGTATCTCTAAATCAAGAATGGACCGGTGAAAGAGTTGCAATGCTTTCGGAACATTCTATATTCTTCATTAGGCTCTGATTAGGAGATTTCAGCAATGGAACAGCCCAACACACCGCAGCACAGGTTTTCTCTACTTAGCAACAGCAGTCCCCAAGAAACAAGGCCAGAACGAGAACTGCAGAAAACAGCTACCATAGGAAACGTGCCTGACATATAAAGTAAAAAAAACGCTGCGCGGTACTTACAAGAGGGCCGGCCAGCACCCCAAGCCACCGCCGCCAGCCGCAAGTGCAGAAACGCCTGACTTCCTGCCCCAAACAAAGGAAGTCAGGCAAGCCCCTGAAGGAAGCGCCCCAGCCACACGGGGGCCGCAGCACTCCACGGAGACCAGAGCAGGAAACGCCGCGCCCCCGACGTGCCCGGCTACCCGGGAGGCGCGGCAAAGACACCAACAGCGGGAGAAATCCACAGGAACCACCGGATGCGTCAACAGGGCTCCCCCCAAGCCCGGCAGGGGGGGAGACCAGGAAGACCAGCAAAAACCCAGTGAGAGGTGGAGCAGCGTGATTTTGTCAAGCGTGATTCTGTCAACGCTGACTACTTCATTGTAGCTGCGAAATTCTCTCAAGCGGATTCTGTCAACGGTGACTACTTCATTTATTTTATTTTGTTATGTTGCCAAGTACTTACCTTCTTTTCTGACATTGTTTGTTGTACTGTTACTTAGACTGCTATTACGTTAGAGGTTTAAATTTTGCTATAGCATTGAATTAAATTTAGGGTTACAGTATATTCAAGTATACTTTAAAAGAATACTCATGGATTCCACATCAGTGTTACCTCCACCTAAATTTTTACAAGGACCTAGGGTTCCAGCCATGGTATGGGAAGATTGGTGTGAATCTTTTGAAACCTATCTTGAGGCTATAGGTGGAGAAACTTTTATACCATCTCGGAAACTTGCATTATTAAAACATAACTTAGGTGTGGAAGGTAAAAAAGTTTTAAAAACATTACCTAAGCCATTATGTGCCACTTCTACCAATTTAGAGGCTGAAGGTGAGGGAGTGAAACAAGTTCTGATGATACAACAATTGATGAGTATGTTGAAGCTTTAAAAGCTCTAGAGGAAAATTATGGTAAAAAAACAAGCATAGTCGTAGAAAGACACAAATTTTTCTCAAGAGCACAGCTAATGGGTGAAAGTGTTGAACAGTACGTTGCAATTTTAAGAACCTTAGCCGCCACATGCAAATTTAGAGATTTGCATGAAGAGATTATTAGAGATCAGTTTATCAATCGAACTAATAATATGAAAATTCAAGAAAGATTACTTGAGCTCAAGGATCCTTCTTTACAAAAGACTATTGATACTGCTAGGAGGATAGAAAACACCTCTCAATATGTCAAGGAGCTCATTAATGAGCAAAGTAAAGATAAAGTAGATACTAGTAATGTTAGTGTAGTAAACAAAGGAAATAAAGTCACAGGTGAAGCCAATAAAAGCTTTAATCGTTCTAAACCATTTGTGGAGAGAGTACAACCAAGTAAAAACAGACGTATGTGCTACAGGTGTGGAAGTCCCAGACACACTGCCAAATTTGAAAAGTGCCCTGCTTCTAAGGTTACGTGTTTCAAATGTAAAAAACTGGGTCACTTCTCCAGATTGTGCAAATCTGGTAATAACGAAGGTTGGAGGTGTTCTGTTAATTTTGTAAGAGTACATGATAATGAAGAATATTCAGATGATGAACAAGACGATGACATTGAAGTTATGGTAATTTGTGATGACAATGTTAATGAAATATCTGAGGGATATCAACCTCCTAAGTGTGATGTGTCACTCAATCAGGTCATTGTATCGTTATGGGCTGATTCATGTTCTCCGTACACTATAATTAATAAGCGAATGTGGGAAACGACAGGGAAATGTGTGTTATTTTCACCTGATGTAGAACCTGAAGGATATTGTGGCACTAAATTGCCGTTGTTAGTATATTTTATGTGTCATCTATCGTACAAGGGCAGACACACCCAAGGCAAAGTTTATGTGGTAGAACAGGGCAGAGCTTTATTGGGCTGGAGAGAACAAAGGAGCTTAGGCATCATATTAGATCCGAATCATTCTGATCAAGTTTTGTTGACTCATGATAATGTGAAATCAAACTGACAGGCAAGGTTTCCCAAGTTATTTAGTGACAAACTGGGATGTTTAGTCAAGTTCGAACGTCGTATTGTGCTAAAAGCTGGTAGTGTTCCAGTTGTTCACAAAGTCAGAAATGTGCCATTTGTGCTGCGCACTCAACTTAAATAGGAACTAAATAGGTTATGTGAAGTCAAGGTCATAGAACCTATAGAAGCTTCGGAATGGCTCAGTCCCATTGTTTTGGCACGCAAATCTAATGGCAGGTTGCGAATGTGTGTGGACTTGAGGGACTTAAACCATAATATCTGGGTTGATCGCCATCCCCTACCACACATCAGTGAGATGGTGGCTAGCATAAAGAACATCATGTATTTTTCTTCCATGGATTTGTCCAATGCATATCATCAAGTTAAGTTGCATTCCGATTCTAAACACCTAACTTCATTTATAACACCTGAAGGTGCGTTTCAGTTTTTACGCATGCCATTTGGATTGGCATCCGCATCTGCGGTCTTTCAAAGGCTAATGAGCAGCATTTTGAGGGGCGTTGCCAATGTGAGAGTATTTCAAGATGACGTTTTAGTGTGGGGCGATAACTTGTGCAACCATGATGACATTTTGAATGAGGTCTTGAAGAGATTGCAAGAGGCGGGTTTGACCGTGTGTGCTGAAAAATGCATATTTGGTGTCAAGCAAATAGATTATCTGGGTCACAAGCTATCTAAGGATGGAGTCAAGCCTAAAAAGAACTTATTGGAAGCAATTGAAAAAGCTCCTGCACCTTCCAACAAGGAACAATTGCAATCTTTTCTAGGGCTCGCTGAATATTATTCTAAATTTGTTCAGCATTTTGCGAACAAAGTGCATGATTTAAGACTTTTGATGAAAAAGGGTACACCATTTGCGTGGTCACATGTGTGTCAACGTGCATTTGAGGGGATCAAATCTGACATTGTGAAGGCAGTGGCTCTCAAGCCGTATGATCCCCGTGATGTATCTATAGTAGTGGTGGACGCCAGCGCATATGGTTTAGGCGCTGTACTCATGCAGAGAAAAGAAGGGGTTGAACGCATTGTAGCATTTGCCTCACGTACTCTTAAAGGGGCTGAAACAACTTATTCAGTAATTGAAAAAGAAGCCTTAGCATGCTGGTGGGGTGTCAGTCACTTTAAGACCTATGTTTGGGGAACAACATTTGAACTTAGGACTGACCACAGACCTCTTATCGACATTTTTACTACCAAGGGTGCGGGTAGAGCAACGCCAAGGATTGCGAAATGGTTATACCGTTTGCAAGAGTATAATTTTCAGTTAAGGTATGTGCCTGGGCACAAAAATATTAATGCTGATTGTCTATCTCGGTTGCCTTTACCACATTGAGATGACGGTTTACAAGAGGACAAAGAAGAATGGCTTGTGGCAAGTGTAGAGGAATCATGTAAAGGTGCTGTGAGTGAGCAGGAATGGAAACGCATGGTAGCCGAGGATGATGTGTTGCTACAAATTGTAGCAAATTTATCTGCCAATGCAGGACAACAAACCACAGTAAAAAGGGAACTCACAGACTATAAGATGATATAGTCGGAATTATCCTTTGTAGATGGTATCATTAGAAGAGGGGACAAGTTAGTAGTGCCTTCAGAGTTACATGTCAGACTGTTGATATTACTGCATGAAGGTCACAGTGGCATGTCAAGCATGAAGAAAAGAGCCAGGTGCGATTTTTGGTGGCCGGGCATGGACAAAGAAATAGAAAGATGTGTACGCAATTGTGTAGCATGCATGTGCAGCGATAAGTCGCACAAGTCTCAGGAAACAACCATATTGCCTACTATTTTGCCAAGTAAACCATGGGAAAAAGTTGCAATGGACATATGTGGTCCTTTCAACGTTAGGGGTATTGACAACAAATATGCTGTAGTTCTAATGGACTATTTTACTAAATGGCCAGAAGTTGCATTCGTAAGGGAGATTAAATCTTCCAACGTAATTGATTTTTGCTAGGATGTGTTTCGCAGGGAAGGTTATCCAAATTCGATTTTAACAGACAATGGACAACAGTTCGTGGCCAGTGAATTTGCTAGATACTTGGAGAAAACAGGGGTTAAACATCTCACCACAGCTGTTTATAATCCCAGAGAAAACGGTCTCGTGGAAAGGTTTAACCGCGTGTTGAAGGAGTGTGTACAATTAGCTGATGGTTGTGGAGATGAATGCAAAAACGCTGTGAAGGAGATGTTATGGTGTTATCGGAATACACCTCATACGGCTACTGGGGAGACGCCTTTTAGTCTTCTTAAGGGTCGTGTAGCGTGTACCAAAGTGAAACCAGCGTGGATGTGCAATTCTAGTTTTAGAAAGGTAACTAGGAAGAACTTACTGTGCAGAGTACAAGATTATCAAGATAAATATACTAGCAGACATAATGACAGGATCAAGGGTCATGCTCACAAATTTAGAATGGGTGACTGGGTGAGGACACGCCTCTATGGAAATCAAAGAACAAGCTTATCAAGATGGTCCAAACCAAAGCAAGTCACGAAGGTTGAGCGCCTTGAGACCAATAGCGGTCCGTGGTAGGAGTGTCAGCCGGGCGGTGACGTGGGGCGGGGGAGGGGCAGGGTGCGGGTAGTAAACCACGGATTACGGCTGAATACAGGTAAGTAAACATTTAAATAAATAAAACGAATTTCGTTGTGCGCACTGCATCGCATTTGGCGATGCAGCGCTCACAACGAAATGCGTTTTTATTTAAATGTTTACTTACCTGTATTCGGCCATAATCCGTGGTTTACTACCCCCCACCCTGCCCCTCCCCCACCCCACGTCACCGCCCGGCCGGCACTCCTACCACGACCGCTACTGCTTGAGACCCTTACGGGTGAGTAGTCACGCTTAACAAACGCCTGATTAATTGATTGAATAATGTGTGGTTGAGCGATGGAAAACGGTGGAATGTGAGGAGTGTGACTAAATGCAATGATTTGGAGTGTGACACTTCGTTGAAGGATCAATGTTCTGTATCTTCGCACACCAATTTAGCTAATGTGCAAGAACGCAAGATATTGGAACGTGTTAGATCCAAACCTGTTTGGCAGAAGGATTACGTTTGCACATAAGATGTGAGTATTTACTTCCGCTCATATGACGTCGATTACGTTTGCACATAAGATGTGAGCATTTACTTCCGCTCACATGACGTGTGCAACTAATGTTTTATTTTCTTAACATCAATAATCTTTATGTTATACATGCTTTGTTTTGTTTCTCTTTCTTTTGTTTTGTTAGGAAGGAAGATATGTTGTATCTTAGCAGGAGTATTTTCTTATCTAAATGTTTCTTAGCAACTGTATCATAGTTACCTTGTTGCTGGTTGTCATGTTCACTGGATTCTGGATTGTGAAATCCAGGGGACACAGAGAAAGCCAGCAGTTACTGAGGGAAGAAGGACCTCTGTGCCCAGGGGTTGTATGCTACAAATAAACTACTTCTTGCCTCCATAAAGACTCTTGTGAACTTCAAAACCCAGCAGGTAAGCCCCAGGAGCCTCCAGGCTCCTGGTCTTCTTCATACTGTCGGAAGACAGAAAAAAGAACAGGAGGAATGCTGGGTAGAGTACGGTTATGTACTCCCAGTAAGGGGGGGAGGGGTGTACCAGCATTCCTTCTTTTCTTTTTTCTGTCGGTGAGATAGATTATCTCACTTGTTAAGTATGAAGGGGACGAGGACAGGAGGGACCTGTGGGTAATATATACATTTTCCTTGTTCTTTGGGGGAACTTAGGGCAGATACCAAAGTTGGCTGCAATAATGTCCATTTCTATGAGGTGCTTTTGGCAGCTCATGAGTGGACTCCTAGGCCAGGTGTTTAAACTATCAAGTATTATTCTCATTCCTATAAGGTTGACTCCTCTGCCACCCATGGTTGGCCTTCTTAGACTTATAATACATCTGGTTGTATAATGGCTACTAATCTGCGGCTCCCAGGAGGACTCATAGCAGATACCGTTGCTGGTATTATAATGCCTTTTCTAGTGTCTCCTCTCTGAAACTCCTGGATGGATTCCACAGAACATATATTACCGGTGATGGAAGCTTGCACCTCCCAAAATTACACACCTTCTCCTGGCAGTTTCCTCTTTACAATGTTCAATGTGGTTTAAATAATATGATACAGGCTGTGATGGTATGTAACCACATGTACAACTGCATCCGTTCTCACACTACTTTACAACACATAAGAGTTAGTGCATCTATTTATTGACCATACAGACACATCACCAAATATGCATAGAGGCCACTTAGCAGTCACTCACATTGAGTCTGATTCACAAAGGTAATTTACACTTTTGAGTAAGTTTAGACTTTGCAGTAAGTTTACTACTTTCTAAATTCATCGACTTCGCATGTTAATTTAGCACAAAAGTGTAAGTTATATGTTCCACCACCAGAGAAAAGCAATTGACTTACTCTTGTGTGAGTGGCTGATATCCCTCTCTAAACCCCTCTCTGACCCTCTCTAAACCCCTCTTACTCCTCTCAAATCCCATCCCCTTTAGGAGTAAGTCTGTCCTTTTCCCGCCTTCTCCTGTGTCCCTCCCATAATTACTAATAAGATCTATCCTTACATGCGCAGAGACTCCACAGTCAAGGCAGGGAACTCCACACACATAAGTCTAGGTAAAACTTACATTCCTTAGTATGTACTACAAAACATACTACAAAGTGCAGTATTTGAATCAGGTCATTTCTATCTATGTATGCCCTGGGTTTTAATGATGAAGTGCTGTATCTCTCACGCCTTCTCCCTTCAATGGAAGCAAATTCACAGCATACAAAACACATTAAGATCACAACTCCAGTTATCTTGCATGGCATTGAAATACTTCCCACATAGGCCACTTAATAGACTCACTCTTCCAGGCTTTAGTATGCTAGCCATCCCCCAAAACACTTCAGAACCTTGTCAGGGGTATGAAGCACTATATAAAGGCAACTACAATACATTACAAAAGTGACAATGTGCGGTATTGCCAAAGACTGCTGCTTTTTTCTCTGAAGCCCTACTATATGCACTACACCTGTCCACACAGCATCTATATAGATGTGTAGGCATTTGTGTTTACAATTGTGTTTACAATTCAATTCAATTTTAGAGATGAGGATCCATAGGATTATTATCCAGTTTTTCACAAAGGCATAGAAGGAAGCCATGTGTCAAAGAACATTTGCCACCTTCAGACCATGCCCTAACTTTGTAATAAACTGAATTAATCAATGCACTCCAGACATTGCAGCTCAGAAACAAGGAGCAATAGACAGCCACTCTCTGCAGCACATTCACTAACTTACAGGGTTGGATACGAAAACAAAATCAGCCCATGCTCCCATTTTCCAACCAGCGTTACACTGCAGGAGGCATCTCTAGAATTATGCACCGGGAGTTTTCATGGTTGGATCATTGCAGGCCATCAGGCTCTGAAAGCAGCCCCTAGCCTGCAGCCCACTGGGAAAATGCCAAAGTGGCAGATTGCCCAGTCCGATCTTGCTTGCTGATGATGAGACCATTAGTAAAGCGCACTGATATCAAAGGTTTCCCACCGCTAAATATGAAGCCTGAGATGAGAGTAGTGGTCAGAGTAGTTTTCAGAATAACTACATAAGTGCAAGTGCTGTAGACACTGCAATTTCTTGAAAACCAATATAGGACTCTCTGAGCCAGTGGGCAGATGTTGCAGGGGAACATTACACGAGTCCAGGGGCCGGACTGCATTAACCTTCCACGGATATTGTGCAATGTTCAAAACACCAACCAGTGGCACACCAACATTTCCAATAACAGATCAGTTATAAATGATGTTTCTGCTGTGGTTGGCCAGTGCAAATATTACTTTTCTGTGGATTGGTAGTTGCAAATGTCAGCGCAATATTGCACTGCATCAGTGCAGGGTTGTGGTATTGTGCTCATAATGAGCATCTCCACACATCCGCGAGAACATAAGTAGTACCTATTGAACATAGCACAGGTGCTCACAAAGTAGGCATGACTTTCATTGTCTCAATTACATTCAGGCATACATAGTACAAGTTTATGCACTAACAGCACATGCAACAGCTACAACAAAAGGAATCTTTACTACTTCAGGAATTATACTTGTACTTGTAATAAAAAACAATTAAATTATGTCTTAATACCCTGCATACACTGTTAAAACATACTCTTCTTTTGTAATTCTTACAACCTGTACCACAGAAAAATATATACACACGATGTTAAGCCAACTCTGTAAACAGGATAAATGCAATTGACGGTACAGATGTGCATATCTAAATTAATTTTTTTTAAATGATAAAAAACAGTCCTAGGCAAGACTGGTAAATGGTGCTCTCTGACAGAGTCCTAAAAGATGCTTTATACACTGTGTCCACGAGTGAGAAAGTTGTAGTTAGTAACTAAGCTGCCCCACACGTGTGTGTTGACCACATTTCTCATTGCAAAGATTTAAAACCGCAGCTTGGTTTTGTGAACTTTAGGTATGTGGCTCAGAGGAAATATATACATGGCTAAATAGGAAAAGACTTTTAGGAATCTCTATGACTGGCTTACCACAAATCCAGTTTGCACAATGAGGCTGTTTATGTATCTTTGCCGTTTACTACTATACAATGATCGCATTCCTTTTAAGTTTTCAATAGAGAGAAAAGTTTGTTGGAACCTAATGTAGGATGTGACTCGAGCCCTGGAGACCTTTAACATAAGAATCATTTCACCATCATCAGTGCTCCAGATGGCGCACTGCCTCATTTGCCAAGCCTGATTTCCATGATTAATTTTTACAATCTCATTTACTTTTTATACATTTGTAAGAATAGTACCACTGAGTCATGGCCTGATTGATATGAACAAGAAGCATTGAGATGAATGATATCTATGTTGAAACAAGTGCTCAGTTCTTAGTACTTGGAGTTTTAAGAATAGGTTGTGAGAAATGTGCATTAGGCTCTTCTTTCTTTGATTTCTATTTGCCCTGCACGCTGGGAAATGTGCTTTATCGAAACATATTACTAGTAATACATTCATGGTATTTCAGATTTACAGATACACTTTGCACATGTAATGGGGATAACACTATTTTTGAAAGTCATGGAGTCCAATCAATGGCTTTTGGTAGCTCTTTCATGGTTTATGGGACAATTCAAGGTCTATGGTGGTTCATTATGGCAACATCACAACTCACTGTGGCAATTACATATTCACAGGAAGCACATCGGTTTGCATTTGCGGCCAATAGCGCCAACTTTGCAGCTCGTGGTGAAATGTACTGGCTCATTCAGAAACACATGCTCCCTGGCATTGACAAATGTGCCGCATTCTTGGGCAATGTACCGGTAGATGTGAGTAAATACGAAGCCTCGTTGTAGACATTTCTAATGATCCACGAGGGAAATTCCAAGGTCACGTGTCAATTTCAATGACCTTAGGCCACTTTCATGAGATGTGGGAGTAATTTGGAGGTGCATGGGGACATTTTTGGGGACATAGACAAAGTATCAAGGTCTACGCGAGGGGTACACAGGACATTTCAAAAACCTTGCAGAGTATTCAAGAAACAGGGAAACAATCTAAAGATTTCAGCGGTTGAATAGCGTACCTTATTGAGATAACGTTGTTGCTCACTGGAGCATCCCTCCCTGACAATGGGTCTCATTCAGCTACTGACTTACTTGAATTGAAAATGCAATTGTTCTGTTTCTTTTGCATGTTGCCTACAATAGCTAAATTGTAGTTTAATCACAAAACATCTCAGGGTAAATTATTGAACTAAAATATTCTGGATGTAGGGAAAGTAAGGCTGCATATAATTACAATTAAAACATAATTTGGCTACGGCAGAAAATATTTTGTGACCGTGCAGTTTATAAATCACGTTCAGTCCACCAAATTGCCATTGAAATATATGTGCATTTTATATTCTCTAATAGTTATTAATGTGTCCAATCATTCTGAACATTTTACAGTAAATCAGAATCTGACTCATTCTGGATTCTCTGAAGTGGATAATTGACTTAAATGAGGCTAGGGTCACGCAGCACAGTACCGGATTTTATGCATCGAGTTAAATATTGCAACTCCATCCACTGGTCAGAGTTACAGCTGTTTTCTTATACTTCAGTTAATATTAATGTAGGCCCCCAAGAGGAGTTAACCATTACTTTATCAGACAATTTATATTCTGGAGAGGTATGCAGCTTGGGTAATAGAGAGCAATAAGTGAGCCAATAAATGGAAACGTGTGAGTTACTTACCACTGTTGTGTTTCTGACAAAAAAAAGCACATAGTTGCAAGTTCTTAAAACATGGTCTGCCTGAATGAAACATATTTTTAAGACTCATTTTATTTCATGGATAAGGCACACCCCTGACATACATTGAAAGCTTGAACAACCAAATGAACCTCTCCTAAATGAGTTGGTAGGACGTCAATGTGACAGATGTACCTCTAGGGACTTATACCATGAATACTAGAAGCAAGGTAAAACAAGCATTGGCAAGGTCAATAGGTCTCTGAAATGCCCGAACTATTGGCCTTGAGCTATGTGGTTTAGCAGCACATCAGCTGTTCAGCATGGCTGAAAGTCAGTGAAAGCCCAGAATCACAGGATGCGGAGCCAACGCCAAGTCTCTTCGCCACCATGTTGAGTTTATTGTCCTGCCCCTGCTATCGCAAAAAGCGCTATGTCGTTGCCTATGCTGACTGCATCATAGCGCTTTTTTCAGTGACCTTCAGCCACGCTCAACAGCAGATGTGCTGCTAGACAACATGGCTAAAAAACATTCACCATTGACAAGGTATATAGCTCGGGCATTGCCGAGACCTATTGACTTCGCCAGTGCTTGTTTGGTGTTGAAGCGGTCTTGTGGAAGTGATAGTGAGAAACAGTTGAGGAGGTTTGAAATGAAGCGAGGGTATAGTGTAACAGCCAGAGCTTCCGATAGGGAAACTGGGGAAACAGGTTCGAATCTCGGGTTCAGCTGAACAGTTTGTGATTCTGGGAAATTCACTTACGTGTGTAATGTAACTGGTGAGCACTTAAAGCGCTCCAATACCATTAACTGGTGTTAGCACTATGGCAGGATAGAGGATGGAACGAACTCTCCGGTACCATCGGATCGTACCAAAACAATAAAAGCAGCAGCATGAGGGAGGTACTAGGCGGGACGGGTCAAGCAGGTAAGCAGGCGGGGATGGGCAAGCAATGGCTGGAGAGGGCGGGAGGAAGAAACAATGAAGGAGTAAAAAAATTACTTAATTGAAGCAGGATCAGCGTCAATGTCATTGTGGAATGTAACTGGTGAGCACTTAAAGCGCTCCAATACTATTGGTTTTTCTTCGTGCAATGGCAAGACGGAGGATGGAGCGAGCACTCCAATACCATTGGATCATGCAAAACAATAAATAAACAAGTGCTTTTCATATTTTAACAACTTTTTAATAATTACATTAGTTTATGTGCATGCGCATGTATTTTAGTATGTGTATATGTGTACAAGGAGACGGCCTGAAAATACAAGTACTCCTATGGAGTGCTTGAAAACAAAGAAAAAAATAGCTGCGCAAACCGGGAGCAGAGTAAGGAAACATGAATTTGGTCCATGCGCTATGGGAGGTCCAAACACAAGAAGAGGGCATGACGCCTGCATGCCATGATGAATGGCATCAAAGAAAATGAGAGCGATGCTGAAGTTTACCAATAGTAGGAGATGGACGTCTTGTAAGCCCACAGATAGAACAGAACATGTCTTTTCGAGACTGCACATGCGCTGTCTAGCTGAGCACCGTATGCGCTATCTAGCCAAGACCTAAAAACAATAGATTTCACACAGGCGAAACCTGCTGGTTTTGCCAGTGCTTGTTGTGTTTAGGAACGGGGACATTAAGGGCCTTATTTAGATGTTGGCAGGACCGTGATGGAGTGAACTTTTTATGTCAGTCTTCCTGCCCGCCTAATTGGTGATCCCCACCCCCGATTAGGAAGCTGGATTTTAACGGGAGGGAAGACAGCCGCGGTCCCACCGACTCAGCCTGGACTTCACTTCCTGACCCGACGGCGGAATGGGCTGCAGGCAGGGGCAGCGGAATTCCAGCCAGGATTCCCGCCATTGGTACTTGGATATGGGCTTTTTCTAAGGGAATTCCAACAGGAATCCCACCCACTTCGAGTTGGCAGAATGAGACGAAAAGGGGTGAAAACTCATCTTTTTGTGGGGGAACACCATGCAGTTTTGTCCTCTTCTCCTTTGTCCAGGCCCCCCCAAATCCTGCAGCACCTTGACCAGGACCCCATTTTGATGGAATGGAAAGCAGATGTTCATGGTGTAGGAGAGTATACATTGCATGGTGTGTGTATGTTGGTGGGGCGCAAGGCAGTATGTACACATAATGCACACTACGCATATCCTACAAACACAAAGGTACACAGACACAACATATATATGTTTTATGAGAAAAAAAAATGTTACTTGCCTGCCTCCCCACAGCCGCGGTACGCCCCCGTCAATACTCCACCACTAGGACACCGACAACCCATCGGGAACATCCAAATTGGCTCAGCGGACAAGACTGCGGGACCATCACCAGCATAGGAGACCGCCTCAGTCTTGCCTGTATTATGTATACATCTAAATAGGGCGGGCGGAAGACTGTCGGCTCGGCAGAGTACTCAGTCCTGCCGCCGTAGCGGGCCAGCGGTCGGACCGCAAAGATCTAAATCATGCCCTGAGTGATTTATCTGTAATCAGAAAATGTGGAACTGAGGCCGAGGCTAGGGAGATGATATGACGTCCTTTCGTCTGAGGATGTAACGTAAGGGCCAGAGCTGCCAACTATGGAGCTGGTAAACAGGGTTCAAGTTTTGGCGTCGGCTTAACATCCTTGATTTTGGCCAAATCACTTCATCTTGCCATGCCTACAAAAATGAATGCGTCTTTGTGTAAATGAAATGGTGCTAATATAAAGCACTCCAATACCTTCAGGTGGTGTTGTCACTGTATAAAACTGCCCAAAAAAAGTAACTGGTGCTAATGTAAAGCGTTCCAATACCTACGGGTGGTATTGGCGCTTTAAAAAACTGCCCCAAAAAAAGTAACTGATACTAATGTAAAGTGCTCCAATACCTTTGAGTGGTATTGGCGCTATTTAAAACTGCATAAAAAATGTGAAGAGCAGAGTCAGGGAGGAGGGGATCTGTGCAATGGAGTTCAGCGGGGCATGCAGCGATGGGTGGGAGGTGAAAAGCAACCAACAGCAAATGCGGGCTGCCACAGGGAGATTCAGTGATTTGGCCCTAATCACAAAATGTGGAACTGAGGTCGAGGCTGATTTCCACTACCACTTTGATAATCATTATAGTCCACAAGTGGCCAACCTTACAGATACTTTAATAGGTCTCCCTCAACTCATTTTTGTCCCCACCCACCTGCTAGGGCACACATTGGATGGAATTTGCATGAATAATTCCCATCTAACACCTGGGGACCCTGTCAAGCAATCATGCACAGATCACTATTTGATTGCTTTTAATCTAACTACCAATTTTAATAATCTCCATAAGCAGGCAACAGACGAACTTCCTTACTCCTGCCGAAATTGGAGAACCATGTTGTCTAACTTTAATCTAAGCCCATTCTCTATAGTACTACCCCTATATCCTCTGGTAGGTTAACCGAGGATCTTAACTCTTTCAACTCATGGCTCAAGAGTGCAGTCAACAAACTTGCACCTCTGGTTCAGACAAAATCATGCCGGCCTAAATATGAGGCACCCTGGTTTTCTCCAGCTCTAACAAAACAAAAGCTGCTATGTAAACAGCTGGAGCACAAATGGCATATTACATATAAATCAGAAGACTTATCTTATTTTAGGAAAGCACAGAAGGCCAATCATAGGCAAATTAATGAAACCAAAAAAGCCTACAATACCACACAAATCAAAAACTATCTATAATATGTCCAAAACATTTTTACAACCAAAAGTTCTCTCTCACAAGATATTCCCCCCTCCCAGGCCATCTGTGACCAAATCTCCATTTTATTTGAAGACAAAATTAAGGCTATACTACAGGGATTTACTCCTCTCTCCATCACCGACCACGTAGTCAGACTACAGCTTAGCAGCTCCACTGACTCCCCTCAGGCTAATTTGACGTAATTTCAGGAAATCTCCCTCTTCCAACCACGACAGACCATTCACTCTTGTAAATCCGGTTCCCTTCACGACCCCTGTCCCCCTTCCATCTTACATGCAGTCATAGACTTGATCAACCCAATAATCAATCAGATCCTCAATTTATCCTTAACCTCTGCAGATGTCCCTTCCATCCGGAAGCTGGCTGTTGTAAAACCTTTCCAAAAAAACTTTAGCAGATCCAACCTCCTTTACAAACCCTAGGCCAATCTCCCTTTTTCCATTTCTAACCAACGTTCTTGAGAAATTGGCAGCTTATTACATTCTTCGAAAACTCCAATGCACTTGACGTTCGGCAATCTGGTTTCAGAACAAAGCGCTCTACTGAGTCTGCTCTATTGGAGGTCTCTGAAACCATAAAAATTACTTTGGATTCTAATGAAAGGAGGCAAACATTCACACTGGGACAATGTTTCTCTGCAGAAAGAGCAGTTGCCATGGGAGTTCTGCAGGGATCCTCACTTAGTCCTGCTCTCTTTAATATTTCTATGGCTCTCCTCATCTCCCTAATTACATCTTATGGCTTATTCCCTTTTGCTTTGAGGTGGAGTCCAAGGAGGCAGGACACCGGGTGGGGCCAATGCATGATCTGCCAGTTCAGCCGTGATGGCTGTAATTTCTATCCACATCCATTGTATTAAAGGACAGTCCCAGAACATGTGATAGAACCCTGCTTCTACCAGTTTGCATCGCGGGCACTCCGGTGTAGATGCAAGGAACATACATTTGATGCGTTGGGGTGAAAGATCTTCATGGTGTATGTATTTAAATTTGGTGAAACAGAATCTGGTATTTCTCAACACCTCTTTCACATGTTGGAGAGCCTGTATTCAAGTCTTAGCCATCAGTGGTTGTGGAAGAACATCATTCCAGTGAGTCAGTGTCGTGTGCGGACAATGCCTCTTATAACATTGAGATAGCTCGAAGCTGTCTACCCTGTGAAAAGAGAACATGCAGGATGGGCGATTGGGGTGGCTCCGTTTCACTGACATTTCAACTGGGCCCACGCTTACTTCATCACACAGAGCTCCATGCTCCCAGGCCATTTTTACATGAAGGTCCAATAGATATAGAGAATGTTGCTGCAGACGGCAACCTCCTTACACCACCCAGGGTCTGACCTGAAGCAATTAGGCCGGTAGTTGCCCTGATGTTAAGCTACCTACATTTGTTCTTGGGTCTCAAACTGAGCAAGACAAAGTCAGTGAAACCTCCAGGTAAGGGAGTTTGCTATTGGTGCTATGTAGCTGGTGCACCCAGGTATAGCTGGTCGGTTGTGGGGGAAAACTAAGTCCTTGTAGTGCCCAGTTGTCTTCTATCTATAAGTCATACTGTGTTCCTGCGCTTGTCTAAGACAGAGTTCAAAGGAAGTGCCAAAGCTTGTAAATGTCATCTAGTAGGTGTGGTGGGTTGCATGAACTATGCAGTTTAAGGTTGAGCAGGTTTTAGTAGCAATGAATGGCCCGAGGACACTTCCAATTATAGTCGGCGGGTGCCCGGCAGAAGTCTCACATGACCCTCTGACTACCGCATGATCACTGCAGCTGTCAGATCGCCCTCCCTGGCCTCCGACTAAGTCACTCGGAGAGACTCACAGGGAGGTCACGCCGACTGCAAACTTAGGTAGTGCAGTGGGACTTCTATTTGTGCACCCAGGCAAGGCAAAGGCAGCTCAGTGGGATGTGCTGTGTCTCTGACACCCGGGGGAGTCACAGCGGCACTCGAGTTGGCCCGTTCAAGCAGGGCAGTATGAAAGTCTTCTCAGGGTGCGTAGTCAAGGCCAAGCAGCTGCAGGTCCACTCGGACACAGATCGTGACACCGCACAGCTTATTTCAGGCATTGCCTGCAGCGTCCTAGGAGGTTTGTACGGGATGGTCTCGGAAGCCTCACCCCCAAGCGTGATGAGCTCTATGTTGGGGGTTAGCTGTTGCTTGCGCCCCTAGGCGGGTCAGGCAATAATAGGATGCAGTCATTACGGGCCCCCGCCAGCAGCAACACGCTCCATTTTGGTTGTTTTCCATACAGTGGCAATCGCCCCCCAGTGATATCGGCTGATGCCGGTTCGCTGTACAAGTGGCCAGGACTGGTAATCCACAATGATTTAGGTGGGATGGAAGGGGTTATTGCAAAATAAATAATGGGCCTGTCTCTGAGCTCGTCAAAAAGCATCCGATGCGACCGCCATCTTGGCCATGCCCCCATGGGCCACTCTGAATTAACAAGGGGAAGGAGCTGTCACCTGCTCCTTTCACATAACAAAGGCTCTGCCCCAGTACTCTCACAACGGGTTTGACACTGGTCTATTGTTACCCCTGACAAGCTGAGGACAGGACATGGAGGAAGGGGATGCCTGACACCTCAAGGAGGTGGAAACCTCTAGAAACTTCCTCCACTTCAAAGTGGGCACCAGGTATAAATGTTGAACCTCAGACCCCAACTCTTCAGTATACTTGTGGAACTGTGGACTCTGCCAAGAAGAAGGACTGCTGTGCTGCTGGAGGGACTGTCACTCAGCTGTACTGCTGCCCTGCTGTGATGACCTGCTGCTTTGCTGCCCTCTTGCCTGGGTGAGAAGGACTGGACCTGCATCTTTAAACCCAGGACTCAAAAGTGACTCCAAGGGCAAATAGGCTGGCCTCCCGATCAAAAGCCTCAGGGATATAACAGGCTTCCAACAACCTTGAACCCCGCACCTGGACTCTACCATCTGTGAGTCTTGCCCTCCCCAGTGGTGCCACCCAAGTCATTGACCCTTGGAAGTGGGTCTGAAGGTGTTATGCCAGCCCACACATCTCCTGCAGAACCGGTTCATCGCATTTGCTGCTTGACGCATTGCCCTTGAAACCATTGCATTGCCTCTGTAGCACAGACTTCCCTGATGCAAGGACTTTGCATTGCCCATAGCAGCCCCCCATAGCAGCCCATTGGAGCTGACGCACCTCCAAGCAAGGATATAGTCTTGCCCAACATAGCCCATCTGCACCACAGTTGCGCGACGCATCTCCACACAAGAATATCGCCTCACACTTTTCAGCTCCCTGGAACCACCCTTCACAATACATCTCCTTGGCCGGACTTCACATCACCTCTAGTGCACAATGCATCCTCAATGCAGGAGTCAGCATCTATTCGCAACCAGGATTAAGGTACTCTGTTCAGCGGGCCTAAGTGGGTCCCTGTTGTTACGTGGCTCATGTTTAGTCTCCATTTTAGTTTCTCATTCTAAATTAGCTTCATTTTCTAATAGAGGTTTGCACATGTTTTCCTCTCGCGACAATGGCCCTAGCATGCATTTCTTTCTGATAAGTATTGTAGCCCTCTAGATTACACATTTAGTTCCAGGGTCACTCAAACTCAGAACATGATGCATTGTTTTATTTTCTGTGCTCGCAAGGAGACAACTCTTTTGCTGTAGTCTAACTAAAACGTCGTTCTGCACTGCTGGTACAGTTTGATAAGCTTGCCATTTTATTATAAAAATAGCGTCCATGCTGAAGTCGGTGAGAAGTTCACTTCCTGCCGGAATCATCATGGAACACTGCTGTGAGCTGTCACTAAGATGTAGTTTCACTGTCCCCAGCCTTCATCCAGAGAAGTAAGATAGCTAAACACTCAGACAGAGGTGCATTCATGGATGCACTGAGACTGGCTTCCAGACACATATTACCACGGTAAGGGGTTAGGTCATTCCAACAGCCTAGGCAGATGGGTACTCCCGATATGCTCTCTCTAGCAAAGAGGATACTAATAGATAGTAGTAACTTTGGCAACAATATGAACAATTACAATGGTCGAATTGTTTCTGTTTTTCATCATTCTAATAATGCCTATTACAATAATGTGTATCATCTGTCTTACGATCACAGTTCATGTTTTATTTACAGTACAAAGATGAAAGCTTTTCAAAAAATGTTTGAAAATGCAATATTGGATCTTTTCTTTGTGAACACTTTGGGCATGCAAGAGTGACAAATGAAAGGGTTAGACCTGTTACGACGATTTCCTTGGGGATCTGAGAGTCATGTTCCAGGTTACTGACAACATCTATAACTCTGGAGGTTTAGGAGTTTAGATGCGGTATTGTGAGCTAGACAAACAGACCAACATTTACTGATTATTTTAGAAAATTCAGCCTTTGTTTAATGTAGTTTTGTTGTTCTATATACACAGTCCTACAAGATTCAGAGGAACCGTATTACACTGTAGCCAGCCCGCGCTCAATCATAGTCGGCCTCAACTTGTAACTTTGTCCCAGTCTGGCTTGACCAGATAAACCACAGTTAGTACTTTTTGTTTTTTGGAGCTATTTTCACTTAAACGTTTAAAATTGCATATCTCTGATTGTACTGATTGGAGTTTTGTTGTTTCGGTCTTGTTTTATATATTAAAATGTACTCTAGTCTTCTGAATTGGTGTGGGATTTTTCTTGTCTTCTGTTTTGTTTTCACTTTATTACAGTTTGAAGTGCTGCATAAATAATTGACACTTTACTTCTAAGTTAAGCCTGACTGCTCTATGTCGAACTATCAGAAGGTTTGCTTGTGCCTTATCCTGATAAGGATTGTGGCTCCTGTTTGAGTAGTGTTTCACCCCCCTTAACCAGTAACCATATGTCTTACACGTATGGAATCCTAGCAGGAAACACTCTGCCTTGAATGATTCAAGTTGAATCCTCTCCAGTTCAATAAAATGAGCATAGTTTGGTTGGGTAGTGACACCATATACTATAAGCATGAAAAGGCAATTTAGGTGGTGGTGTTTTCTATAGAAATTGACTGTAAAAATAAATAATCATTAATAATAAATACTGTACTTGAAAGAACAGAGATTAGTCCGTGAATTGCCCTTTATTTTACATTCAGGAAAGTGGAAGGTATGGTTAGGAAAGTGCAAAGCCAAAAGAGTGCAATGTTTAAAGAGAATGGTATATTGTATGAGAAATCAAATGAGTGGTATGTGGAATCAGGTAACCTGAGTGTGCAGTCAGTAAAGTGGAGTGTGGTGTCAGTGCTGAGGAGTATGTATAATCTGTCAAGATGATTAGAGAGTGAAATATGTAGTGAGGAGAGTGGAATGCGAAGTCAGAGATTAAGGACAATGTTTTCGAATATAATAGAGTATGTTGTTGAAAGATTTTGTTAAATTTGTTGGATTACAGTGGATTATGGTATAGTCTAGTGTGCTATGGGGTGGGATTGCAGAAGAATACTATTGGAAGTGGTGGGTAGCCTACTGTCAATGGTAAAATGCTAAAGGGCATAGGACATCAAATGTAGGGAAGTTGCATGTAATTGGAGTTCACTCTGCCTTTGAAGGCCCCTATAATTGGCACATTGTCTTCTGGGTGACAACATTGGAAGGCAGAGAAAGACTGAATTCCCTTTTCCTAGCTAACAAGCAAAAACAGTTATCAAAAACTTTTTTAAAAACCTAGATAGTTGCCAAATGGTCCAGCAATGCCTAAAGGCAACTCGACAAGTTATGTACGGGCAGCATTAAGACAGACTTAAAAACAGGTGCAGCATCTATCAGTCTAATAATGTTGAAAATTGAGGGCACTTGAGAGCCGAGTGCCAAGGTGGCCACACTGCTGTGACTCTGCTTGGGCCTATGCAGAGATGCATGATACTGTCACCCAAAACTATGTCAGATGAGTTGAGGGGACTGTGGTGAATCAATAAGTTGCCCTATCTGTTATTAGAAGTGATCTTCCCTGTTGGTCATGCTGTGAAGTGTCCCTTCACTTCATCAGCACACCCATCAGGCATTGGGGCCTGTGAGGGCATGAAGGAGTTCTTCACTGTCGGAAGACCAGAGAACCCAACAGTGGATCTGGATCTTGAAATGCCCAGGCTACTTGCTGGAGGCAACTGCAGTGAGTAATGGGAGGGGGGAGCTCTCTTCCCCTAGGAAGTGCTGCTGAGATGTCCCCCTTGGCCTGCAGCCGCTGGGACCAATACGCTGACCAGGTGCAGTGGTGGATGGGGGAGTGGAGGTCCTAGGAGTGCCTGATGCAGGGGTTCTTTGGGGTTGAGAATGCCACTGGGACATGATCCCTTAAGATAATTGCCTTCAGGCAGATGAGCTATGGCTTGTATAGGGAGGTTGCTGTAGGCCAGGTAGGCCTGGGGAGCACCAAAGAGTTCTGGAGAAGCAGTGTACTTCTGTGGAGGTCATTGCAGTGTGGTGTGCCCTGTTCGGAAGAGGGGAATCTGACGGTGCCCATGAAATATACAACTACCCTTGGTGTTGGGCTCCCACTTGGACTATGGGGACACTGATCAGTTCTGAGGCCTGGTGGGCACTACCAAGAGAGGATAGGAGGTCACCACCTTTGTGTCAACCTTTTGAAAATACACTGTCAGTTGACTCTGGGTCAGAGTCTGGAGTGGGTGTTGAGAGATGGCTGTGCTAACTGCTTGTGCTCATGTGGGGCCATATCCCTCACGAAAGGCAGAACTTCTCCTACACCAGTATCATTGGATTCTGTATTGCTCCATCTGGTCTATGTGGGAGCCTTTGATGAATGTTGTGGCCGGCTACTCAAATAGTGTTTCATAACTGACTTGGCAGACCTGGTGGGCTACATACCTGGATATACCCTGATTTCAATTAATGCAAGTTCTGCGCTTGAGCGTACTGAACACATCTATCAGTGGTTTTACCCTTCCCATATTTGGGGATTGATTTCATGCTCTGAATTCAACAAATATTTTTATCATCAGAATGGCTACTTTAAAATTCAGCTGGTGGTCCACTATGTTATTCTATGTCAGAGACTATGAGACTATGTGCACTCAGACATTGCACTTCCTCATAGCGTCAAAGCTACTAGGCTATACCAAGCGTGTTTTAGCCAAATGTGCTGTTTTATTTTTTTCATCATAAGATAATCTGGGCCAGGCACTCCTTTGGCAGCCCTTTCTGAAGGGGGTGCTAGAGCTTTATTAACAGGGGAGGGACTTGGGAAGCTGACGCATCCTTTCTACATTCCATGAACAGATGGTGAGATACCCAAGAGTAAACTATGCCTACATCTGTTTGATATCAGTTTTCAGGGCTACAAATCAACATGTCTTTGATGGATTCTCTGCACAAATGGGCATGGGAGACCAGAAGAAATACAAGCTCTCTTTTGATCAGAAAGGCACTACGAGGGCAGTCAATGGACAGTGAACAGCACTTCCTAATGCATATTGAAGATGCATCTTTCATTGCAGCAGATAAGACATGTCAAGTTGCTGATCCTATTCACACTGAAAAGTCTAACCAAAATAGACAGTAAGATTTGTTCTGCTCCTGATCACACTGAATAGTCTTACCGCACTAGACCATAAGATTTGCTCTCTCACAATCTACAATGCTAACATTCAGGAGAATATGTACAGGTAAAATGCCTGCACAGACGCAGTCGAGCATTGCATCTTTGATACTTAAGATGAAACTTCAACTAGAAATAAAAAAATTGCTCAGGGTGGAGAAAGTTGATAGATTTGAGGGCTTAGGGGCACAGTCAAGGATAAATGCCTCGTGAATTATGGGTGTGGCAGAAATAAGAGTTAACAGAGGATTGAGACAGTGTGGGAAACACTTTTGGCAGACCTAATTTTAAATAGCAGAGCTCAGGGCACGATACAGTGACTAACGAAGGACATGCGGGATCTGCCATTCAAGAGATCTTCTATGTCCATTTTACTAGATTTAATCCAATAAGAAAAACTCCAACCGTCAATATTACATATGTCATGAAGTATCTGTCCCATGCAAAAATCGTTCTTCAAGGCAAGATCCACATATTCAGTAATCTAGCATAGATTGTGACAGGGTGGTGGATTGTGGAGTATTATCTGGATGCATTAACTTTGCCGTAGGTTGTGTACTATTATCTAGATGCATTAATTTTTCTGGTTATATCTCAGCCTTTGCTAATCCTGTTTCTTCTTACAACTTTACAGTTTGACATCAAGTCACTTGTATAAAGCAAGTGCACACTGTTCCATAGTTATGTACCACAAGGGGAGGCCAGTACAGCTTTAATGTTAATAGTTCATAGTTCGTTTGAATTGGGTAATAGGTTAGGGCAGTCTGGATCGGCTAATTGCAGGGTAGTTGTACCCTGTAGGAGAGGGCCTTTCGATCTTGCTTTGGTAGTGGGTTGCTAGAGTGACAAGATGGATAGTTGTTTGGGAACTACTTAATATTCACTAGTATGTCCCCATTAGAAGCAATGGTCTGATTTAGAGTTTGGTGGAGAGGGTACTCCGTCGCCAACGTGACTGAGCATCATGTCCACCTGCCTCATTTAGAGATGGTTGGACCTTAGTATTTCCATTGACAGGGACCCTGTTGGCTCAATCAACAAAAACCTTCCTCCAACAGTCCAATGGAGTAGGGGCTGTTGGAGAAACAACATTATACCACCGAGCCTATCAAGTGTGGATGATGTATCGTTTTTTTTCCTGTCTGTCACCACCAGAAAAAAACTTTGTGGTGAGGGACAGAAAAAGCACAATGTAAAAAAACAATCAGTACCCCCACACCCTGGGATAAAACTCCCAAGTTTGTTTTTGAAAAAAAATATTAAAAGTTTAGTGAATGGCTGGCAAAACTGACGGCAATCATCCACCAAACATTTTATTCACAGAAAGGAATTGTCTTGGTGGCGGCTCCTTTCAATGTACAAAGATGACCGCTGGGCCTGCAGGGTGGCAGAGGTACTGTCCACCAAACCATAAATCAGGCCTGTAATGTTGATATTGCAGACTCATTGACCAAACTTCCTGAACAGTAATTTGTGTGCGAATGAAAAGCCCACAGCTTCCTACACTGCATACTTTAGGGGTGTGACAGCGATCATTAAGAGGGGCACACCCTGAGCATCCTGTGCGAATGATACCAGACAATGAAGGCATTCATACTGCTCACCATTATCAATATGTATGATCCCTACACATGCTGCCCTACCTTTTTAAGGGCATAATGCGCAGATATTAGGTATCCAGAGTTGCAGCGGACAACTTGTCTGCTGCTTTGAATAGCAGTTTACTCTACCTTCTCAATTCATATGCTAGAATATTGTGTGTTAAGTAAGACGGGAAATGCATGATTGCGTTGATATTGAATTGCTCATTGTATTTTCCTTAACATAGAAATACAAATACATTTCACCAAATCATCTTTGAAGAGGCCAGTGTGTATTTGTTCCCCATTTACTCATTCCCCATCTTTGTGAGCAAACACACCAAAAACTTCTGTGAAGAAGAATTTAACAATGCTGTGCTGAATGAAATCCATTTTAAATTTAAATTTAAAAAAAATATTGCTGAATATAGGACTCAAAAATGATGTTTTCTAGACTCCTCCAATCTCGCTTATTTGCTTTGGATCTTACCCTACTACTCAAGGAGGTATCTCGCACAATATTCGTGTATCCCATAAATTTACGAGCAGTGCTTTTAGAGCAATATTAACGTTTGCTGGAAAGAACATTTCGAAACTGTTCTGTACCGGTGCCTCTGCGCAGAGAAGCTCGACAGCTATAAGCATAGTGAAATATGTGTTATTTAAGAATTTGTTGGTGAGGGAGAGCAAGGTCAAACCACTGCCCTCACTGTAGGGCTGCACCTTCCTGTAACATCTTGTCTCAAGTTAACAGACGGGCTAAGCTTCTTAAGGCCCACATGGTGCTGAAAAAGCATAGTTGGATGTGTCTCACTGTGTTTTTTGGATAACAATGAAAAACATTCTGCGTGTAAAATATTTTTATTGGAGCTGACTGCAGTTTGGCATGCCGTCTGGAACATTATTCACGGCAAGGAGCAAACAAGGATTCTCTCTATGCAGAGAGGTGAATATAGTCAATCTATCCATGTCACTTCGCAGTGTATTGCTTCATATCCCAGAGAAAAGATATTTATTTCAAATGCTTTGCCTTTCCTGCTGGCAAAAACATTGTATCTCAATGGAATATAGGCATTTGCTTACTCTTACAGAGATGTGCTATGGAAAAAGCAGCAAGGCCGTTTTCATTTATCATGAATTATTACTTGTGTATCTAATTACAAATCTAATTGACATCGGGCTGACACATTCTACAGGGAATCTGTTTAAGGATACATGTTTTTTCAATTAAGTATGGCACGAGGACAGTGTGAATGATTCGTTTATAATAAAAAACTATAAATTGTAGGTTTCACTGCGTTCTGATACGTGAAGCCAATAAACGAAAAAAAGGGAAACTCAAATTCTAAAATGGTATGGGAAATAAAATAATAATTAAATTATAAGGGTCTTCCTCAAAAATATTGGGTTATTGAAAGAAAGTCTGTTAACACCACCTATGTATTTTAGGAATACGAATTGTATCTAAGTTATTTGGAAGGAATCCCCTCTAATAAAAGTTCCTGTTTTGTCATGATGTGAAAATAAGGCTGAAATTTGAAAACTACAGGAAAGCCGCAAAACAACTTCAACAGCAAAAACACAACGATGAATGTATGTATATGTGAGGAGGAAGCACTGAAAAGGTCCCTGCCCATGCTTCTTCATTAAGGCACCGAACTCTGCATCACCTGATCTAGCCTCAGGCTTTTAGGTACCTTTTTCCTTATGAGTAATTATGGCCTGTCCACCCAGCTAAGCAGAACCTATCTGGCATTCTGGCACACTAATTCGAAATATAATTGTTTACCTCCCAAGGTGGTATGGATAACTCAGATGCATTACTTTGCAACATTGTAGCTCAATTTAAAAAACTAACTTCTGCGCCATATGTTGGTATGTAAAGTTGCAATTCCATGTCATAAAATTAAGAGGATATATATATATATATATATATATATATTATGCAAAAACCTTTCTAGAGCTAGTAGTATTCCACTTATTATTCTGCAATGATTCTAATTACATTGTGAATGAGCATTCTCAACTTTCTAATATTAGGAATGTCTTCAAGTTGGATCTGCTCTCTACATTTTCAGTGTTGTGCGAAATAAAAATCTGTTACTTAAATCATCCAGTATATACATTTTAGGAATTAGGATTAGGAAGTATTTACCTGTGACAGGATTTCAAATTTATAAAAACTTCCCTTGACACTTGCAAGTGTGTCTTTGATTAGTAAAAACAGCAATGCCTTTGGATAGCTGTTGAGTAGGGTTTCATAGGAGTGTCGATGTTACACTGGTGGGAAGATTAGGAAGCCTCCCCCTATTTTCCCTAAATATATTTAGATTAAAAAACAGTAGAGAATATATTAATTATATTCCAAACTATTCATAATAGGTTTACAAGCTCTATCTTCTACTGTGCATAATCGGTTCCATTCTTTGAGCAGCGGTGGCAGACCATCTACAAGGGCCTCATTTTCATTTCCAAACGTTAGAACCCTGAGGGAGGCCCTAAAGCATTCTCAAAAAGTCTCTCATGGCCAGGTAGTTGCAAGTGATGCATCACTGGTCTTATTATTCTGTTTGACACCAGAAACGTTTAACAAATGTGTAGAGTCTGCTTAAAGCAAATCTATATTTTGCTACTCATCTACTTTTATATTTGGCAATATGCTGGAAAATGTGTTTGAATAGATTTTCTTTCTACATATTGTGAAAGAAATTAGTTGATTATTCGTCATATTTAGGAATAACACCAAAATGGTAGCAAGCACATTCTGAAAATATCCATACAATGATGCATGTTGATGTTTGTCAAGACAAGAGTAAACATGCACCGTCTTTATAAATTGCTCATTTACAGGTACAAAATGATACAGATTATTTTGAGGAACATAAGTCAAAAAATATATATGGTAAAGTGGATCTGTAAATTGTTGTGAACATTGAATTATGATAGAAGTGATATGATTAAACAAACACCTTGTGTAGATGCAAGAGGTGGCGAGCGTGAGCCAGATGCCTTGCCGCTAGCATGCAAGAGCTCCACCCCCTTGCAAGAGGTCGCGTGCACGGCGAAACGGCCAGCCGGGAACAGCTTCCGGCTCAGGAACGCCGGAGTTGGAACTGGAGACACAATGAGTCTGGGTTCCGCAGTCGCGGATCTCTGAACGTGGCGTTGCACAGTTAGTTCTCGATGATGGCATAAGGAAAGCAACTTAATAGAGCGGAGACAGGGACGGGCAAGGAGGCAGCCCTCAGGTGCCTCGCTGAGGTAAAGAGATCCTTTGGGGTCGAGGAATCGCCCGAGTAGACCAGCCCTGCACAGCTGAGGGTCCCTGAGCAGGCTTGTACCCTCTATATATCCTGCTTTGCATGATTCACACAATAGATGTGGAAAGACTTTATTTTTCTGTGGCCAATCTCTCATGCTACAACAATGCCAGCGGTCTCCATGGTTAAATATTTTGAGTAAGCAGGTTACACTGTGTGAGGTCTGAACAACACCTGGCATTTCCAACCTGTACGTGGTAGAAGCAAGGAATAACCTCTACTAAACTGGATGGACAAAAGCATGCAACAAATGGTTTTGAGGGGGAGCGGGAGCTCCAGCGCTGAGCCCTTCATCAGTAAACCAGAGGACAAAGAGGAAAGCTGTGCAAACGTGCATTCTTGCAGTGAGGAGAGAGAATTCTGCAAAAAAGGTGGAGTAGCAGATAAATCAATGGAGCAGCTATCTCCAGTATTCTCGACTAGTGTATCTTCTCCCCAAATATTGGGCTTATTGGGGCCCCCCCTAGAACTAGCCGCCACTGTAAGGGCTCTATAGCAGAATCTGTGTTGGTACCTGAGGTTGAAAACACTCTGAATATGTTGAGGGTGTAAAATGAAAAGACCATTATCAACCCTCAATATATCAGTAACAGTAAAAATGTGGCAATTGATACCCCTAGTGGAGCTGAAGAGGGGAGAGTGGTTGATAAATCTCACAAGGACTATCCATTATTCGCAAAAAGTCATAAACCAACTTTGGAGGACCTTAATAGTCAGCCAGAGGGTCAGGATGCAGGTGGAGTATCATCAAGCGGCCCTGCTGCGCATTTTAGTACCAGCTTATGGAGAACGTAGCAGTGCTGAGCATTGGTCCAATGGTGGAAATGGGAGTAGGGAAAGTTCCAGCTGTACTCCCTCAAGTCACAGGTATATCAGGACCCAAGAGATTAGCCCAGGAAGGGCCTCCTCAAAGACTCCAGGAGGCGAAGTATGCTAATACTATGGGACGTCAAAACCAACAGCAAGTCAACAAGTTGTGAACTGGGCTATCTAGTTATTGAGTCCAGCAGTTCTTTGAAACTATCCTAGCTGAGATTCGAGAATGCAAATATTCGCAGGCCCAGGAATTTGCCACAGTTCATCAAAGGCAAGATAAAATTGAGGGTATGGTACAACAAATTCCGGAACAAATTAAAGAACTTGAGCAACAAGTGTAAGACATGGAGGACCACTCTTTGAGCTGGGACAGTGATATTGCTACTCTCTGGAAGAAATTACAGGTCTCACAATAGAAAATGTATGAAATGGAGAACTATGCGAAACGATCTAATCTGTGCTACATAGGGATTCCAGTGGATAATGAATGTATGAACGGCCAGACTAACCCCTTGTTATATATGGAAGCAATGATCAAAGAACATATACTTAAGAATCCACCGGAAGACCTTACCATAATGAGGGTGCACAGGGTTCCAGCACAACGTTCAGTGGGGCCAAGTACCCAAGGACAATGATAGTAAATGTTTCAGATTTTCGAATAACAGAAGCCTTTCTAAGTAAAGCAATTCAGAAAAAGGATATTTTGCTAGCTGATGGATCAAGAGTGAGAATATTTTTTGATATGTCGTCATTTGCAGCACCCCGGCGAAGGGAGTGTGTAGGGCTGATTAGACAGTTTAAGAGTGCAGGAGCACAGTTGTCTATCATCCAACAGTCCAAATTGAAAATTATATTCAAAGGTCAATTTCATCTATGTGTTACTCTTGAGGAAGCTCATGATGTACTACAATAAAGTGGAACAAGCAAGTAAAGGCTAGTGCACAACCAGGGGTAGACCAGTTGAAGAGAGAATGTGATATAAGAGAAGATAAAAGATTACTGTGGTTAATGAGAATAGGCTGTAGTTACACCGGAAACTGGGGGGGGGGCACGGATAGAAGGATAAGAAGCATTAGTCGCTTGTTTCATGGCGGGTCCAGTTCAGCCACACAAGATGCAAGGTTTTGGGTGTGCTATACAAGTCTACTCTGTTATTGAACTCCTGTATTGTGTTAGGTTTAGATCTTATGCACTTCGCACTTTTATATATTAGCACTTTTTCTACAGACCCGTATTGGGTCATCTTGCTACTGTAGCACTTTAGGATCGACTTATAGACTGAAAACAGTGCTTCTTAGGTTTATAAGCAGTCAAGGTTTTCTCTAAGCACTTTGCACTTTGTAAGTAGGACCATTTATACTGCTGGCTGATTACCAAATCTATATACCCAAACCGGGTTTCTCTGTTATAAGGTTCTTATTTATATAAGCAGTAAAGGCCTATGGTTTGGGGTACAAGTGAATGCACGGATGGGTATCATCCAGCTTCTGGGGGTAAAAAATGTTGGCTAAACCATACGAATTTGTCAAGTATGAGTCACTTTTTTTTCCCTAGATGCTAGCACTTTATTTTTGTTTCTGTGTTGTCGAGAAGAGACATCTGAACATTATGGAGGGGGTGGAAGCAAAAGCGTGTGGGTAGGTGCCAGGTGAAAGTGGCAAAATTTTGGGTGATCTGAAGTAGGGAGTTTAGGGCCATTCCCCTCTTCCGATAGGGCAAAGGTGGGGGGTTGGAAGGGGAGGGATGGGAAGCATGGGTATGTGGTTAATGAAGAGCAAGACAAGAGTAGGTTGGGAATGAGCAAGGTATAATAGCATGAGGAGAAGAGGGGGTGAGGTGGTAATTGTGGTAATCGTGGAAATCAGGGGTACAGACCAAGTCCATGAAACAAAGGGCAGTAAGGTTATATTAAGGGGAAAACAAATGTGTTTTGCACAAGCATTGGTGATATGTTTAAATTGAAGGAATGTCACAAAGGATAAAGATAATCTCCTGTAATGTAGATGGCCTTTTAAGTGCACGTAAAAGAGGGGCATTGTTAAAATGGTTGGGATCTTTTTCTCTTGAGGTACTACTTCTACAGGAACTGCATTTTAAGTCTAACACTTCCAAACTGTCGTTGCCAAGGAAATATTCACAGGCACACTTTTCTTCAGCCAATATGGCAGTTCGGGGAGTTGGTATTCTGTTTTCGAGTATGTTGGATTGGGAAGGAAGAGAGGTGATCCAGGATGAAAAAGCGAGATGGATCTGGATTAAGGTTAAAGTTGTTGGGGTCCTTCTTATTTTCTGGAATTATTATGGGTCAATCTATGACGGTATTAAATCTTTAGAGCAGATTTATGATCTGTTAATAAACGCTGAAGGTCCCATAGTTATGGGGGAGATTTACATTTTATACAAAATCTAGGATTAGACATTTCAAACAATACTAAGCAACAATTAAAACTAAAGACCTCGAAGTTGATTAAGATTATGAAGGAAGATTTTTCCCTAATAGATCCATGGCGAGTAGATCACCCGGGCCTTTCCCAATTTACATGTTATTCTGCAAGGTTCAAAACAGCTTCATGATTGGATTTTTATTTGGTAGATAAGCGATTAGAAAGAGGAGGGTTAGAGATTATTACCAACTCGTTTTCGGATCACTCTATAGTCTCCCTAGTCATAATATTAGGAACATCTAAAAAAAGAAATCCCAGATGGCAGTTTGATAAATATCTGCTTATTGACCAAATATGGCTTGAAGAAATGCGTAAGTTTATACAGCTGTTTTTCAAGGATAATATAAATACTGCCCCAAGTTTTATGGTGTGGGAAGCTTTTAAGGCCTCTTTTTGGGGACAGGCTATCCATTATAAAGCTAGGGCACATAAGCAAAGGGTGCAGAAGATAGACATTTTACAAAACACAGTAGAACGGGTTAGGAATAAACTCAAGTCTGCGAAGTCAATAGATTATGGGGATTAGGCATTACAGCAAGAATTGGTGAGAGCAAAAGACCAACTAAAACACTTTTTTATTGTAGAAAATATTACAGGGAGTAAGGCATACCAACAGAAAATGTATGAAGAAAGCCAGCACATAGTCAAATATCTAACATGGTCTACTAAAACACAGAAGAATTAGCAAATAATCACACAAATGAGAGACCCTTGTACTGCAACTATGGTGAAACATAAGGATAGGATAGCAGAAATATTTCTTCTCCATTTTAAACATATTTATGCAGAAATACAGGTAATAGACCCACAGGATTTAGTATGTTACTTCGGCGTATTCCAGTTACCACAAATTACTAGGGACAATATGAAAGCCTTGAATAAGCCCATTGAGCCTATAGAACTGGCGAAAACTTTATAAGGTATGGCTAGTGCAAAGGCTAGCGGGAATGATGGTATTGCTGTTGAAGTATCCAAGATGTTTTTAGCTGTTCTTTCCCCATTTTTAATATTTCTGTTTAACCAAGTTATGGATGGGATCCCTATCTCCAAAAGATTCAAGGAGTCAGTTGTGATTATTATTCTCAAAAAAGACAAAGATCCTAGTAACCCCAATTGATATCACCCAATAAGTTTAATAAATTCAGATTACAAGCTATTTATGAAAATCTGGGTGAATAGGATTGCTCAGTGTGCGCAACAAGTGGTCCATGCTGACCAAACAGAATTTTTGCCAGGAGATCAATGGCTGCTAATAATTACTTTTTGACTCAAACTATTGACTATTTTTCAGTCAACAAGGCTGCAATTTTAATGATGGACGCAAGAAAAGTGTTCGAACTTCTTGACAGACAGGCTCTGTATTTTATTTGAGGGGAGTTTGGCTTGCCATCCCAATTGATAGTGATGCTAAAGGAAGTTTATAAGGGGGCCGAAGCAAAGATAATTATTAATGTGGAACAGGCGGGAGAGGTTGAGATTAGGCGTGGCACCCGTCAGGGATGCCCACTATCCAAACTCCTGTTCTCTCTCTTTATTGAGCCACTTGCAGTCAAAATCCGCACTAATTCTTCAGTCCTAGCCCCCATAAAAGGGATGGCAAAAATTAAACTTTTTGCCGACGACATAATCTTATATCTTAAGGCCTAAAGTGCAAACATACAGGAAGCGCTGCAGGAAATCCAGGACCTTACAGGCCTAGGTGGTTATAAAGTCAACTAGTCCAAAACAGAGTTGCTTTTGTTTAAATCTATGGATGCCCAGTTGCCAGTAGGGCTACAGGCTTTACTACAACGGCCTATAAGATACTTAGGTCTATATGTAACAAAGGATTGTTCACAATTGTTCCATTTAAACTATGGGAATACCCTTATAAATGTAAAAAGGCTATAAGAGAGGTCGACGCTATTATCCTTGTCATTAGTGGGCCGAGTTTCATTGGTTGAAATGTCAGCACTCACCTTGTTTGTATTCTTGTTTCTGAACCTCCCTATGAGAGTGGCAAACTCATATTTTAGGGAATTAGACAAAGTTATTCCTGAGTTTATATTGGCAAAAAAACAAGCTCGGGTAAAACTCTCTACCCTTCAACTAGGCACAGAGTGGGGGGGCTAGCATTACTACACATATTATCAGGCCTCTTTGGTTAGTCAGTTAATAATATTAGCAGCAACATCATCAAACTATGATAATTTTATTCTAAATCATATGCTAAAAGAAAGTGCAATTAATTTACAAGTTTTTCTTCGGTCAATGAAACTACCTAAGAAAACAATATATAAGGTCATAACGACAATAGTATCACACAGCCAGCTATTTTTTAAAGCATATCATGTACCGGCACTTACTTCTCTCCAAGACTGTGGGATTTGGGGCTTACAGCTTTCACAAGGGGTCTTGCAGTCTTGGAGTGACCTAGGTTTTCTGAAGCTAGGTGACTTTTATAATCTTACTAACCTGATAACATGGGAATCGATATAACAGCAATTTGGCAGCCAAAATTCAACTCAATGGTTAAGTTTTAACCAAATAACCAGTTTTCTTAAAAATAATTATATGATGATTAATGAAACAGCAAGAACAATAAGAAGGTGGATCAACAATACGCCAAAGTGTAATGGTAATCTTATTGAGGAGCTGCTTCCAAAAATTCAGCAAGAAACGGGCTGCAGGTTTAATATTAAAGAATGGCAACTATTGAGTGAGATTGGCCACAAAGCCTTGCGAGGGCGAACTTTAAGAGAATGGATTTCCTATCTCAATGGTTTGCCTACTACATGCCTCATAGACTTCATAAAATGTTCCCATCAACTACAGATCAATGCTTTAATTGCAAGATGAACTTACATATATTTTTTACATGCCCTAGCCTACAGCTCTTTTGGGAGGAGGTTTTTAAGATTATTAGTCATTGCATGTGAATGGCTATCCTTCCATCAACGTCATTGGTTTTATTTGGCTTCTCGCATGTAGGGCTCCAGCTAACCAAATATCGGTAATATTTTATTTGTATTGCAATAGTGGTAGCCAGGTCCTTGGTGCTGCAGAATTGGAAATCATCAAAGGTCCCGACAATAGGTCAGTGGCTTACTAAGTTGGCCCGTACTTATCAGTTTGAGGAGGCATATGAAAAGAGGGTAGGGGCACTCCGTAGATTTAAGGCGCCGTGGACGGACTTCTCCTTTGTTTCTTTCTCAATGTAAGATAAAGATCATTAGGTAAGGTAGACAAAAGAGGTAATTTCCTGTTCTCAGTGATAGATGGTAATGCTGATTTATAGATTTTAGTATCAGCTGTATGCACATTTATTGTCATTGTTTTTAATTGTGTAATTGCACCCTGAGGGTCTATTAAAAAAAAAGATTATGGATGCTGCTATTATGTGGAATATGTGTTTATGGTTTTTGGATTTGGATGAGCTAGATGATTATTTCTTGAGAATTGTTTTTATCTCCATTATATTTGAATTTGTATTAGTAATGTATGAACTATTGTATTGCCTGTCTCTTTTTCCTGCTCAAATGAAAAAATACATTTAAAAAAGCCACCTTGTGTAGATCTGCGTGGCTTGGTAAATCCAGAGTAACGTGAAAAAAACACCCCAAAAAAAAGTGAAATGATTAAAGCTCATTGATCGTGTGCAATTGCTGCTGTAGGAATAGGGAAATTACCTTGTTCAGACTGCCTGCTCCCAGACCATTCGAAAAAGGATGTGAAAGTGAGAGTGCTCACTGTCCTCCACATGTTCTTATTTTGTTGACCTCAGTTGTATGTATTGTGATTTTTTTTCCACTTTTCCCACTTTTATTGTATTGTTGTTGTATAGTTTGCTTGTATTTTTTTTAGATCTATTCAATAATTAGGATGGTATGTTTTTATAGGGAGTGTGCAATGTAAGTGTAGGAGGTCTGGATCTGTTACACATTTTCAAGAATTCAAATCCTCTTGAACCTAAAAAATTATTACAGATTTTGCACTTTCTCATTCATTTAATTTCTTTTGTGCAATGTTTGAAAATAAATGTACATAGTCATACTTTTGTAAGAAAAAAAATACTGTAAAGGCCAAATTTGATGATGTAATGCACTGTTGCAATTGAATGTTGATGACATTTGTTGTTTGAAATGCTAAATAGGTGAAAAAGTAAATTGCATGAGAGATTTGCTTGGAT
Organism: Calotriton arnoldi; assembly: GCA_963921515.1. Classification (NCBI taxonomy): domain Eukaryota; kingdom Metazoa; phylum Chordata; class Amphibia; order Caudata; family Salamandridae; genus Calotriton; species Calotriton arnoldi. Next base: position 966,601 of record CAWUFW010006789.1, on the reverse strand, counting down.
AATTTTGAATGTCTAATTTGACAAGGAAGCACTACAGCACTTCTTCTGATAAAATTGTTATTTAGAAATAGCTAGGTAATGCATTGCTTAATTTAACTATGCCTGTTCCTAAGGTCTCACTTAGCAGAAATTTTTTCAGAAATGTATGTGTCTAAGTTTCCAAGGTGTTTGCTGCACAAGATAATAATTGAGGAGATATGTTAAATATCTTTATTATGCCTTGATGTGTTGCTGTTGAGGAAGTGTCAGACAAAATTGCAATCCGTAGACTTGAAAACTCTACATGCTAATCAAATAATAATTGAAAAAGCCTTATTTCAGCGTATCCATTCCCACTTTTTGAGTGTTCCTCACTCAGTGATAATCAGTCTGAATTCGCTGAAGTTCAATGGTATCTGTCTTATTGGTCTGAATGGTATATTTCACATTTCTATCACTTTAATTCAGACAGCATGTAACAAGGTTTTGCAGCAGTTCTTTTCTAAAATATCTATTTCATACATTTAATTTGTTTAAATAACAAGGTATTTTTATATTAAAACTTTACCTATGGTTGGACCCTGTTCACAAAATTACATGCACCTAAATAACAAATAGGACTAATGGAAGGACAAGCTGATGTGTCTATGCATATAGCCCTTGAAGGTAGTTTCCTACCTTGAAAATGGTCACACATTTAATATCGCCAAGGGCATATGTACATGTGTTTCCGGGCTGGGAATTGGGATGGTATAACCCCACATGTACTGGAGATATAAGGAAAATATTTCTTCACATGGTAAATATTTACTATATGAAAAACTAAAAAATTTAAATTTACGTATGTGGTATTTTTTGCCAAGTGGAAATCTATGTGGGTAACAGTTTGCATGCAAGTATTCCTTGAAAAATCTTACTATCAATAAAAATGCAGGTGTAATCCTACAGAGAACATCTGTAACAAATCACAAATACATGTAACAAAGGTATTGTTGTATTTAGAAAACATATGCGATTTTCATAATTCACTTCTATGCGACAAGGCTTCATGAATTCACATTTGAATGATAAAAGAACAATGCATTCAAAAAGAAATCATGATAAGAGCCATCTATTTGAGGACGCAATACATGTATGTTATCCATCTTGACTGATTCCAAAGATATTCTTGAACTACACAAAGACGGGTTGAATGTGGAAAACACTTTTGTGGTTTTCCATTCAAGAGATTATAATAATTTAGTCAATAAATAGTCATTGCTGACCCTTGAATGAATTGATGGCCACCTGTCAATGAGTCTTTCTTCTATGTTGTTTTACTACCCATGCTTATTTTCTGTGCAGTGTTACTCACATAAGGTGCACGTTTATTGCTGATTAAATTGTTTCATTCATATTGCTTGTAGCTTCTTTGGTAAGTTAGATTATATCAAGACACTCTAGATGACTTATCTAATGTGTTCTTTTTCCAGGGTATTGGGTGTGATGATTATCTCGGGTCTGAGAAGGTTGTGGATAAGTGTGGAATCTGTGGTGGAGATAACACAGGCTGCAAAGTCATATCTGGAGTATTCAAGCATACTTTGACAAATGTTGGCTACCATAAAGTTGTTGAAATTCCTGAAGGGGCAACTAAAATCAATATTACTGAGATGACAAAAAGCAACAACTATTTGGGTGAGTTCTATCATGCTTGACAGGAAAAATATATTTCTTCTTGCATCATTTTCGTATTCACATTTTAGAGCAGTTGTTTCATGATGTTAAATTAGTTGATTAAGATGCTCACTCTAATTGTAATATTTGTCTTTTACTAACCTCAAGAGACTCCGAAGGTATGTTAGTGAATCTATGGAAATAAAACCGTTAGCAACGATGAATTAATGAAAGCCATATTGTTAAAGATTATGCTCTCATTAGCATAGGTTTTTTTTAAAACAGAAGGAATTCTGGTAATTCTTAGGTGGCTGGAGAATAATCTCTTATAAGAAGGGGTGGGTGGAACTCTCTGAGTTTTACTCCATGGAATTCCGCAGAGGTACCTAAAAACTCCATGAGGTTCTGTGAGTGGCGGAATTCCGGTCCATCGCCCTGCTCGTGCTGTTTTTTAGTACCAGTAGCTTGTTCCGCACTGTAAAATCTGAGCGAACAGCATTTCTCCAATATTTGCCCTATGCTTCATTACAGTACTCAAAGGATTAAGAAATGATGGACCTTATAATTCGCATCAAGGGGTAGAATTATTTTCCAGCTGTTTCTCTTTGTGAAAAATGTCATAAAAGTCTTAAAAGGTGAATATTGACCAGGGTCACATGTTATGCTTTGGTACGACTATAACATTTCATTCCAGCACTGAAAGGTATTCTTAAAGAGCTGCAGTGTGGGGACCATTAAACTGATAATTTCAAGGAACTGTAAGACAACCAGAAATATGATAATACCTTTTGAGACTGCTACACGATGATACTCATTTCTGAGCAACATGCACATCTGAGCCACGGCACTGTTTTATTCTGGTATAAGCAAGCAAGTGTTCTACAATTGCTGAATTCTAATCTAATTACTACTGATCAACATTGAAAATAGTGGAGTGAAAATATGTTGAAGACAGCACTCGGTAAGCAAATTGGACACATGTGTAAATGGAATAAATATATAGCAACCAAATTCCACCTGCATTACAATTACCTCGCTGTAGTCATACTGCTTATAGCGTAGCTTTTTTACAGACCATAATTATATCTCATGACTACGAACAAATATTTGAAATAAAATGCCCCAAAGGGCCAGTCGGCATTATAAAGTTTTGACATTCTTCGTTCCTGCACCTTTCAGTTAAATTTCTTGAAGGAAACCTGTTCAGCAGAAGAGAAGATAATAGTCCTCCAAGAGATATTAGAGGAATTCAAAAGTAAACCTTAAACCTGACATCTATCACAAAGAAAGCTGCATTTGCTCAGTGAGTATATACTTTGACCCTATGTTTAGCTTCACCCATGTGTGAAATTGCAGTCCGACAGTTTCTTTTACTACGACGTTTGGCTCCTTTTGAGTGTCTCCTCTTTTCATACCATATACCCTTGGAGAACATTCACATAAAAGCAGTCAGGGCTCATGGCTCAAGGAGAAATTCAGTATGCCTGAGGAAATTTATTCAATTACATGTCTGTATCAGTGAGTGAGTGGGTACCTGAGTACATATATAGATGTATGAATGGGTATGTAAGTGGATTTGTGGATGGGTGAATGTATGTGTATGGGTGATTGAGTAGCTCTGTTAGCTGTATGCTCTGTTAGCTGTATGAGTAAGTGAGTGGCTGTGTGAGTGACTGTATGGGTAAGGGAGTGGTTGTGTGAGTGGGTGTGTGAGTGGGTATCTAAGTGGTTGTATGGATATCTGAGTGGGTGTGTGAGTGGCTGCATGGGTCTGTGAGTGGGTGTGTGAGTGGTTTTATGGGCGTGTGAGTGGCTGTATGGGTCTGTGAGTGGCTGTGTGAGTGGCTGTATGAGTGACTGAATGGTTGTGTGAGTGGTTGTATGAGTGAGTTGTATGTGTTTTTTGAACGGGTTTGTGAGTGGTGGTGTGCATGTGTGAGTGGGTGAATGAGAGATAGAATGGGAGTGTTAGTGGGTGTGTGAGTGGTTCTGTGGATGATGTCATCAGTGATGTCACTTTGAGATGTCATCAGTGATGTCATCAGTAATATCACTCACCATGTCATGAGTGATGTAATATGCAAGGTCATAAGCAGTAACCCAGGGCAGGGAACTCCACTCCGCTCGCGGAGTTTACAGAGAGTTTTCCGCACTCCACCTTACGCAGAGCTCGCGTGGAGCAGAGTTTTTTTCCTCGCTCACGGTAGTCAACGTCAATTTGGTGAGCGCAAGTGAGGAAATTCCACCTCCCAGCGGGATTTTTCCTTATTTGCGATCGTCAACGTCAAGTTGGCGAGCACAAGCGTCGCACAGACTCTGCTATTGGGCGGCAAACCAGACCTATTTTCATTTTTATCCATTGCCTAATTTTAAAATTTGAAATCGAAATTGAACTGCTTGTATTGGGGGAACTGTATGAATTTGCTGAAATAGACGAGCCTATTGCACTTGCACTTTATTCGTCGTAACACTAGGAGACGCCATTTTGGTTAGCGCTCTAGTGTTCACGAGATCCCTGCCTATTTATGGGACCAGCTGTGCGGACGTGCGGTTAGCGTCGCACAGACTCTGCTATTAGGGGGCAAACCAGACCTGTTTTCGCTTTTATCCACTGCCTAATTTTAAAATTTGACATTGAAATTGACCTGCTTTTATTGGGGGAACTATATGAATTTGCTGAAATAGACGAGCCTATTGCACTTGCACTTTATTCGTCGTGACACTAGGAGACGCCATTTTGGTTAGCGCTATAGTGTTCACGAGATCCCTGCCTATTTATGGGACCAGCTGGGTGGATGGGCACAGCTGGCGCGCCAAAGGCACGCCTAAGGCAAGCCTGTCTGCACCCGTCCACGTCCGACCGGGGCCAGGGTCCACTCCCCCTGCCCGTTTTACCGTAAATCAACACACATATTCCTCAGGGCAACTTCTTGGATTGAGGGGTTCATTCAGTGAAAAGTGCTTACACTCTATCTGCCCAGCTATGGATGTCCCCATCTGTTCACACTGCGCTTTTAAACCCCTCTTTACCCCCAAATCCCGTCCTGCTCCTCTGATCCTTTGATTATATAAAATGTTCTTGCTAAACTGCAGATCCCTACCTAAACACTGCTCTGAAATCGCCATCCTGCTTGAAGTCCCGATGTGGTTTTTTTAACCGAAACATGGCTCAATAGTGAGTCTGAACCGGACCTTGTGCAATGCCTTTCCTCGGGATACCACATCCAGAGAAGAGATCGGGAACATGGGAAAGGAGGAGGCATTGCCATTATACTAAAATATCGGTTCAAATGCCGTATTGTTCCAAATATTCTACCTGATTGTGAAACTTTTTCTTGTGCTATCACGTTCTCAGCCACCCACACCCTCTCGGGCATCCTAATCTATCGCCCCCCTGGAGCCCATGGACAACTTTTTAAACTTTTACCAGAAATTGTTGCCAATTTGGCTAGCTCCCCCTCCCAATAACCCCCCTTCTAGGGATGCCACCCCTCCCAGCGAGAATTCCCTGGAAGAAATTCTCTTGATGGACACGTTAGTAAATATCTCTGCCTCTGTAAAATCCCGCTCCCCCTGCGACCCAGCATCTCCACAATCTCTGAGTAAGGTTGGGGAAGTAGTCCTTCCTGTGATACTGGAGTTGATCAATTCATCTATCTCCACCGGACTAGTGCCGCCACCCTGGAAACATGCTATGGTGAAGGCACTGTTGAAGAAACCTAATCTAAACCCTGATATCCTGGGAAACTACCAGCCCATCTTCCTTCTTCCTGGGATGAGTAAAATTTGAGAAAAACATATTAATTCAGTCCTTTCTACATTCCTTGAGTCTCACAATGTTCTTCACCCTTCCCAAACCGGATTCCGCCCCCAACATGGGACAGAAACTGCTCTACTGGCAGTGGTAAAAGAGTCTAAAAAGATTCTTGACCAAGGAGGAACGGCAGCTATCATCCTCTTGGACCTTAGCGCCGCCTACGACACTGTCGACTATGACATCCTGATCAGCAGGTTGAGGAATGTTGGAGTGTCAGGAGGTGTTATTACCTGGCTACAGTCCTTCTTGGAGGATAGGACCTTCCAGGTTTTTGAAGGAGATAACATCTCAAAATGTATGTCACTCAGCAGCGGCGTCCCTCAGGGTTCGTCCCTGAGTCCGACACTGTTTAACATTTATATGAGCCCCCTGGCACAGACTGTCCTCCCTTTTGGTATCGAGATAGTCACATACGCCAATGACACCGAATTGGTTGTGGCCTTAAATCATCCGGAAAACTCTCCACCCTGCCTTGGTCCCTGTTTGGAAAAAGTAGCTAAGTGGATGGAATCCTCCTATCTTAAACCTAATGGAGAAAAGACGGAGCTTATGCTGTTGGGTAATCCACCCATTTCTGACTTTGGATTAGTATGTCCAAGCTGTCTCGGCCCTCCCCCTGCACCAAAAAACTAGATCAAAAGTCTGGGCATGTGGTTGGATCAGTCACTTAAATTTGACCATCAGGCGACGAAACTGGCCGATTCTTGCTATGGCATTCTACGAATGCTCCACAAAGTCCTTCCGCTCCTTCCCTTTTCGGCAAGTAGACTCATGGTCCAGGCCCTGATCCTCTCCCGTCTGGACTAAGGAAGCGCTCTGTATTTAGGAGCCCTACGGGCAACCACAACTAAACTACAAATTACCCAGAATTGTGCAGCACGTATGCTCCTTGAGATCCCTAACAGCCAATCTGCAAGGCCTGCATTGAAGACCTTGCACTGGCTCCCTGTCATGGAAATAATACAATTCAAATCCTTATGTATTGCCCACAAGTACTTCTGGAAGACAGGGCCTTTAATCATCCAGACCATCATCTCCCCTTATCGTCCAGGTAAAGGCCTCCGATCAACCAACCTCCACCTCGCTTCAGTCCCCATAATCAAAAGGGTGAGAAGTGGTGGTCGGTCTTTCCACTATAACGTTCCCAAATTGTGGAACGCCCTTCCCTTCATCTACGCTCAGAAGCCAATCTCCAGTCCTTCCGTAAACTTCTGAAAACATGGCTATTACAAAATCCTACCTATTAAGCTGCTGTCAACAGTCCGTTGCTTCCGCCAGCGCTGGGATGCCTACAGGTAGCTAGGTGCGCTATAAATATTCCTAACATAACATAACATAACACAAGCGTGGAAAATCAAGCTCCTGGCGAGATTTCTGAACGCAAGCGGTTGGATTTCTCATTGCGAGTGTTCGCGTATGCTCGGGAACACTCGCATTGAGAAACCGTCCGCATTCATAAAACTGCCGCTCAATTAAAAAATCTACTCGGGCAGCAGAAAGGAAGCAGCGCCTGCTTGCGCTGTGCATGGTGCCCTTCCCGATGATCCCACAGTGCGGACAAACACCCAGCACTGCAAATAATCGCGAGCTGCATTTATCTAACGCACTCCGCCGCTTGCGGAGCTCCCCGTAGTGTGGTGGAGTGTTTTTTTTTGCACTTTGTGTAGTTCTGCGTAGCGGAACCTTGTGAACTCCACCTAGGCTTAATAAGCAGCGCATTGCAAGGGTGCAAATACAGTTCACTCTGGTAACTATAACTGCTGAATTTCTATGGTTTTGTATGAGTGAAATCTGAACCTAACTATAACGTCTCTGTGACCTTTGTTTTTTTCAGTGAATTTCTACATTTTTTTAGCATATTTCCTAACTATATTGTCCCTGTAACTGTTGTTTTTTTCAGTGAATTTCAATGTTTTTTTAAATTCTATTTCCTAACTGTAACGTCCCTGTAACTGTTGTTTCTTTCGGTCAATTTTATGGATTTTTAATGCTATTTCCTAACTATATTGTCCCTGCAACCTGGGTGTGTGAAGGTGTGTGTGACTGGTTGGGTGGATGTGTAAGTGGGTGCGTGAATGTCTGAGTGTGTGTGTCAGTGGGTAGGTCTGTGAGTGGGTGAGTGGGTCTGTGAGTGGGTGCATGAGTGTATGAGTGGGTTTGTCAGTGGGTGCATGGTAAAGAAAGTAAGGGAGCACATGAGAGCAGGTCCTCATGCCATCTGCCCCTATGACGGTCTACCTGTCCAGCTTGCCTGCAGTCCACTACCCTCTGCTGCCTTCGGTTTTGTGCCTCCTCTGCTCATTTTCTTCACGTTCCTGCCTTCTATTTCGCCTCTTTCTGCTCGTTCTGCCTGTTATTTTGACTCTTTCTGCCCACTCCTGACCATTATTCTGCCTCTTGCTGCTCATTTCTAACCTCTATTTTGCCTCTTGCTGCTGGTTTCTGACCTTAATTTTACCTCTTTACGCTCATTTCTGACCTTTATTTTGTCCTTTTCTGCTTGCACCTGACCTTTAATCTGCCTCTTGCTCTTTGTTTCTGCCCTCTATTTTGAATCTTGCTGCTCATTTCTGACCTCTATTTTTCCTCTTTCTGCTCATTCCGACCATTATTATGCCTTTTTCTGCTTCCTCCTGAACTTTATTTTGCCTCTTTCTGCTCGTTTCTGACCTTTATTCTGCCTCTTTCTGCTCCCTTCTGACCTTTATTTTGCCTCTTTTTGCTCATTGCTGACCTTTATTTGCCTCTCTGCGCTCGTTTCTCACCTTTATTTTGCTTCTTTCTATTCTTTCACCTTTATTTTCCCTCTTGCTGCTGGTTTCTGACCTCTATTTTCCCTCTTTCTCCTCGTTTCTGACCTTTATTTTGCCTCTTTTTGCTCATTGCTGACCTTTATTTGCCTCTCTGCGCTCGTTTCTCACCTTTATTTGGCCTCTTTCTGCTCATTGCTGACCTTTATTTTGCATCTTTCTATTCTTTCACCTTTATTTTCCCTCTTGCTGCTGGTTTCTGACCTCTATTTTGCCTCTTTCTCCTCGTTTCTGACCTTTATTCTGTCTCTTTCTGCTCCCTTCTGACCATTATCCTGCCTCTTTTAGCTTGTTTCTGCCCTATAATCTGCCTCTTTCTGCTTATTTCTCACCTTTATCTTGCCTCTTTCTGCTTTTTGCCCCCTTCTTTAATGTTAATTGTAGCCCTGGGGAGATGGTGGTCCCTGGGGGGAGGGGTGTCCACTCGGCTCTCCTGCATTCAATTTAACATAAGCCCCGGGGAGGTGGTGATCCCCGGGGCTTGGGGGGGGCCACTTAATTTCTTTTAGTGCCCTGGGAAGGTGGTGGTTATCCCCAGGGCCTGGAGAGGGGCCCTTGGCACACCCGCATTAGATTTAACATGAACCTAGGGGGGGCGTGGTAGTCCCCGGGGCTCAGAGGTGGGGGGTCCGCCTGGCCCCTCATATTCATTTTATTTCTAGCCACAGGGAGGTGGTCCCCAGGCCCTGGGGGAGTGAAAGTAGCCCCGCATCAAATTTAACATAAAAGAAGGCATGCCCATAAGACCTGGCCCACCCAGGGGCTTAATTAAAAACAATTGCGGGAGACGCGCTTGTTTTTTTTCTTTTCAATTTTGCAGTGAATTTGCAGATCCACCCACGATGTCGTGGCAAAATTGAAAAAATTATTTTTTAACAATCAGCGGGGTCCCTGTGGGACCACTCCACCACACCACCACCACCTGGGGGGTCAGGGTAATGCTACCCTGTCCCCTTTTTGTTATTTTAAACATTTTTGTGGGACTCGGCTGAAGCTGTTTCCCAAAATGGCTGCCTCCAAATCCTGATTGAGTGTTGGCAGCCAATCAGATTTCATCACGGGGACTGTCAAATCTGCAGAGGATTCGCGCCCATAAAAATACAATTTCACTGGGTGCATGGTTTCAAGAGTGCATCTGTGATGGACTGCATGGGTGAGTGTGTGTATGGGTGTGTTAGTGAGTGAATGTATATCTCAGTGGTACATGTGCGAGTAACTACATATGTAAAAGGCAGTATATATGTGTGTTAGAGTATTTAAATGGCTATAAGTGAGAGTGTGTGATTGTGAGAGTTGCTGTATGGATGAGTGTGTGCTTGTATCAGTGATTGTATAAGAGCGTAAGAATGTGCTAGTATTTGTATGAGTAAGTGAGCTGGTGTGTGTATAACTGTATAGGTGAGTAAATGGGTGTGTGATTAATTATTTGCATGACTGACTAGGTGTGTGAGTACCTCTATGGATGAGTGGCGGTATGTGAGTGTTTATATAGGTGTATGAGTGCATATGATATCCCTGTACTGAGTGACCATAAGTATGAGTGTCTGTACGGGTGAGTGTGTGGATGTGTGTGTGTAGACCTAAGAATCAGTGAGTGGGTATGTAGTTATTGGTATTGGAGTGTCTATGGTTTTGAGAATGGCAGTCTGTAATTAGAGTGGGTGTATCAAAAGTTATATTAGGGTGTGAGAAGATGCATGAAATTATCACATGGATGATGTCATCAGTGATGTCATCAGTGATGTCATTTGAGATGTCATCAGTGATGTCATCAGTGATGTCACTGACCATGTCATGAGTGATGTAATATGTGACGTCATCAGCAGTGCATTGTGGGCGCGAGTTATAGTTAGCTGAACTAACTATAACGGGGGAATTTCACTGCTTTTGTACGAGTGAAATGTCCAACTAACTATAACGCCCCTGAAACCTATGGTTTTTTCAGTGAATTTCAACGGTTTTTTAAATGCTAATTTCTAACTATAACATGCCTGAAACCTATGCTTTTTTCGGTGAATTTCAACGGTTTTTTAAATGCTAATTTTTAAGTGTAATAGTAGTTATACCTATGTTTTTTGTAGTGAATTTCTGGAGTTTTTTAACTGTTTATTTGTAAATATATTATTTATTAAACAATATTATATAATTTTCTGAAATTTGCTATTTTTTTATTAAAAAAATTAAAAAGTAAAATATAGTATAATTATTTTGATTTATTTTTTTATTTTAATATATTTGTATTATTTTCTTTTAAAAATTTTGGAGTCGCGCACCCTCGCTTTCACACCAGGGGCCCGCGCTGGGAGTCACGCACCCCTTGCGTCCACGCCAGGGGGCCACGCTGGGAGTCGCGCACCCCTCGCATTCACACCAGGGGGCCGCGCTGAGCGCCGCGATGGGGACGCAACTCCACTTTTAAAAGATAAAAAAATAAAAAAATCCGGCTCCTACCACTAATTTTTATTCGCCCCGGGGACACCATCCCCCGGGGCCTACTCACTTCGTTGGGGACCGTGGGGGGAGCCCCAATGCCCCCACGGTCCCTGCCAGCTCCCCGCCTCCTGCGGGAGCCGGCATTGCTTTTCCACATGGGGAGCTGCTGACATGCAGCTCCCCGTGTGGAAAAGCAATTCTGCTTTGGATTTTGGAAGAGAGAGCAGGTTTCCCTGCTCTCTCTTCCAAAATCCAAACCAGAGTTTGCTACGGTAGGGCGGGAGATGTGCTCCCGTCCCTACCATAGCAAACAGCAGTGTCCCAGGGTGGGCACCCCGGGACACTGCAGGAGCCGGCCCTGGGGGGTGGCGGTCCCCAGGGCCATCGAAGGCTCCAGGAGGGGGGCCCCACAGCCCCCCTCACATCTTTTGCAAAGCCCCGGGGAGGTGGTGGTCCCCGGGGCTTGGAGGTCCAAAAAGGACCCCCGCATTTTAACAGTTAGTGCCCCGGAGAGGTGGTGGTCCCCGGGGCATGTGGGGGGGCTGGAGCCCCCTCACACATTAAAAAAAAAAAAATTATTTCAATTTAGAGCCCCGGGGAGGTGGCGGTCCTCAGGGCTGCGGGGGCCTCTGCGGGCCCCCGCTTTACATTATACAAATCCCCCCGGGACCTGGCCCACCAGGGGGGTTAAAAATAACAAAGCGAGAAAACCCTTCCTTCGTTTTTTTTTTAAATTTTCGCCGAAATCCGCGCACCCAGCGCGCATTCCGTGTTTAAAAACAAAAAAAAAAAGCTTTTTTTGACCCTGGAGGTCCTTGTGGGACCCCCTGATCAGGCCTAGGGGGTCAGGGTGTTTCTACCCTGCCTCCTTTTCTTCTTTGACACCTTTATTTCCCTGTTTACTTCTGACTCAGTTCTACCGAGTCACAAAATGGCTGCCAACACTTCCTGGTTTGGAGTGTTGACAGCCAATTAGAATAAAGCGCGTGGTCGGGAGGGTGCACGGATCCACCGCGGCCATAGATATCGAAACTTTTATTTTTTTAATTTCTCAGGAACTACTGAACGGATTTACACCATTTAAAAAAAAGGGCGCTTTCTGAACCAAGCACTACCTTTTTGCCAAATTTGGTGTAATACCGTTCAGCAGTTTTGGCTGTAACCGTGTCTAAAGTTTCCAAATGGGAAATTGATTTTTGACCTCTATTTTTTATTTTCTCTCAGCAACTACTGAACGGATTTACACCATTTGAAAAAAAAGGGCGCTTTCTGAACCAAGCACTACCTTTTTGCCAAATTTGGTGTAATTCCGTTCAGCAGTTCGGGCTGTAGCCGTGTCTAAAGTTTCCTATGGGAATTAACATGGAGAAAATACGTTTTGGGACCCCCCTTTTTTCTCGGCCCCCGCTTGCCGAATCACCCCGAAACTTTCAAGACAGGAGTTGACCAAAGCGCCCCAATAGTTTTGAAAATTTCGCGATGATTCGTCATCCGGCGCCAAAGTTATTGGGAAAACAAAAAATGCTTTTCCTATGGAAACTAGTTCTTACTATAACTATCTACTGGCGACCGCCAGTAGATAATATATATATATATATATATATCCCTGGACTTCGCCACACAACATCCACTCCTGGACAGACGAAAACAGACCCATTAAGGTGCAATGTGTGTTTATTTCCAAAGAATGCCCTGCACCATCGCCATTACGCGTTTCGGCATCAACGAGGCCTTGATCACAGCAGTAATATATATATATATATATATATATATATATATATATATATATATATATATATATATATATATAACTGCTCCGCTATGCACCAACTCAACGCACTCACGGACGGGTGCCAGTAATGCGGGGGTGCTCCCGCAAATCCATAAAGCTCCACACTCCTCCCGGACAATATCCCAAGAAGACAGCACTCATGGGGGCAGGTTCCAAAGATTTATTGTGAACCACGGGCACAACAAACGCGTTTCGGCAACAGCCTTTGTCAATGTTAGCCGTGAAACGCCAAACACCACCATTTTTATTCTCATCACGCATGCGTGTACCAGAAAAATAAACAGAGGACTAATTCCCAAAGGAAAACTTAACCGCTAGAACCAGCGCCATCTTAGTCTGGTGCACGGACCAATGCTTCGTATGTAAATGATAACAAACACTATTACATGAGACATCAAAGGGGCTAATAATTTCAGGAAAACCAGGCTTTCTCAAAATGCAATGTGTAAATACACTGTCACATAATAAAGAACATCGGCGTAACAGAGATCTCCTTAGTTATTTTTGTATTGATCAAATACCGGCGAATCCTCGGGGTGGGGATAGGATTCTAAGACTTAGGCGGTTGGAATCGCGGTATATTATTGATCTTCAAACAAAAAACCCTTTGGGCCTCAACAGCAGTGAGGAATTGGCAATCCATCTGGGAGATTAATACATCTGGGCTGGTATTGATGCATAATGTAGATGATTGCATTTGTGTTCTTTCTGTTTTTTTCTGTTTTTTTTTTTTCCCAGTTTTTTTCTGGTTTTTCTGTGCTCTTTGAATTTTTCTGTGCTCTTTGAATTTTTCTGTGCTCTTTGAATTTTATGGATTATATCATTAATTGTTTGCTCTAGTATCGAGATGTATTTTACAAGAGTCGTTTGAATTTTTAGAAATGATGTTTCATCTAGGATGATATTTGTGGTAATAGCTGGAGGATTCCGGAATGTACTTATTGTGATTGTTTTATTCACCACCTGTGTGTTCACTTGCAGATGTGTTGTACTGGTATTACAGCCTCTTTGTGAGGCTCTATGGAGGAATTAGTATTCACCATAAAACTGTAATATAGAGGACCGTTGCTTTTATTATTGCTTTATTGGGATATACTTAAAATGGGGTTTGCCCATTTTGGGCAGGATATAAGCGATAGAGCTTTTGGCACAGGTATCAGGTGGTACTATGATGCCTTGGCCCATCCAGGGCGATATCAGATGTTATAGATAATATGACATGGGCGCAAGTAATGTACTATTATGTGACAGTGTATTTACACATTGCATTTTGAGAGAGCCTGGTTTTCCTGGAAATTATTAGCCCCGTTGATGTCTCATGTAATAGTGTTTGTTATCATTTACATACGAAGCATTGGGCTGTGCACCAGACTAAGATGGCGCTGGTTCTAGCGGTTAAGTTTTCCTTTGGGAATTAGTCCTCTGTTTATTTTTCTGCTACACGCATGCGTGATGAGAATAAAAATGGTGGTGTTTGAAGTTTCACGGCTAACATTGACAAAGGCTGTTGCCGAAACGCGTTTGTTGTGCCCGTGGTTCACAATAAATCTTTGGAACCTGCCCCGTGAGTGCTGTCTTCTTGGGATATTGTCCGGGAGGAGTGTGGAGCTTATATATATATATATATATATATATATATATATATATATATATATATATATATATATATATATATATGTTACATATTATACATATGTGCAATGTTCTTAAAGGCTGTTTGTTAATTTGTTAATGGAAATGTATGGACCAAGAGCAAAATCAAAACTGAGGACCGGTTATAAAACATAGCTGAGAAATGCAGACAAAAACCTGCAAACCATATAATACATGAAACATGCAAATATACACTTGTTTTCTGCTGAGTGTCAATACAGCATCTATTGCACAAATTGTCCTATTCACAAAGGCATTTTGTAGTATGGTAATTAGTAAACCTGTAGTACTCTTTGTGTACTCTACATAGCTCTGCGAATTACCATCAAACATTTAAAATGGGAATATTCTGGGGATATTCACATGCAGATAGTACAAAAAGAAAGGACAATATCCTAGCTGTACCTTTTAGAAATAGGGAGCAGGCTGTTTCAGGGCTGATTCGCAAACAAATATGTAAAAGTACATAAAAGAGTACTCCTGTAATATACTTACAGTACTCACAAATGATTTAGCGAATCGGCTCAAAACTACTTACAGCTGGGAGTTAGGAGGCACAATGTAAATACGTGGTGTTCCCTTGATTCCATGTCATTGTGAACGTACCTAACACCTACTGGATTTTTTTTTCAAGATGAGAAATGAAAGAAGAAGAGTAGAGATCCAGATTACAGATCGAACAATTTATCATTCCAGGAAATATTGTATATGAAAGAATCGCCAAGTGGCCTTACTTAAATATGCATTAAATTAATAGTGTTTTATACAATTTAGTCATTTATTTAATGTAATGTAATCCTAATGATGAAAATTTTAAAATAGTCAACCATCTGAACAATTCTAAAAAACTCTCAGAAAAAAAGTTTCCTATAGGAGGAGATCGAAATGTTCTAATTTTGGTTTCATAGCAAAAAAGAATGAACGTCTTTGCTGTACTATGTCTAGGCCACAACCTCACCTGGATCTACCCATTTAAATAGCCTACTGAATGTCTTGTCTTCAGCTTCTATGTTTGCTTTTTAATCATGCTCCCTTCTCTGTCACTTCTGCACCTTCCAGGAATTAGTGCGCGTTTCAAATCAGTGCTTGTACTTATTTATTGATCAGTGATGATACTCAGGGCCGGCTTTAGAGCGGTGCAGCCGGTGCGGGGCACTGACCTCAGGGAGAGTGCTGTGCTCAAAAAGCACCTGCTGCAGAGTTCCTTGTGCGTCTGCCTTTCAGGCAGCAATAATATGTCGTGATAACTCTTGTGGTTAATATTTCTGCTAGAGAGAAAGATCGGAGATCTGCCTAGTGGCAATTTTGACTTGCCACAAAGTAGCACAGAAGGTTAATATGCCTGCTGCAAAGAACAGATCTGTATTTTACGTGGATATCTGAGTGGAATAGTTAAGGCAGCCTTTACCTGCGCTTTAAAACAAATGAAATGTGTTTGAGAAAGGGGCTTTGGAGACATGAGGGGCACTTTTGCCAGGGTGGTAGTGAGGGAATCTGAGGACGAGGATATATGGGAGGGTGGGCGCCCCAAAAAATTGTTGCACCAGGCATCACCAGCGCTAAATCCGGCCCTGATAACATTCCCCGTCAACATCATTTAGGTTTACATGTGCATAGAAGTGTTTCGGACAGGGTAGGTCTGCGGCAATTTCTTTTAAATCACAGGTTTGTGGCGAAGCTGTATGAGAGAATTGGGCAGGCAACTGCAACGTGGCGCCATCTTGGAGTCTCCTCCTTGTATTTTCTTGTCTGAATTGTACTGAACAATATGTGCACTGTATCGAATTAACTAAACAAAGTTAAGAAACTGCCTTGTAGTGTTGAGAGATGGTCTTCTGAAGTTGTGCCAAGGTGAACACATTACAGGTCTGGAAAGGTTTTAGATCCAAAGACTGCAGTGCACAATATGTTCGGTTCAAGAGGAGACATTTTAAACATTGGGTAGATTTTGCTCTCCAAACATCAGGCCAAGATAAATGTATAATAAGATCTATGCACATGGAAGATGGCAAGGTTCGAAGACAAAAATGCAGAGTTGTGTGTTCTTTTGAACAACAATAGTCTGGTATTCCAGAAGAAAACCTGTTCAAAATACTGTTTGTCGTGTTGACAAAAGCAAGATGTTGGCCATCTATTTGAAATATTTGTTTGGAAAAAGAAACCTCCAAGTTAATAAAGGTAATGTAGGCAGGTTGAGGGGTTAAGCATTTAAACAGAGGTTAACGCATCTGTGTTTGCATTTGACATTTCAGATGAAACCATCTGCTCATGGAATGTTCCCAGCAGGTATTGTTTGATATTTTTGGTTGTATACAGATGGCCAAAGCCTACCACCACCTTCATTCTCTAATAAACATCAATATTGTATTGCATAGAAAAACATTTGTGTGTGCTTGTAAAACCGATTTATTTTATGTTCTGGATTACTTTTTGTAAAATATTTCTTGGTTGCATGTCTGTCTTTGCAAAAAAATTACTGTACATGCAAAATGGAGCTCAGATAATGTTTTGTGCAAGACACGCTTTTATAATTTCAGCATAAACTGTAAGGTAATGGTACTGAGCAACGCTAGACTTGTATTTAACATCCAATTTAGTCTGCTTAATCCTTAATGCTGTAACTTCAAACAAGGGAAGCAAACCATTGATTCATGGGCTACAACAAACGAACATTCATGAAAAGAGTCCTAGAGATGTGGGAAGTCCTAAAGGTTGTTTTTTCCACACGTAACAAATGTCTACGGTAGTCTTTGCTGCAACTGAGTGGTGGCTAATTGTTTTCCTCTGGCAGTTCTGTGTGAAAATCATGAATGTTTTGAGAATGTGTGTGGCATGGATTCCTATTTAACACTAACAAAAAACACTAGGACCCTCCTGAAGTGTGGTAATTCTACAGGGATTAAGTCAGAGAGTGGGTTATTAATTTGGGAAGTGACATTCTTACTAATTTAATAAACACACCCTGGTAAGGTCTCAGAACAAATCTCAGAGAAACTCTGCTCAGCCTATGGTAGCTATGGCACAAGCAGAGAGTAATTACACAGACAAATTAAGTTAAGTTCAATAAATAACAACAATTTTATAGTAAAGAACACAACAGTATAAAAACTTCCAAACAATTTAGAAAAATGGGAAAAAATTGCGAGCAAAAACCAGCAACTTTATTATAATTGAATAGGGGGAACCAGAGATATCAACTCTTAAAGTAAAGGTTGAATGCAAAAAGCAATTAGGAGTTGTAAAGCGCCATTGAAAAACAACAGTTCTTGGGGGGGCGTGGCTGAGCTGTTGACTGTCAAGGCCACACGGCGATTAATCTCCGGAACCGAATGCCCACATTCAGAGGGTAGTGGACTCCATCCTCGCTTCCACCACCCGCCAAGGAGGAGATTTTATGCCCGCACTGCCCTGGGGTGCAGCCATCCCCCCGGCAGGACATCCCCAGCTACCACCCGACTACTGGGACTTGCTGAGGGGAGGCGCAGCCCATCCTGCCTCGTAGGCCCCATGGCGAGAAGGGCCACAGGTGAGCCTGAGGCCGAGGAGCCTTGCTGGACCCCTCCTCGTCCCATATAGCACTGCCAGGGCTGCATCTCCCATCTGCGTGGCTCTGTAGAGAGGAGCTGCACCTACCCGGTTTGGGAAAAAGGAAAAAAGAAAAACAGTGAGTACACATCAGCTGTGCCCCCCGCCCCACGCACCACTCTAGGCCGTCCAATCTCACAATAAAGAAGGGGGCGCTCCCATCACTGCTTGGCTCCAGCACCTCCTATATTGGCTCCAGTGTCAGCTTTAAGACCGGAGCCAACTCTTTGATCCCCCCATTCTGAGCACCAATGCCGGGACCATCCCTTACATGCAGAGCCCCCAGACTTTACCGACTAGCGCTCCCAGGCCTTACCCACCAGAGGTCCTTGGCCCCATTGCTGACAATCTCCCACCATGGGTCTCTGTGACCCCAAACAGTGCAGGCTTAATTTTGACCGGCCCAAATTGATGGGACGGCTGGGCTCCCCCCACTTCGATGTTCTCCCGGACCCCCTGGTGGTGTGGCAGCAATTATGAAGGAGCTGTCTCCAGTCTATGGCTTTGGGATTTACAGGTATTGCAGCATACGCTTTCAGACCATGCACCAGTCAGGCTTCAGCTCACTCTCCCCTATGGTGGGGGCTGGGAGCACTGCTGGTCTTTCCCCAAAACTGCCATGCTCGATGCGGTTTTTCATTCTAAACTTTGCAGTTTCATAATCGAATACTTTAGATTAGCGCAGGGTCTGTTAGCCAATATGCCATTCTTTGGGACGTCTTTAAGGCATATATTTGCGAGGTCTGCATCTTGTAGTATACCGGAGTGTTGCAAGACTTTCGCAACAGTTTAGAATGAGTGAAAGCTGAATTAGCAACCATCGACAGGGAAAATATTTCCCAACCCTCTCCACAATCACTACATAAATGCTCAGTACTCATGGAGGAATTCAACGACCTTGGAGTTAGAGAAGCTACTTTACTAGGTAAACATGCTGCAGTGCGTAGGTACGTCGAGGGTGAACGCCCCAGCCAGACATTGGCACACCTGCTGCGTTCCCCACGTGGAACCCAGCATATTACAAACCTTAGTCTTGACGATGGCTCTCTGGTACCGGCAAATGTAGATATCATCCATGACATTGTTTCATATTATAAATCTTTGTATACTGCTCGACTATCACCAGATTCAGCGGCTCACCAAACTTACCTCGAAGAGGTGGCCACTGTCTGGCTCACTACAGGACAGTCCCAGTTCTTAAGCGAGCCCCACTCCGCCTAGGAAATTGCCCAGGCAATCGACTCCCTAGATGGCATGAAGGATCCTGGCCTTGTCATCCTTCCCAGTGCCTTTTATAAGGCATATAAACACGTGCTGATACCACACTTGCTGGAGGTCTACACCAAAGCCTTAGACAGAGGGGTTCTTCCTTCCACAATGAGCGAAGCTGCGATCTACCTATTGTTCAAGCCAGGTAAAGACCCCACACATTGGTCATCTTACAGACCTCTTTCTTTACTTAACTTTGATAATAAAATACTTGTCGAAGCAATGGCCAACAGGCTATTGCTGTTGCATGACCAAATACTCTCTCCTATTCAGACCGGGTTCAGACCGCATAGGTCCACCTCACTCAAACTTCGTGCTATCTTCTCCATCCTGAATAGGGTATCCCCTGAAACCCCTGCAGTGGCTGCCCTTCTGGACGTGGAGAAGGCTTTTGCCTCTCTTGAATGGCACTTTCTACATGCGACGTTATGTAAACTCGGCATTCCCAACAGATTTACCGCCCTCGTCTCCCTGCTGTACTTGAGCCCTACTGCTCGTATCCAGATCAATGGCTCCATCTCTGAGCCCTTTCCTATATCCCGAGGCACCAGGCAAGGTTGCCCACTTTTGTCCTCTTCTATTCATTATAGCCATGGACCCCCTGATACATCACCTACAAGAGCACCACGTGCACCAGGGCCTTTTATTCAAATCCGGCCCTCTTCTTGTGTCATTGTATGCCGACAACATACTATCATTTGTCAGACACCCCTCTGATAACCTGGGCCCTATAGCACAGAAGATCATCTGATTTGGTGGCCTTTCGGGTTTGCGCATCAACTGGGCAAAATCTGAATTGTTCCCTCTTACTGATGCTACTCACTGCCGCACGAACACCCTTTTGGGTGGTCTACCGACTCCACCAAATACTTAGGGATTATCTTGCATGAGACAAGGAGCAGATTGTTCGCTTGAACCACGGCCCTGCCATGGATAGACTTTCAACACAAGTAGACCGCTGGATACAATTACCCTTTTCCATGGCTGGCCATATAATAATTGTAAAAATGACTCTCCTCCCTTGCTTCTTTTACCTATTCATCAATACTCCAATCCCATTAACAAACTACTTCATTGTATAGCTGCGCAGCCTATTACTGAAATTAGTTTGGGCCGGTCGCAGGCCCCGAATTGCCTGGAAAACCCTCACTCTCCCATAAGACCATGGTGGTTTCGCCTTTCCTAATTCCCGCCTTTACGATTTGGTCACGTAGGCCCATTTCACTTACTATTGGTTCCACCCAGTCGCCCACCAACCTTACAAACACCAGAACGAGACCTGGCAGATACCATACCCCTTAATGCTCTTCTTCTGCAGGGCCTTAAGCTGGACCCAGCAGATATTCAGACCCTGTCTACGACATGTTGGGCTTGGTGGATACTCAGTAGGGTATTGGGTTTCGATCTTTTATATTGCCCTGAGCTGTCCCTCGTCTCGAACCCCTGGCTACCACTCACAGCAGAAAAGCTGGTGCAGCTCACCTTGACTGGACTTAACCTCCACACCTTCGGGGATGTATTCCCAGATGGACATGTTAGGACACACACTACTGACACACAGGACACTGCAACTTCGTATATGGACAGATTTGTCCTCAACAGGCTGCATAGCATGTTGCGGTCCCGCTTATCATCCTATCCCCTCACCCCTGAAGTCTTCCCCCCACTCACTCTTTTAATAACGGACTCAGAGGGCTCCAACCTGATTACCAAGCTTTATTGCGCATGCATGACCCTTAAATATACACAGGAGGAAGACCTAGGCCATCCCATCCCAACTCCGACAAAGACTGGGCTTTCTGCAGTGCACAAATTAAGCTACTATCCCCCAACCACCGCCATAGACTCCTCCACTTCCGCTTTTTACATAGGACTTATACTACTCCACTGGGGTTATCTAAGATCGACCCTACTCGATCCTGTCACTGCCCTAATTGCTGCTTCCCAGAAGCAGGCTTAGCACATTTGACTTGGACCTGCCCAATCATTGCAACATACTGAATAGCAGTGTTCATTATCTTTTCGCGGATGATCCCCCTAACCTTAGTTCCTTCTCCTTCATTAGCACTATTAGGCAATGTTTCATCCATCCTGGTGAGCCACTGTAGATTCATAGCCATTGTCTTACTACTGGCGAAAAGAGAGATCACACTTCACTGGGGTAACGGCATACGCCCCACCACAAAAGCTTGGCTCCGTAGCATTACCTATTGCGAATTAACAAGTGAGGTTTACTCCACACTACAACCTCCCGCTGCATGACCGAAAGACATCTGGGAACCGCTTCGTACATATTTACTCTCTTTAGATTCAGACTCCCCGTCGCTGCCCCCTCACCCGCCCAGCGCCGCATCCTCCCCTTGACATACTATCCAACATACTGACCTATGACACGGCGCAGACTTTCTGATCTCTTTCTCTTCTATGGGCGCAATCTTTTGCTCTCCTGTACAAGTACCAATGATTGTCTCCCTTTTATGCTGATGCATGATAATGTCATATACTGCAACTATGTCAAGCTGTATTCCTATGTAATGCCTGTAAAGTTAGTGGACCAAGCCTTCCTAATCCCCCCTCTTCCCTTCCTACTGTATTCTACTTTTGAAAATGCTTAAATAATTTTTTCTTTTTTTAAATGAAAAACAACAGTTCTCAGTTGATCAGTTGACCATGACTTAGTAGTGATTTTAGGCTGACCATTAGGAGGGTCGAGGCTGGATACACCAAGAAGTTGACCCTGTCACATTTTTGCTTAGGACTTGGTCTCTGAAATAGAAGTCAAATTACTCAACGGGGGGATAAGGTCTAAGGCTGAGGCTAGTGAGGATCCTTCAAAGTCAGCTGCATCCTCAAGCTCTTGCTCAAATGTTAGTGTCAAAACTTGAGTTGGATAAAGCTGGATTTCATAGCCACTGTGGTTCATTCATTGCTGTGAAGGATTTGTTACCTCGCTTTGGTCGAAAGTTTTTCCTTTGGACTTAGTCACAATTTTACTTCAAAATCTTCCAGTGGGGCACACATTCAGGGATCCAGATACCTTTACAGGAAAGTCCAGCTGTACTTGTTTTCTGTCGGACAAAAAGCACAGCAGGGCAAACCTGATTTTCAAGTCTGCTTTGTATGCAACCTGCTTCAGCCCCTTGTCCAGATCTCTGATGGCGATTAAATGGCTAACCCACTTTTTTCTAACTTCTGAGAGTTTGTTCTTGTCGGTACTACAAGCCCACGTGCTTGTGGCAGGCCTCTATGCACTGTATCTCATCCAAGCAGGTCTCATGAAATGTCTAGTCCTCTCTAGTCTTCAGGCCCTCTTGAAGTCTGATATATATATTTTTTTTTTGCAGATTTATATAGCGCGAACTCGACTTGAAGGTATTGGAGTGCTTTACATTTACCAGTTATGTTACACAAGGACGCATTGTATTGTATTGTAATTGCATTTGTATAGCGCTTACTACCCCTGACGAGGCGTCGAAGCGCTTTTTCGGCGAGTAGCACGCTACTCCGGGACCCATAGAGGATTAGTGTTGAATTAGTATAGTGAAACATGCAAGTAAATTTTAAGTGGTGGATATGTTAGTCAGTTATTTGGATTCGGAAGGATAGCAGAAGGATAGAAGAGGAAAGAAGGTTTGTATTTATATAGCGCTTCTAACCCCTGGTGGGGTGTTGAATCACTTTTTTTTGGCGAGTAGCACGCTACTCCGGAAACCCATAAAGGATTAGTGGTGAATTAGTATGGTGAAATATGAAAGTAATTTGAGTGGTGGATATTAGTCAGTTATTTGGAGTGAGAAGGATAGCGGAGGGATAGAAGGGAAAGAAAGGTTTGCATTCATATAGCGCCTGTTACCCCTGATGGGGTGTTGAAGCACTTTTCTGGCGAGTAGCAGGCTACTCCGGAACCCATAAAGGATTAGTGGTGAATTAGTATAGTGGAATATGGAATTAGAGAAGTGAACATGCTAGTCTGTTATTTTGATTGAAAAGGATAGTGGAGGGATAGAAGAGTGAAGGATTTCTCTTTTTAGGTCATAGCAGTAGGAGGAGGCTTTTGGATGAGTAAAAAGGGTTTTTGGAGGGGAAGAGTCAGAGGGAAGAGTTTAGAAAGGTTTGTTTTGGGGGATCGGTACAGTAAAGGAGGTGTCAGAAGATGCAAGGAGAGGTAGAGTAGGAGAGAGTCAAGAAAGGGTTATTTTGGGGAACATAGTAGTGGTATGGCGTTTGGGATAAATGAGAGAGTGGGTGTAGAGGATATAATGACAGATGTATAGGGTAAGATAGGGTAGTGAATTGGAAAGAGTAGTAGAAAGAAGTTTGAGATGAGTCAGAAAGTTGGGCTAGAAGATATATTGAGGGAAGTATAGGCTGAGAAATAGGGTAGTGCATTGGAAATGCTAAATTAGAAGAAAGTGATAAATATATAGATCCATAAGTACATTGAAAGTATATAGATGCATAAAGGAGGTAAGTATATGCAGATTAACGATATTGATAGAGGTACAGGCTGAGAAATAGGGTAGTGCATTGGATATGCTTTTTCAGGAGAAAAGTAACAGACACACAGATCCAAGTACATGGAGGTACATAGATGCCCAATAGAAGCAAGTACATGTAGACCAAAGAAGATTTTTTTTTCTTCTTTTGTTTTTGTTTTTATAACAACATAATTATTGTACATGTTTATACAAAGCAATACACGAAGATAGGCACATATCTATAGTGAAAATCAATGCTTATGTACAGAGGGACAAATACATAGGGTGGGTATTAATGAATGGGACAATGGGCAGCATTCCTGGCCCTGGTCCCGACCAGTTTCGAACAGGCTCAAACAGGCACTCACCCTTGTCCTCTCCACCCTTAACAGGCTCAAACAGGCACTCACCCTTGTCCTCTCCACCCTTAACAGGCTCAAACAGGCACTCACCCTTGTCCTCTCCACCCTTAGCTGAGACGCCCTAAGCCTTGGCCGTTTATAGCCCTAGTAGTCAGGTGACCCCTTTAGCCAATGGGAACCCTAGCCCTAACAATATCCAATCACAGCACTAGCCCTAAAATCTAGAACCAATAGGAGGCGAGGACCTTACAGCCAATCTTAGCCCTAGTCCAAGCACCCAATCAGTTTAAAAAACCCTTGATCTCTACGTCCAATAGAGGCCCTAGCCCTTCCAGTAGTCTCAACCCTAGTCCAAGCAACCAATGGTACAGGAAGCCCTAGTCCCTACTTCCAATAGAAAGCCTAACCCTACTCTTAGTCCCACACCTAGTCCAGCAACCAATCACACCAGAAGCCCTAATCGCTACTTCCAATTAAAGGCCTAACCCTAGCCCTTGTCCCACCCTAGTCCCAACAACCAATAACACAGGAAGCCCTAGTCCCTACTTCCAATAGAAATACTAACCCTAGCCCTAGTCCCAACCCTACATTGATTGAATCACAGACCCAGAAACCAATCAGAACCCTCAAATACCCAACCAATGAGGACACTAACCCTAATCCAATAGAAACATCAGATACAATCACCAATCAGTGTACACATGTACCAAACAATATCAGACTATATAAGGTCCCAGCTACCTCAGACAAGGTTTGCTGGCCAGGAGTTGGAGCTGCTTCTCTATTCAGAAATCTCCTAGGAGACAGACCGGCTCAATCCACACTTTGGACTTCTGCAGGTAAGGCCCCAACAAACTTGTCCTCTAACAACACTATTTGTATAAAACTTTACTCCCTCTCCTGGCCAAAAAACGAAGTGCACAGTCCCTATTAAACACAGTTTAAACAGCTTACAGCACATTACTGCTGTCTCAGGAGGGGAGGGGGGGCTGGTTTCACTGACTTGTTAACACAAGATGGTCACTGGGGGTGCACTGCTTAACATACAGGTCTTAGCACAGAGCAAAGGAGACATTTGGAGGGAAAACTGATAGTCACAGGGAATGAGAGGGAAAAACTACAGAGTTTGGACTGCAAATCCCACAATTCAACAGGTTAAATGGAAGCAGTCACAGGCAGGAAAAAACACAAGTTTAAACACAAAAACATGGGATAAATTATGCAATCACTGGCAGGTTAAAACTACAATTTTAAACTGTAACAACCACAGGCAAAGACAGTTAAAGAAATTTAAAAAGAAAAAAATAAGATGATGCAATCACAGGTAGGGAAAATCGTTTTTTAAACTTTTTTAGGAAAGAGACAGCACTAGTCTGCCTCCTTACCACTTCCTGGACTCTGCTCACTGCTATCTGGGGCACAGGTAGGCTGCAACTCACAAGATGGAGATTGTAGTCACTTGGACCAGGAACTAATAAAGAAGACTTGGAAACTCAACATGGCTACTTGTGTCTACTGGTGTAGGGCACAACAATTTTCTTCCTCCATTGCCCTTTGAGGCTTCTGGCTTCAGTTTTTGAAGTTGTACATTGATCAGCCTGCCTTCCGTAGATGTTTTGAGGGGGACTAGTATGCCACAGGCCTCGGATAGATATTGGTTACTTGCAAAGGATTTTAGGTATAACAATACACGGCTAAATTGTAATTGTTCCACGGCCACCAGTGCTACAAAGGCTAGAAACATGGAGATGTAAAGCCATATTGGAGCATCTCAAAGGATGATGGGCAAAATTATACATGCGTAGCTGTTAAAAAGAGGCCTATGACCTCATGTGTAATAACTTTGTCAGGCCTGGACCGTCAGCCTACACCATTTAAATGCAGGGATTGTAGTTTCCTTTTTCACATTATACTAAATGCCCCAGAAACTAAATGATAATTGGATGAGTGGCGCACAACACTGGGCCACCTGTCATCTATACATTTAAAATGGAGCATGGATCTCAGGGTGCCACTTGCCATAAATGACACTTGCTGCAAAGCCTGCATTGGCCAAGGAATCAAGAAAACATAATTTGAGAACTTTGGTATAAGCAATCGATTCTATGCATAGTTACCAAGAGAGCATTTTCTTTTTAGCCAACAACATGTTGCAATGTTGGGACTTATAGTAATAGGTCTAACAGTCCTAGCACAATAACCTGCTGTTGGCTGAAATGACAGACCTACCTGAAGGGGTCAGACATGAGCTGCCAGTTGGCAGGAATGTTTACCAGAAAGGGGTGCCAAGGTAACATCCTGGAATAATGCAGCGTTAGGAAGGAGGGGGGGAGGAGTATGCAGTCTCCATAATGCAGTCCCTGGTGTAACCAGATACAACCAGTGCTGGAGGTCAGCATTTTGGAAAATGTTGGTGGCCAGGGTTCAGTGGTTGCTCCCTTGCTGGAAGACACAGAATTATATTTTACTATTTAAGTTGTTGTACAGCATTCCATCTCCGCGTCACCTAACAAGGCATAGCTCCTCTGAAAAGCTGCATTAGAGCAAAATGGCATGTTAGGACATTCAGCCAGTGAAAGTTGAGCTCCATTAAACTGCTTAATTATTCAAATGCATCGACTACAGCTACCATAATGCCATGGGGCCTTATTGAAGGCACTTACATGAAAAGCCCCGAGTCGATTTGCCAGAGTGCAGCCGCTGCTGTGCCAATGCACAATCAGAAATGCACAGCTGTTTCCAGCTGTGCTATTTTATGATGAGTGAAACCTGTGACTTGACAGATCAGATGAAACCAGCAGAGGTTTTTAACTGTCATTATACTCTGGAAACTGACGGGTACACATTGATCTCTGCAGCAGGTGCCCCAACCCAAAAGATATCGGGAAACGCCGCATGTTTGTGTACAATTAAGTAGAACATATGTACTAACACTTATCAGTTGCAGTTTTTTAAAATAAATGTTTGTTGACTGTAAGACTCATCTCCTCCTCCCCTGTTAACTCCACCCTCTTTGTACTGGTACCCCTTGACCGCCCCAATTTACAGGATCAAAGAGTGAATATGTTTCAACTCCAGCAAACCCAGAAACCTCTCCTACGTTTTCATCCATCTCATTCCTCTTGACGCCTCCTGCACTCACTTTCCCTACGTCACAGACAATGTCCCTACTGCTCCAGCCCCCCCACCCCCTCCCCCTCAACACCTTGCCGCTTCAGCTACTTTCCCTGCCCCACTCGCGCCCCGGTTTCCTGCGCCCCTTTAACTTCCAGGAAGTCCACGCTCTCTCAGCCCATCTTGTGAATTTTTACCCAACCCTGTGTGGCGTTCCAGGTCTGTTAAAGGTGGTGGTCAGGGTGGCAAAAAAGGCGGAACTATTTGGGGGGGGTTACATGTGCCAGACAGGCTGTCAGTCTGCACCCACGCGTCCTTCTCATGGTTTTCAAAAGCAGGACTTTTCCCTTTACATGTACGAAGTTCTCTCACCCCTCTCCCGTCCCAAGAACCCATTTCCCTCCACCTAGCTCGCCCGCGTTGCGCACTCTCAGACTCGTGAGTCTCTCGACTTTCTTTTCTCCCATGCGCTCCCTTCTCTCCAGCCTGCTCCCTCCGACCCCGTCTTTCTTGCAGCCCCTGAGCCCCTTCTCTTACCCATGCCGGTGCTCGGGGGGTTGGTTCAGCGCCCTGGTTGAGCGCTGCGCCTTCTAGTGACTGCAGTGACTGCAGTGTTCACCAGTCCGTACAAACAACAAAAGAGTGTATCCACTTTCAAGAAGAGCTGGGAGGTAGTGAGGTATAGCTGATTATTCTATCCAGCTAAAACATTACTCACATATTTTTTATCTGTGGCTGGTTGGCCAACGAATAAAATTATTTTTGGTTACAACCACGTCACTTTTAAACTCACATCACAATCACTTGCACTTGTCACTTAGACATCAAAACATTTTTTGAACCAGCTCCGCAGTAATTCTGGCATCGCAGCATACCGGGGAGGTATTTGACCTCCCTGGTGGGGCCCTATGATGAAGCATGTCACCACTAGGTTGGTGAGTGAGGGCTTTTTAAAGAATCACATCTGATTCTTCTTCCCAGCTCTTCTTGAAAGTGGATACACTCTTTTGTTGTTTGTACATATTGATCTGGGGGATCTAGAGTGTCCCTTATACTCCCTCACTCTCTGGTTGTTTTTTGGTGTTCACCAGTCCACCAGTGATTTTTGGTATGCACAGGGAGATTAAGTGATTTGCCCAAGATCACAGGATGCTGAGCCGACGACGAGGCTCAAACCTGGTTCCCCAGCTCCAAAGTCGGCAGCTCTGACCATAAGGCCATATCCTCTGCCCTCCTTTTTAGGTCTCGGGCCTAGCGCAGCACTGCTCGCGCAGCCCGAGACCTCTTGTATGGGCTTTTGAAAGCAGACCACACGCTCGTGCGTGTGGTTTTGCTTTCGCCGGCTGCCATTGGCTTTAGCGTGTTTTAAAAAAAAAAGTAATGCACGCAATTGGGCAAAGGCGGGCGCATGTCCTGCCTTTGCTCCGCCCATTCCCATCGGTGGCTAGCACGCGCAGCAGCGCGCGTTCGCCTCGCTGCCGCGCTTCCTTTCCCCCCGCTCCTCTGTGGTGCGCGCGCACCACTGGTTATTTTGTGGGCTGTAAACTTTTCCTTTGCTCCCTGCACATTCCAATGAAAGACAAACCTCTGCTGTGGAGTCTGCAGCCTCGGACCCTCCCGCAGACGGTAGACAGGGAAGGCAGTTTCATCTCCTCAGCTTCACATTCATCCAGCCACCTGTGCACTAACCCACCGAGCTATCCCCCGTCTCCAGAGACATCCACCCACCTGTGCAGTAACATACCGAGCTAACCCCCGTCTCCAGAGACATCCACCCCCCTGTGCACTAACCTAACAAGCTATCCACGTCTCCAGAGACATCCACCCACCTGTGCAGTAACATACCGAACTAACCCCGTCTCCAGAGACATCCACCCCCTGTGCACTAACCTACCGGGCATCCTACCCCCCCACCCGTATCCGCATCTATCTGCTCGTCTCCCGAAACACCCACTCACCGCCTATTTATTTATTTATTTAATACACTTTTACATAGGGCGAACTTTACCCAAAGGTGTCAGAGCGCTTTACAAACAACGAAGTATACCCGTGATAGAATTTACATATTAACAAGTTACAGATCCTAGCCAACACATCCTTCCGCCCACAAAGTTCATTAACCGTATCGTGCTCCGAGCGTGTCCCTCGCCCGGAGGCTGGCACACACATGGATCCCCAGACAGAGGCCATGGCCCGTATGGGAGGCCCACATGACGTGCGACACGCTGTCAGACCCTGGTGTACACGTACATACCCCCATCTAAGGTAAGCTGTTATGACACAGACTTTCTCCTGACACTCGTCAAGCCAGGATTTCGATGTGCATGCTGGTACTTGTAGTTCTGGTGTATGGAGATGCAGATGGCGCGTTGCTCCACCTCGGCCTGCTTCACCCACATCATGCATGTTCTCCCAGAGGCTGCGGGCTGTCCCTCGTGCCCACAGTGGTCTCACTGAGCTCCTCTGACCTTTGACCCCTGCCTTGTTTTGCGGGAGGGATAGTAATTTGGGTCTCATCAGTGGCACAGAACCACCGGCAGAGCTTCCGTAGTTAAAGGCATGCCATTGCTCTGTGTGTGGCATCACAACCCTGTGCACTGAGGGAGTGCAGCTTCCCAGGTTTTTGCTCACTGAGCCTTTCCCCAGTAGCTCTTGCTCCCCTCATATTAGTAATTCCTCTTGCTGTCCTCGTGGCCATGTCACATTTCCCACCCAGTGTATTACCGCGTAAGTATATATAAGTGTAATACAAGTGGCACAGCTTTGATTTGTGTACAGTTTCATGTCGAGGGTGCTTGGTCTGTGCAAGAAGGGTGATCGTTCTCCGCTTTGGCTCTCCTTAGAAGATGGATTTTCAGGGAAGTCCTGAAAAGAGGATGTGAGGTGATTGCTTAGAGCTTGCATCGCTTGAAGTGAACTGAAGCCAACATGTCTTGACGCGTCATTAAGATTGTTAGAATCTTCAAATATGTGATGGCTACAGTTTATTGCTTTTTGTATTGTATACCCACTTTTCAGCCCTTCCCGAATCTGTGTAATCTCCTTGTACAACTGAGGCAGATGAGTTTTTGCATGCAATGATGTGTAGAAAAGGTACATTTAATGACCATAGAACACCTAGCAAATTCGCAGGGTGTGCAGATTCACACATTTTCTTCTTGTAAAAATTATGCATATTTTACAAATCTCGTTTTGCTGGTAGTGTGCCTGAAATACTATATCTGATGGTATACCTCACCTATGAAAGTCATGCATGATAGTGTCATGAGGGTGGTTCAAATGGAAAAAATATCTTCTTAGCAGCATATAGAAGTTTTTGAGTTCTGCTCACTCAACCCGCAGTCGAAAAGTAAGCAAACAAGTGTAACCTCCTTTCATGACATGTTGAAAGCGTTGACAAAGTATTATGCAGTTCTTTTTAACTTGAGAGGTAAGCATCTAGGACTGGTGGCTCAGGAGAAGAAACAGTAACTGCTTCTGTTGTTCTTATTAGTACCATTGAGTTTGGTAACAATAAACATTTGTTATTCACGCCAAGATACCCTTATGGGTGAACATGCACTTTACAAATACATGTTATGTGTATATAGTATACATATATAAACACACACGTGTCATGACAGTAAAAATAAATGTCACCCAATAATACATTATTTATAGCAACTGTTTTAATAAGCGCTCATTCACACATTTTATTACTGTAGTTCAGAGGTCAAATTTTACGTTATTACCACAGTACAGCGGGATTAACATATAACAAGCATTTGCAATGCAATAGGTCTCGCATTTACGTGAGTTTGAGCTATTGACATTGCAAATGACAATGCCTTTATTTTTGTTTTCGTTTTTAAAACATAAATAAAAGGCATTGTCATTTGCAATGTCAATAGCTCAAACTCGCATAAATGCGAGACCTATTGCATTGCAAATGCTTGTTTGTTCCTGGAGCAGGAAAACAGGAAGGCAACCACGTGACTCTTACAATTCTAGTCCCTGGGTGCCAGCAAGAGTCATGAGTCCTTATGTCATTGAGTCTTCTACTTTGAGCAGTAGTCAGATGTAGTTCATATGAAGTAGTCTTCCCAGGTCCTGGAATGTTCAGAGGAGATGGTGGTGAGGTGCCACGCCACCCCTGCTTATCTTGCAGACAAGTTCACCATCTCTGATTGATCTCTGCACACCCACAGCCAGGACACTATCAGACTGCAGACTAAGAAGCGTACAAAAGAAAAACAAAACAGCAGGCCTTTTTCATCTATGCACCCATGATCTGGAACACCATCCCCAAATCCATCAGAGTGCCCAAACTCTGCTCCAATTTAGGAAAGAGTAGAATACTCATCTCTTTAAAGAACACTACATCAAAATGCATTAACCACCCACAACCATATCTTCCTTTCCTCTGAATCATTGACCTTGTTGTTGTCTTTGATAATTTACAGAGCTCTGCTGCCTTTTGCCTTGGTTCACGCTTTGTAAATACCATATAGGTACATACATGCATACATATCCTATGCACTAGTCAGTGATTGGAGACTGTTCCCCAACCAATACTCTCTATTTTCTCATCCTATGCCGACCATCTTTTGCAGCACGTACTCTTTGTTTTACTGTAAAAATTGCCAGGAGCCATACATTTTGAGATGGCTAAACACTTCTTGTGTTAATGTGTTAGTATTTTTATACCACAAACCTAACTAGGAAGTAACAGAGCACTGCATGTTACAAGAAGAACGAGAGTCAACCTAAAATATTCTGTATATTAAGTGGGAATTACACAGATACAAGTCATGCATTTCATTTCACCTTTTTTAAGCACAGAGAGATAAAGTGATTTGTCCAGAATTCAAACATGGGTCCAAGGTTCCAAAGTTGGTATCTAGTGCTGCTAGGCCACACCTTCCTGCCACCAGACAGGCCCCTAGCCAAGCGTCTATCTAAATTAGATCTCCCCCTTCTGTCAGGGTCAGAACTGGTTTTCCCTCCTGATGGTTTTGTTATAAATTGGAGGCGATACTGTTAGCCACATTTAGGATTATCAAGTTAAAAGAAGAATTATTAAGGCTATCCATTGATCTGTCAGCTGTCTGATACCTCTCCCAAATAACAGAATACTAACCCAGTTGTTGACAAAACTTCTGCCTTCTCGGGTTCAGTGGCCAGACAAATTTCCCCTGCCAAGGGGAGCTGTGAACTCCAGCCCAGAATGTGTATTGGCCAATAGAGGTGGAATGATTGGCAGACTGGTTATAAGTCAGTTTTCACTCAGTGAAAGTGCATTTTTGCTGAGTTACTTTTAAATGTAAGTTATCGAAATCTTATTTCACCATTAAAATAGATTTGTAAAACTAATGGGAAAATACATTTCAATGATTTCTCTAGCATTTTCCATGCAAAGATGTAAAAGAAATGTTTTAATCAGATCTGGACTTGTCGTAAGGAGAAATGCTGTGAGGGCATCAATTTTAAATATATAGGGGCATATTCT
The DNA here is from genome assembly GCA_963921515.1 of Calotriton arnoldi. Classification (NCBI taxonomy): domain Eukaryota; kingdom Metazoa; phylum Chordata; class Amphibia; order Caudata; family Salamandridae; genus Calotriton; species Calotriton arnoldi. The sequence goes on along the minus strand of CAWUFW010006789.1, from coordinate 934,165 downwards.
CAAGGACTTATCGCTGAGTTATTGGCACTTTAGCACAGCAAAAGTGGCAAAAGAATTATCACCCCATTCCCAAGCTGGTGCAAACTGACCACATCGCCAGTTTACCAGCGATAGCTGTCGCAAAATACATCGCCACGGATGAGAGAGACAACTAACGCTAATGATATGCAGAGTAGGCGTTCCCGCGCAAAAACACACGAAAACACCACTTAGCGATATTCTCAACTTCCAGCCAGGTCTGCAAAACGAACCAAAAACAGGCGATAAGGCGTGTTAGCAGCAGGGATTTAACACCTGCCTTTTACTGGTGTTAAGCAGGATGACAAACTGCAGTAGAAAGGGAGCCCAGCCCAGAGCCACATCTGAAGACCAACAGATGCCATGGAGACACTGATCATGCAGCTCAGAGACCCAAGAGGGACACAACACCCACCACCACCAACCCCAGCCCCCCACCCCCGGACGGCACCCACCTCCCCCGACTACCACCGAGGCAGCGCAGAACAGGACAGCGGATGTCCCGAAAACGGCATGGCCCCTCAGCCACACAATAGCAGCATGTGGGGAGAGGGGGGAACCAAATATGTGCGAAGGAGGCAAGTCACCCATGAATAAGAATGCACACACTGCCAAGTGTGGCGGTGATGTGCTGGACAGACCTCAGTATGCAGAGCACAGACCTATCCATATGGACATATACTGCAGGTGTTTGCAGTGTCGTGGACAGTGGACGCAACCATGTTACCTCAGGCAGTGGGGAAGACCTCGGGCATGTAGCTGTGCCATCCCCCCCTGTAAGCGTAAGCGGAGTGGGCTTGTCCAGCGTACGCCAGCCCAGCGTAGGAGTGTGAATAAATAGGCCGGGGCTCTGGGCATGGTTCACTTCCGGGATGGCCAGCGCGTCTGCCAGGGCGGCGCCCCTCACCCTGCCACGAGTCCGCCGCTGTGACCGCCAGCCTCCTCAGCCGAACGCTGGCTTCCGCGACACAGGCCCCCAGCACACCCAGCCGCACAGCACCACGGAGTTATGTGTGTGCTGGATACTGACTTCGGCCTACACTGCGGTCAGCAGGGCTCACAAGTCAGATTGAGTCGCGATTGCAGAAGACGCAGTCCAGTAGGCAAAAGACATTGCTCCCAGTGCGGCCCGCCCGGACCACGCATCATCGCCGGCTGCGCATCCCCTGAGCGCCACAGGTGCCACTAACTCTGTGCACCACAAGGCAACGCCACGTGGCCATATTGAGGCAGAATTCAATAGGCAAAAGACATTGCTCCCAGTGCGGCCTGCACGGACCACGCATCATCGCCGGCTGCGCACCCCCTGAGCGCCACAGGTGCCACTAACTCTGTGCACCACAGCTCATGGACCCTTTATGATTGATTCACGTGCTGTGGACTGCGGACGCAACAATGTCACCTTAGTCAGTGTGGAAGACCTGGGACGATGATGATGAAGATGAGGCAGGTGTAACACACCCCACTGCATCTGCGGCAGGAATATCCCGAAGGGACACAATCATTGACAATGTCTTCACATGAGCACGCCCAGCTCTGGTGCCACTATCTCAGTGCACCACAAGTCATGGCCCCTTCTGATTGAATATTGGGTGACCTCTGTACTTGCTCCGGCTACCTCCATGGTGCTTCGCAGTTGTTAGTGTTATGTTGGTGTATTCTGTTTCCGCTTTAATAGTGATCACTGTTCAAGTTGTTGCTAGCACCAACCACTCACTGAGGGCTGGCTCACACTCACCCCACACCCATCCAGCACAGGCGTCACTGGATATGTGATCCTGGTAATAAAAACGAGCCGGGCGCACGTGCCCGTAGCCAGTTCCACTATCTATCCAAGTGTGTCCGTGTCGTCATTATGCATGAATGATGGCCCCGGGCCCTACCACATTACATTGTGCTGTGGACAGCGGACGCAACCATGTCACCTCAGGCAGTGGGTAATAGCTTGGACATGTAGCTAAGTCGTCCCCCCCTGTAAGCGACAATGTTGCAATGTAGCATGCTCCCGGAGGGCGGGCTTGCACGAACGGAGTAATGAAGGAGCACACGACCGCTCGGGGTCCAGGATCATACATGCCAAGTGTTGTGTGTAACTGTATTGCCGCAGCATGAGCAAAATGCCCAGCCACATTAGCAGCGCCAGTTGAGCCAGGCATGTACTCTAAATCTGTGTCCGCCCTATCCTTTACATAGGCCTACAATCACGTGGCCCACCACCTTCAACGGCCAACATCACAGTGTCGTTGTCAGGCTTGTGGACATGCGCAGACAGGCATGACAATACTGTGCCGTAGGAGTGCAAGTAATGCAATCGTGCAGCGCACATAAGTAAATGGGTACGGGGAGGGAGGAGCAGCTGTGAGGCAACGTAACACACAGTGATGCCGCTCATATGCCTCATGCAAGTCATGTCAATAATGAATAACAAAGTCCCACTCATCCCACCCCACCCCCAACAAGCCACTTCACATCCCATGAATGCAAGCAGATTACAAACTTACACTAGGGATTAAAGCTCCTTTGTCTGAACTATCAGGCGGAAGCACATCTGCACCTCCGGCCTCGGAATTGCATGTGCCCGGCACCCCCTGACAGATACTTTAGCAGCTGATGACGACTCCCACACTGCGCACAGCCCGACGAAAGACCAACGTATACACACCCCACACACAGAAGTCCTTGCTCGAAGTTATCTTGCATGGAATGGCCTTCACACTTACTCCCACAACATCCCAGGCGTACAAACGGTTCACACTATAACAACTCATTGATACGAGATGTGGCATTTCATCCACAGAACTGGCGCAGGTCAGAACAGTGCAGCTTCAACAAGAGCTACTGATGCAATGGCCGAACATCCCGGACACATGCACAACCCCTGTCACGTGGAACTGTACCGTACCCGAATGCTGCATTCACTGGGGGCACTGCCATTGGCACTGCTCGGATCAGTTACCGGCTAAGCTTCCGCCTTGCCAACGTCACCTGCGTTCAGCCTGTGTTGCATTGTCGATCGTGCATGTTCGAGTGGTCCATGGATGTCTGCCTATCCAACAGGATGGTAGCTGAACTGGATTTTGACATGTGTGTGCGCCCCCTGTTGGCCCACGACCAGGAGTGTCACCGTGATACCCGTTTATGGGATGCCTTGATACTTGGCATACATGCTGGCAGCTGGACCTGGGAGATTGCACAAATTCTCGTGTGCAGTGACCACATTGAACCGCTCCCATATTGGGCCATATTGCTAATTGGTGAAAGGGGGTGGACGCAGCACATCTGTCCGGACCTGCTAATGGATCGTCTCGCCGTCCTGTTTGATTAAGTCGACACCGACCTCATGTTGGAAATGTTAGCCTACGAAGCTGCAATCGCTTTCATGGACGAGTAACTACCTACCTGCAGCCACAACTGATTGGAACACATTGCACATGTCCCGACACCTTGTTGCATCTTGGAGATCTGGTCACATATCCCACGACAACAGTGGACATGGCTGCACTCGCCTGGACTCTGAAAATATGAGCGGACAACAACGCGTGTTAACACACACCTGTGAAAGGTGAGGCACTCCCCCGGAGTGAACAGCGGCGCTTGGCAAGGTTCCTCATTCTGACATACTGCTGCATTGGTCTGCATGTTGTGGCACTTATCTTGCCCGTACTGACACGCATATGCTAATAAAGTCTACGCACCTTCACTTGCATTCAACTGTGATGAGTGTTTATTTGAATGACAATGTGTGTCTCAATGCCTATCTGGGTCATGGCCATACATGCACATTGATAGCATTACCCAGGGAGTGCCTCTTTGTGGAACCACTGTCCCTACATTCATCCATACTTTCATTCTTAAATGGTCATGGCCATGACACATCAGTGTGAATTGGGATGTTTTATTCACATTCAGTGGAGTGTTGAAGCTGGGCCAGTACAGGGCCATGCAAACCCCACTTTACATTGTTGCCCCGTGGAGGGACAGCCAGAGTCCTTTCGGGATTGACAAGTTCATAGGAAGTGGAAGACTACAGTCCGCAGAGTGATTGCTGTGTCATTGGTAACCACACCAAATATGGCAGTCCATGTCGAGGTCCAAGGTGAGTGTCGCTCGGTGTATGGGGGGGACAGTGGGAGGTGTTATTCCAGGGCATGATGCAGAGGGCAGAACCAAGCTGAACACAGCCATATGCCCGAGATGAATGCTAACACTTCATTCTAGCCACAAAGCCATATTCATCATCATCTTCGTCCTCTGATGTGTCAGGTGCCTCACATGCGGCTGGTGGTGTTCTGTCTGCATCACTGTGTGGAGTGACACATCAGGGGACGGAGGTGGGAAATCTGCTGCACTGTGTGGCACTGACACTTCAGGGGGAGGAGATGTGGATGTAGTAGTGGCACCAGCATCCATCCGCGCCAGGCCTTGTGGTGGCAAATGCCATGACGAGGATCTGCAGGGCATGGAAGATCACAGCTACATCTCGCTGGTGTGCAGCCATGGCACGCTCCAAGCTCTCCATCATTCCTTATGTGTCCCAACTCACGGATGACATCGCTGGGGCCACTCTGACTGGACAGTTGTTCTTGTCTCAGAGTCATGACTCCAGCGATGTCAGCCATGGCTTGTTGTAGAGCAAGGAGCGGACAGTGGGTGTCCGTTAGGGACTGTGAGCGGTCCCTGATGGTACTTAGACACCCACGTATGGCATCCAGTTTGGCTACCATGAGGTCGAACCCCACCCGCAGCTGGTCAGACATCTCCTCCTGGCACCTAACACACTGCGTTGGGAGGCCATATGTTGGTCGTGGGGTCCTGGGAGACAGCCATGGTGGTGGGTGCTTCCTGCTGTGTGGCCTGTGCAGGGTGTGGGGTCTCATGGATGCAGCTGGGCTGCCCTGCTCCTGGAGGTGGTGTGCCGGAGCTGTCCCTGAGCTGTTGGAGTGCGTCGGTGTAGATGTTGGGAGGTCCTCTTCATCATCAGTGCTGTGTTGTTGGGTCTGCTCTGCAGGAGGTGTCGATTCTCCCTCTGCAATGTGAAGGGAAATGCAGATTGACATTGTGTTCACATGTATGTTCACGTATTGTGCAAGTTTACTGTCAGACTGCATGGCAATGTACATTGCCATGCAGTGTATGAGGAGAGGCCTATTTAAAGCGGGACACTTGGCATTTCTGCACCATCAGGGATGTGAGGTTGTACTTGTACATTGTCATCTCACATTTTCCTGCTATGCCAAATGCGAATGGCCATTTTCTAAACACAGGTGGCAGCAGTTGTGTCCTCTGTTCTGTTGTGGAAGTGTTGCAGTTTGTGCCACATTGTTGTCAATGTTGGGGTGCTCTGCATCTTGTGTGTGTGCTGCATTGTGGGTGATTTGCCCCTTCGGGTCTGATTTTGCTGGCCCTTATCCCTTTCAGGCGGTGTGCCTTTCACTTCTGTGCTTATGCAGTGCTGAGCTGTTGCAGACTTGGGTAAATTGGGCCCTTGGTCGGAGTTGTGACTCTTGGGCATGGTTTGTCCGCAGATGTGCTATACTTACTTGTGCATGTGTGCCATTGTGCCCATTTCCCCCCGTCCCCCCGTCCCCCCAGTCCCTGGTCGTTACTCACCCTGTTGCTGTTGGCTCAGGTCATGTTGTGCAGTGTCCGGTCCCCCGACTCCTGCCACCGTCTCCCCAATGATGGTCCCAGGCTGGTCCTCCGTGGGGCTTGTGGGGTTCTGGTTGTCCTCTGTTCTTGCTCCGGCTACCTCCATGGTGCTTCGCAGTTGTTTGGGTCTTGTTTGTGTTTTTGGTTGCGGCTTTTATAGTGATTTTGGCCGCCTGACTTGTGGGACTTGCAGGCTGGCGCAGCTTATCGCTGGTTTGGTATCGCGGTTGGGCCCATCGCGACTTTTTTCGCGTTCGGGTTTGGATGATTATCGCCGTCCTGGTGATGTTATCGCGGCCATTTGATGCGTTATCGGGAGATTATCGCATGTTACTGGCGTGTTGAGAATACGACGTTAACACGGAGTTATTTTCCCGCGATAGACGGCGATATGAAAACGTGCGTTAGCCTTTTTTGGCGATGATTATCGCACGTTCTTGAGAATATCCCCCATAGTGTACAACATTGTTTTATATTGGGCACCATGCATTGTGAGTTTATAAGGCAGGCGACTTATTAATTTATGAAAATAGGTTTTCCTACATGGCAAATGCAGGTGGAGGAGATGCGGCCTAATGGCCAGAGCTGTAGATCTTGGAACTGGGGAACCAAGTGTGAGTCCGGGAGTCAGCACAACATCCTGTGATTCTGGGCAAATCACTTAATTTACCTGTGCCCATAGGGGTAAATATGAGCTTTACAAATACATGTTAAGTTAGAATAGAAAGGCCCTCATTCTGATTTACCAAGGGAAATGGATCGGTAATACCTTGTTCATTTCAGGCCAGTATCACTACCCTATTTATTATCCATTTCAATTTTACAAGTTTGAGTCAGAGAATGGGCAATAACATGTTAGTCCTTTCTCGAGCAATTACTACTTGCTTTTTTCTTAAATTCCAGACCCTTTTCTGGTCACATTTTCCACTTGCTTCCAATCAGTGGGAAATATGAGCAGAAAAGCAGGTGGTTTTCACCATGTGCAATTTCTTACCAGATAAAACTTGTAATTTGGCACGGTGATAGTAGCATTGTGAAAGAAATCTGCTTACTCTTTAAGGCTACCCTTGAGTTTTTGCCTTTTTCTAGATCATACTTTTAGCTGGTATTGGACCTACTACTCAATGCCACAATATGTGTGCTCTTGCACTTAAATAGTATTGGCTAGATTGGTTTCACCCGATACATCTATTTAACCTTCCTGCAAAGTTATAATAGATAACAGAAATTGTACCAGTGGTGATGAAGTTAAATATCTAATGTGAGCTGCCGTGTGTATTTACACCACCCACATACATTCCAAAAATATTAGTCTGCAAGGAGTTCCACCCTACTTTGTCTGGGCCGCAATAGAAACTACAGTAACACTTTTTTTGAGCAGTTTTATATAGCACAAACTTTGCACAAAGGCATCAGAGTGCTTTACATGAGCAGCATATTACATTACCCAAGGTCTGATTTTTTCTTTTGTGGCATCTTGGCGCTGAATAACAGGTGTTTGTAGTTATCCAACGCAATGGTACTCATTTTACGGATTCAAAAGGATGAAAGGCTGAGTGGATACACCAAAATTCGATCCTGAGGGTGTAAGGTCAAACACATGTTTCTAGAATGGAAATATTAGTACACTGAGCTACCAGACTTGGCCTATTTCTGTCCTATTCTAATGAGCAATGCTACTGTGCATAAATAGGCACCTCAAAAAGTGCATTTGCAGTGAAACATCCCAAAGCTCTACATTCTCCAGCTTAGCTCAGTGTAAATTTTCTCTCAATGTACCAGGAACCTTCACAACTGTCTTGAAGAGCAAACATCGGGACTATTGCATAGAATTATATGCACACTTCTACAAAAGACACTTTATTTCTACTGCAATAAAAGTTCGATATGGAATACCTTTCCTAAGACACCTAACAAAATCATAGCCAGACATGGACCATTAGAAAGCCTGTTATCACCGTTTCAAAAATATTAATGATGTAAACACCTTTTACAAGTGAGTTTTTGCCAGTCAGTCATTTAACACTGCTAGAGGCCGTTGCCTTCCATGGCAGGCAGACACGTCAGGACACAGAAGTGGTTCTTATGCTATGTCTTTAAATACTTCTTCACAGTTCTTTAGCGCTGATCACTGCCTGGCAGTATTCCGCAGGGCTTTCAGCATCTGAAAAATCAATGCCCTTTGCCATCCATTTGGTTAACACCTGTAATGCGAAGTAAGACATACTCAAAGTTAGAGGTGCCCCCACAACTCGGGTAACTTTAGGTGTTACTGTACATGTCTGACCATATTGGTCCTTAATATTAATTATGTCCATTTCTAGGTCTCGCCTAAAACAGCGCATGTGCTGCATGCGCTCTTGCTTGAAGGAGATATTGTATACAACAAGTGGCTTTCAGCCCGCCCATTACTTAACGTTTGTTGACTTCATTGTCACTCATATTTGCTGCCTTCTAATTTGCCAGCGTGTGCTGGTTTCATTTCCTTTTCTTTCGGCTGGTGCATGGACCAAGTACTGATTGCTTTTGCTTGATTGCTGTTCTTCCACTGATCGTGCTGTGATTGAAGTACTACTTTTATTTTTTCTTCTTCCCTGTCGTCCTTGTTAAACCTCTTGCCATCTGTAGCTGTTCTACTGTTCCACACACACTTGAAAGTAGCCCTTTCTCCTTTGAAATGGATGTGACAACAGATGTTATCTGCTTTTATTGTAACAACAGATAGTATCTGCTTCCAAATGTATTTTCACTAACACATGGGCATGGGTGCAATTGCTTTCTTTATCTGATAGGATTTTTTGCCAAATGTCATATTTGTTTTTTTCTTTTCATGCATGGAGAGACTAACTGATTTGCTCAGAACCACAGGGATGTTGTGTCGAGACCTAGAATGCATTGCAAAGCCAATAGGTCTCTCCTTGGAAACTATTGGCTCTGCTCTTGCCTTTTGTTCATGCTGTACTGCATAAGCATTACAGACATTGGCAATAATTTATAGCCATGATGTATAGCAGCATGACTAAAAAAAAAAATAAAGACTATGATGCATCCAGTGCTACTGCACTTAGAAAAAAGTGCATTTGCCCTGGCTTTATCTAGAGCTTGCTTAAATTAGTTTTAGTCACAATGCAAAGCATCCCCACAGCTGTACAGTGTGGCTACAAAACATTGCCAAAGCCATTAGCTCTCCTAGGCGAGACCTATTGGCCTTGCCAATGTTTGTTATGAATACTAGACTTTCTGCATTATACATGGAGACACATCAGTTCTGTTGAGACTTAAGTGGAGGCTTACAATTAACTTTCAATCAGTACTTGGGTGATGCTGAACACATAGCCTGCTTAGAAACCCGTTATGACCTGGGGCATTGTTCCTTCCTTTCTGGCAATTGTCTTCAAAATATGCAGCCGTCATCTATGCTTCTTTAGAAAAACAATTTTTCTAGTCTCAATAAAGTTTCTGGCGAGGAGTAGCTAGCATGTCCCATAGAGCACTTGGGCTGCCAGAATCTCAGTAAATATAGACTCTGGCAGAACGCGACACGGACTTTAAATACTGCTCTTCCAAAGTCGCAATCCGTGGACTCCGTCAGCAATGAGAATGTTTCATCCTGTTGCCCCTCTGCACTTGCAAATGATGCCAATAAGACTTTAAGCAGGGATCACAAGAAGCTACAGAAACTAGCCGTTTTCCTCCTCTGGTGTTATGCACACATCCAGTTTAAAAATATACATCAGTTATTTCACCGTGGCCTCTATTACACGTGCTCTGGAGGTGTTTTCCGTGGGTATTTCGCTGTATAAAACCGACACTCCACGGGTCGGTGTGTTGGGGCGATAAAGTAATTCCAATTTAGTAATGTCAGTGCTTATAGCTTCAAAATCGACATTTCGCAGTATTTACAAGGTATTTTCCCTCCCCTCAGTAAATATAGGCGCCTGCCGATGCCAGCATTGGAAAACTCCGGGGTGTCCAACCATCTTGTAAGTGCGAACCCTGTTCAAGGGGTCGCAGATGTTTGAAGCACCGTAATCAAGGTCCAGGTGTTCGATTCTCTGTTGCATGGGGCAGACATGTTCGACTTCAATTGTTTTCAGATTCCTGTGCAGCAGGTGTGCTAATGCAGTTATAGTTTGTGCCTTGCTGAAATGGCTGCACCACAAGAGAGACACTGGGGCATATTAGCAAGAAGAGGCGATAATCATCGCTAACCCTGCTTAGCGTGATTTTGTTTATCGCCGGCTATCGCTGGAATATATCGCCACGCTAACGCTGTATTAGCAACGATTAGCGCTATGGCGATGAATATTCCAGCGATAGCGGGGGAAATGGGCCAACATCGCTGAAAAACCAGCGATGTTGCATGGAGAAGGGAAAACACCTTGCTGATACGACCCTGTGGTCGTATCAGCATAATCCACCCCCCATGTTAGGTATGGCTAACACCTGCTAATTGCAGGTGTTAAATAAATGGCGATGACTCCGGTTAGCGCGACTTTTCACGTCGCTAACTGGGGCCATGGCCACCTTGCTAATAGGCGATAGGCCTGTTAGCGAGTGTTTCCCAGGTTTGTTCGTCTGGAACGCCCACTTTGCATGTCATTAGCGATAAATATCGCTGACATGCAAAGCGGTAAAAACGGGCGCTAATGCTCGAAAACTGTCTCTAACTGCTGTTAGAGACAGTTTGCTGATAGGGCGATATAAATATCGCCGCTTTAGCGGCAAAAAGTGCCGCTAAAACGGTGATTGTGCCCTTGCTAATATGCCCCACTGTTCTTTATCTTTGACAACTGAACCAGCATCACACCAGCTCTTGCTAAGAATGTTTGTGTAGATTCTTTTTGTGTGCCTCTGCTCTCATAGGTGTCCGCCATGTACAGTGTGGACTTACAAGGGAAGGTCCAGCAGTAATACATGTGGAATTCTTTGCATTGTATGATTTGCTGCTATTCAAGCAAAGCTGTAAAAAGCCAGTAAACACCGGACTTTTATGTGCTACCTTTTTTTAAGGAAGCGATGTTTGCTAAAAATGCAACTTTGTTTAGTTTAGTTGATTCTCGCTGAGACAAGCGGATCATCGCTATTATTAGTAATGAAAGATACATATTGGTTCCAATGATTAGTTCTATCCAGGAAATGCTGTGAGTTTTCTAACTTCATGTTTACAGAAAGGTTTAGCATAAGCACAAATCGAGGACCCTAATTTCCAGCGCGTCCATAATGCCACGAACAGGTGAGATACTTTTCCTTTGGTTGGGATACCTCTACACAGGGATGTCGAGCTCCATTGTGGTGCAATCTCTTGACTGCGGGTAGCAAGAGGGAGAGCTGGTTCTATTGTTTTGTGATACTTGGATTCTTGCTGGGCGGAAACACTTTCCCCTCCTTACTATTCAATACAAGAGAAACGCTGGATTTCAATTTCTTAAGCCACAGATATTGGTGTTGCTAAAAGAAAGCAAGCCCGTGTCTTATGCATAGCACATATCTGATCTTGCTTGTAGATCATGGTCAATATTTAATGGATCGAAGCCCTGTATCCATGGATTGCAAATCTTTGCTCTCCTGTATGAAGTCTCAGGTCTGCATCACTAATGACAGTGGAGTCAAGTTGAGCTGGGCAATACCGCTAAATTGAATTTCAAAACTCTAAATTAGCCTCTCACATGTAACATGCTTGTTGTTATAAACGTTTATTGCCAGATCTTTTACTAATATATATTTCTTTTTGTATTTTCCACCAGTCAGTTAAAAATAAAAGACACAAATACATGCCAATTCCATTTGGGGCGGAGTCACAGCATTATGCGCAGAAGTCAATATCTGGAGCCAGCTGCTGGCTGCTTATTTTATCGCTTAGTGCTGAGCCAGTAGATTGTATTGCAGTCAGATGTCTAATATAATTAATGACCAAACATAAATGACTCATACATTTCCCATGGTGGAGTTGTATTTGAAAGAAAGTCAAGTGCTTCTAAAGCTTTTCTTAGTCCAAGAGAAATATAAAAATATATTGAATATCGTGATAGGTGTAGTAGAGCATTAGACCAAAAGAATTCTTGAACATCAGTTTTTCAGTTATGTTCCAAGACATAAGACATGGGGCGTAATCATTTCTAATTCAAACCATGCGTGTGTCCTCAATCAACTTTCTGATAGTACATTTAATATTAAATATACAAGGGTGGATGTTAAACAGGGTTGTATGATGCAGCTAACACACACAGACATTGGAATAAAATTGTCTTGGATATAAATCAGTGCCTTGGTGACAGGCCTCAGTCACCTAGTAAGGCTGTGTTTAGCTGAATGTTGAACACTTTATTCCAGGTAGTCAGAGTAATAATACAAAAGCCGATTGTTTGCCGAGTGAAATATTCTGATTGTTACTTCATCTTCGCCGCGTCAGATGTGGCAAAATATGAACTGATACAAACCTGGGTTTGTGTGTTTTCCTGTTAAGAGTGAAAATTATCTATTGTTACGGGTTGAATGTTATTTTTTAGGGTTTGGTCAAAATTCATTCTGCAAACTTATTTGCATATTATGGGTCTCCAGCTGTAATGCTGCAGTGAGAACAAAATTATGGATTGGAATGTTCCCGGAGTAATTGTTTGCAGTTTAGATTAATTCAAGTATTTTTGTTAATTACTTTTCGTCTTTCTCAATGAGTCGCCCTATATGACAGGAGTGGGCCCCGCCATGAGTCCTGTAGCTAACTGTTCCATAGATACTCTAATAGCACATTACTGTAAAGCACTGATAGAGCTACCGTATCTCTATTACCTTATCAAAGTGACGTGTTCTAACAGTTTAAATTGAGCTCTTCCTTTTGGGGTAGGACCAACATTAATTTCCACATTACGTTCTCTATCTGTAAAGGCAAAGTTAGCTAAAAAATAAAGGTCTGGAATGGGCCTGTAGCAATTACAATTAATTTAAACATTGACATCCATCATGATTGCTATATCTTCATAAATCTATTTTTGTGTCAGCAACAGGTGTTGATGTGTGCAGAAAGAAATGTTCACTGTCAGACTTGGCCCTTTTTGAAGGGTTATCCTCAAACTTGTTTTACCTTCCTCCTGTGTTTTTTCTGACCTGTTTTTGTTGGCTTTAGTACTCTGGGCACTTTACCACTGCTAATCAGTGCTAAAGTGCATGTGCTCTCTTATTTAAACCTGCTATGATTGGCTTACACCTGTTGGGCATATTTAATTTACCTGTAAGTCCATTGTACAGTGGTATCCCATATACCTAGGGCCTTCAAATTACCTGTTCCAGGCAGGTTGCCCCCCACGCTGCGCAGCTCCACCTGACTGCGCCCGTGCTCCTGTGCCCAGCTGCTGCCGAGTGCCGAGTTCGAGGCCCGCCTCCACCCGCAGGCTACCACCTGCACCTCATCCCTGGTGGCCAGTGGTAGGCCGTAGGTCTGCCTTTCAGTAATTTCATTGTATTTTGTATTTTGTTTACTTTTCTGTGACCGTTTTTTTTCCTCCTGTTATTTCTGTGCCCTTCTGCCTTTCTGTATTCTTATTGCATTTTGTATTTTGCTTACGTGCTCTGTGACCGTTCTTATCCCTGCTATTTCTTTGCCCTTTTTGCCTTCTGTTTCCCTTCGCCCGTTCTCCCCGCCGCTGCATCCCCTGCGGCCCGGCCCCCCCGCTTGCCGTAGGTTTGCCTTTCTGTAACTGTATTGTATTTTGTATTTTGTTTACTTGTTTCTGTGATCGTTTTTCCCTCCTGTTATTTCTTTGCCCTTTTGCCTTCTGTTTTCCCTTCGCCGTCCCTTCCTCCCGTTCTTCCCGCCGCTGCGTCCCCTGCGGCCCCGCACCCCCGCTCGCCCATTCGTCGTTCTCCCCTCCCAGCTGCTCCTCCCTCCCACCTCCCCTTCATATGGCGGCCGCGCAGCGGACGCGCGCAGTGGGCGCGCCTGAGGCTAGCCCGTCTGCGCCCGTCCGCGCCTGGACCGCGCCCAGTGCCAGAACCCCAGTCCCCCGCGAACGCCACGACGCCCGACTCCGCTACGATGCCAGCTCCCTCCACGCACTCAACTCTGGACGAGAACACACCTGCTACCGGGCCACCCCGAAGCGCACCCAAGGACCCTTCACCTGCCGGAACTGCAGCTTCACCAGCATCCGCCCCGCCAAGCCTCCGCCCAGGAAAGAACCCAACTACCTCAGATGCATCCTCCTCAACACCCGCTCCGCCCGCAAACACGCCGTCGAACTCTGGGACCTTCTCGACTCAACCTCCCCAGACGTCGCCTTCCTGACGGAGACCTGGCCGAACCCCGCCTCAGCACCTGACATCGCCATAGCCATCCCGGAAGGCTACAAGATCACCCGCAGGGATCGCACCAACGGAGTAGGAGGAGAAATCGCCATTGTCCACAAGAACACCCTCAGAGTCTCGACCAACACCGACGACACCCTCAGCACCGCCGAACACCTGCACTTCCAGATCCACACCGACCCCAACACCACCCTCAGAGGAACCCTCGTCTACAGACCCCCCGGACCCCGACCACAGTTCAGCGACTCCATCGCCGACTTCATCAGCACACACGCCCTCGCCTCCACGGACTACATCCTCCTCGGGGACCTGAACTTCCACCTCGAGAACAACAATGACACCAACTCCACCACCCTGATTGACAACCTCGCCAACCTCGGACTCAGACAGCTCGTGACAACACCCACCCACACCGCCGGCCACACGCTTGACCCCATCTTCTCCGCAAGCTCCCACGTCTCCTTCAACCACACCACCGAACTCCACTGGACCGACCATCACTGCATCCACTTCGCCTTCAGGAAGCCCACCACGCACCACCGCACCCAACAGATGCCTCGCCGCTGCTGGAGCAAAGTCACCGAAAACCAGCTAACCACCACCCTCGCCCAGAGCCCACCCACCGACCCCACCAACCCCGACACCGCCGCCCGCAACTTCAGACAGTGGATCAACGACTGCGCCAACACCCTCGCCCGCCCAAGAAACCCTCCAACAGCCACACCAGCAAGAAAGCCACCTGGTTCACCGAAGACCTTCAGGCCTCCAAACGAACATGCCGAAAACTGGAGAAGAACTGGATCCGCGAACGAACACCAGATAGCTACGCAGCCCACAAGAACGCCACCCGCAGACACCATCACCTCATCAGATCCGCCAAAAGGGCCTCACTCAAAGACCGCCTAGATAACAACGCACACAACAGCAAAGAGCTCTTCAACATCGTGAAGGAACTCTCCAACCCCAACTCCAACACCAACGACATCCCACCCTCGCAAGACCTGTGCGACTCACTGGCCACCTTCTTCCACCGCAAGATCGCCGACATCCACAACAGCTTCAACGCCACGACCGCCCCAACAACCACTGAGACCTCCGCCCCCACGACCACCACCCGCACCAACCGCCAGCTCTCCTGGACCAACATAAACGACGAGGACACCAGCAAGATTATGAGCACCATCCACTCCGGATCACCATTAGACCCATGCCCACACCACATCTTCAACAAAGCCAGCACAGCCATCGCACCCCATCTCCGGAAAGTAATCAACATCTCCTTCGAGACAGCAACCTTCCCGGAAAGCTGGAAGCACGCCTAGATCAACGCCTTACTCAAGAAACCCAAGGCAGACCCCAAGGACCTCAAGAACTTCCGGCCCATCTCCCTGCTCCCATTCCCGGCGAAGGTCATCGAGAAGACCGTCAACAAACAACTGACCCGCTACCTCGAGGAGAACAGCATCCTGGACCCGTCCCAGTCCGGGTTCCGCAGCAACCACAGCACCGAAACCGCCCTCATCGCCGCCACCGATGACATCAGGACCCTGCTAGACAACCGAGAAACAGCGGCCCTCATCCTCCTGGACCTGTCAGCCGCCTTCGACACGGTCTGCCACCGCACACTACGAACACGCCTACACGACGCCGGGATCCAAGAGAAGGCCCTGGTCTGGACCACATCCTTCCTCTCCGGCAGAACACAGAGCGGCCGCCTCCCCCCCTTCCGCTCCAATGCCACCGAGATCATCTGCAGCGTACCCCAGGGCTCGTCCCTCAGCCCAACGCTGTTCAACATCTACATGGCACCTCTCGCCCACGTCGCCCGACAGCACGACCTCAACATCATCTCCTACGCCGATGACACCCAGCTGATCATCTCCCTCACCAAAGACCCTCACACCGCCAAAACCAACCTCCACGAAGGAATGAAGGCCGTCGCCGAATGGATGAGGAACAGCCGACTGAAGCTGAACTCGGACAAGACGGAGGTCCTCATCCTCGGCTCCACCCCTTCGGCCTGGGACGACTCCTGGTGGCCGACCACACTGGGAACAGCTCCAACACCCACCGACCACGCACGCAACCTAGGGGTCATCCTCGACTCCACCCTCTCCATGACTAAGCAGGTCAACGCCATCTCCTCCTCCTCCTGCTTCAACACCCTCCGCATGCTCCGCAGGATCTACAAGTGGATCCCCACCGAAACGAGAAGAACGGTCACCCAGGCCCTCGTCAGCAGCAGGTTGGACTACGGAAACGCCCTCTACGCAGGAACTTCGGCCAAACTCCTGAGACGGCTGCAACGCATCCAGAACGCCTCTGCACGTCTGATCCTCGACATCCCCCGCCGCAGCCACATCACATCCCACCTGAGAGACCTGCACTGGCTCCCCGTCAACAAGAGGATAACCTTCAAGCTCCTCACCCACGCACACAAAGCACTCCACAACACCGGACCAGCATATCTCACCGGACGACTCAGCTTCTACACCCCCACCCGCCAGCTCCGCTCCACCGGCCTCGCCCTCGCCGCAGTCCCCCGCATCCAAAGAACGACTGCCGGCGGCAGATCTTTCTCCCACCTCGCCGCCAAGACCTGGAACACCCTCCCCACCCACCTACGGCAGACCCAAGACCTACTGACCTTCAGAAGACTCCTCAAGACCTGGCTCTTCGAGCAGTAGCAGCACCCCCCAACCCCCAGCGCCTTGAGACCCTCACGGGTAAGTAGTGCGCTTTACAAGTGATATGATTGATTGATTGAATACTAGTGGGCCAGCAGCGCTGCTTGCGCCACCCACTAAAGTAGGTTTTCAAACCTATCTCAGGCCTCTGCCACTGCAGGGCCTGCATGCGCAGTTTACTATCGTAGTGACTTGGCATTTAAAGTTATTTGCCAAGCCTGAAACATCCCTTTTATCTCATATAGGTCACTGCTAAGGTAGGCCCTAGGTAGCCCTATGGGCATGGTGCTGTGTAGGTAAAAGATAGGACATGTGCCTTTATTGTGTGGCATCTCCTGTTAGTGACAAATGCCCTGTTTCGTTTTTCACTACTGTGAGTGCTGCTCCTCTCATAGGTTTGCATTTGGAATTCCCTGATGTGTTTTTCAGTAGCATTGCCATGTTTGGTATGACTGAAATAGTGGAGATAAATCCTGCTTATTGGTGTAGGTGGATTTTAATTACTATTGTAGAAATGCCACATTTAGAAGGTGTAAACAACACCTACTATGCCAAAACTGACCAATCCTTTCAAGTCAAATTCACTCGAGGCTGCTTTTTTTTTTTTGCTGTAATATTTCTTTATTGAAATGGATATTTCCAGACCAGAATGAACTGTATATGGCGAGTCAGAACAACTATTTATTACAATGTATTGCATCCCTATTATATAACATTTTTGTAGCAAACATTATCATCAATAGTAGTTAATAAAGAAAAATAATGGAAACATATTATTTGTGGTATTTGAACAAAGGAGGATATATGAAATAGCAGAGGTGACACTTCCATGTGTGGTAAGAGGTAGCAGATTAAAGATACCGTTTAATCAGTCTGAGTAGTTTAAGCCGGCGTCCCTTTATATAACATGGAACCCGGTGGGACAAACAGTGCACTATCAACCTATGACACCATTATCGATGCTACAAGTTTCCCAATGTACTGTCTGCTTTTCTGTTATGCTTTAGTAACAGCTGGAATCCTAAATGTTCTACTTTGGTATCGGCGTTCCATCCATACTTCCTTCAGGATATGGGGGTTGTTTCTGTGAGGTCACACTGCTGTATGTGTAGGAAGAGCTGAGGTGTCACATGAACCAGACGGCTGTCAGAAATCCTTGCAATAGTTACAATGACTCTCGCTCGTTCGTATAAATCTCTCATCCCTGTTTCAATGAATAAAGAACAAGGGCCAAATTCATCACACCCCCACACAACGCAGCGAGACAACCCGCTGCGCCGCGTGACAGGGAGAGAGCAGGACTAGGCCGCCTGAAGTGTGCCAGCACTATGACGGAGCAGAAGAGTGCCATATCTTTGCAGGTACAACACATTACTGCTCTCTCCCTGTCACGCAACGCAGCACTGCAAGCTGCCCCGCTCACCGCGCTGCGTGAAAGGCTAGCAAATCCGGCCCTTGGTTTTGAACCTATAAGAAAGAAGAATCTACATGTCCTTTTGTATGAACCATTTTCCTGTCTGAGATTTGATGGGCAGCTGCTGTGATATTGTTGCAAGAAGTTACTGAAGCAGGTGCTGTAGGTATTCATTGGAGATGGTAGAGCATCTTTTAATAGACCGTGTTGATGAACATGTCCACTGGGGATACATCTAGTGCAATGTTTTTTCTTATCGAGCTGAAGCAATAAACATTGTTAGCATGCTATCAGAATATGTGGCTGAGGCACTTACTCCACTGCAAATGATTAACATCTAACAGTGTAATGTATTATCTATACAAAGGATTGTGTTTAGCGATTACAAAATTGTACTGCATAACATCTGGATTTTAAATTGAATGGATGTTGAGTTTGTCTATTCAATGTTTTTTTTAATTTTTTTATTTATTGTTATTGTATTTATCTCACAAACCACAAATAGACAATACATCAACAGCAAAAATCTCGTACGCTGATGATACATGTGCTGTAATATATAGCAGTCGAGTGTCAATAACAGAACAACAATAACATCGGAGCGTTACAATCAACTTTTACAGTGGAATTCACAATGTTCAAATTATAGCATGGTAGGCAAATAGCTTCAATGAAACAGAGTGCTTCGTTACATTGTGTGTACAATCCGGACTCCAGTTAGCAGGACATGTGTCCAGGCAGACCCATCAGGGTAGTATGTCTCTAATGTTTTGGTTCAGTTCACTCCGGAGCCTCATCCAGAGGGTGAAGTTGCAAGTAATCCTTGAGTGGTTGCCATTTGTCCCGAGGCCTTGAGGTCATGGGTAATAGTGTGGCATAATTGTCGCTTGTTGTGTGACAATAATGAAGATCTCGGAGCCATCCCTTTATTGTTGGTTGGTGTGCTCTACCCCAATTCTATGAGATTTGACGTTTTGCCAACAGAAGGGCCATTGCAGTGAACCTCCTAATGCTCTTTTTGATGGGTTTGACATAGCCCAACAACGCCATCAGTGGCGTGGGATGTAAAAGTTGCTCAACCATAAGTGACAGGTGGCGGAACACCTCCCCCCAATATGTCTGAACAATTACACAGTTCCATGCCAGATGTGCAAAGTCAGCATCCAACGCCGCGCACTTGGCACATGCACTAGAGGTACCCGGGCTCATCTTGGCTAATAACATCAGGGTAATATATATTCTGTGGAGGTATTTATAATGTAGCAGTTTGTGTTTATAGTTGGGCGAGATAAATCTCGTCTGAGCACAGCAGTATGCCCAGGTTGCATCCGGTAATGGCTCCCCTAAGTCACCCTCCCATGCCTCCCTGGCTTTAAGTCCGACTGCGGGTGTTAGGGTTTGTGATAAGTGGCAGAGGCGGGAAATCAGGTGGGTGCAGTCTGTAGAGGTAATGACCAGTGTGAGAGGAGGGAAGTCTTTCGGTTCTGTAGCTGTGTCGGGTAACACGCTCAGCAGGGCACCCCTCACTCTATAAAGGACAAAGCTGTCCATATATGTAGCGCCCCCACCGGATGTCGATTCGGCAATTGTACGAGGGCGGGAATCCTTTAGTAAGTCTCCAACTGTTCGAAGTCTATATTTGTCAAACTTTTTTTAGTAAGAGTTTCAGTGATAGGAGGCAACCACGGGTTGTCAGCTAAAGGAATGTGAGGGGAGTATAAGTAGTCAAATTGTAGGTACCGTCGTAGCTTAGTCCATGCCCAACATGTCGTTGCCATTGTCTCTATCTCAGTGGGAAGGCGTGGGAGGCCTAGTGGTAGAATCGTTGGGAGCGACCGTGGATGTATCTGGGAGCGCTCGGTCCTGAGGTATTGTATGTGAGCGTCCGGGTGGTACCAATAGTATGAAAAGTGTGTTTGTGCTACAAGATAATATAAATAAAAGTCGGGGACTCCAAATCCTCCCCGTTCAAATGGCATTGTGAGAGTAGTCAGACTTATGCGAGGTTGCTTGCCTGCCCAAATGAGGCGTGTCATCAGGGAACGGAAGGTGCTAAAAAAAGACGCGGTTAGGGCATTTGGAATGTTCAAAAATAGATATAGCAGTCGTGGTAGTACTATCATTTTAATTATGGCTATCCTGCCTGCTATAGAGAGAGGGAGCTTGATCCATCTGTCGATTTGCCCAGCCAGGCGGTCAATTGCCGGCCCGTAGTTTAGGTGGATAACTTCTGCAACGGTGCAATGTAGATAAATGCCCAAATATTTAGGGGGGTCAGTGCACCATCTCAGTGGGAATTCTATGTCAACCTGACTTGTGGCAGGGGTTAATGGAAAAATTTCTGACTTTGTCCAATTAATGGCTAATCCAGAGTGTACTCCAAAGCGGACCACCTCCCTAAGAAGCGGAGGTAGATTCTCCTCCGGTCGTCGGACGAATAGCATGATATCGTCCGCGTAGAAAGAGGCAACCAGAGGGCCCGTATGGAGTTGTAAGCCCCGATGGAGGTGGCGTTCCTGGATGTGTCAGGCAAGGGGGTCCATTGCGATAATAAATGGTAGGGGGGACAGCGGGCATCCCTGCCGAGTGCCACGCGTTAACGGAAATTGTGTTGTGACTATTCCGTTTACCTGGAGTCAGGCTACTGGGTAGGAGTAGAGCAGACGGATCAGATTTAGGTATCCGATGGGTATCCCAAGTTTTTGCATTACTGCATATAAGAAGGACCATTCTAATGAATCAAATGTCTTTTCGGCATCTAATAGGACCACTGCTGCTGGAAGCGAGGGCTCCATTTGATTCATTACAGAAAATACTGTACGTAAATTAAGGGTTGTGGATCTGCCGGGGATAAACCCCGCTTGATACGGACACAACGTAGTGTCAACTAGTAATGCAAGTCGGGTGGCTAAAATTTTTGCGAGGATTTTATAATCATGGTTGAGTAATGACAACGGTCTGTATGATTGACACAGATTAGGAGGCTTGCCTGGTTTGAGAAGCAGTGTCACTATGGCCTCACGCATGGTCGGGGAAGGGACCCACTTTCTAGAGCCTCAGAGTAGACTTCTATGAGTCGGGGAGCGAGCACATCCTGGTAGGCTTTATAAAAGTCTCCAGTAAGACCGTCAGAACCTGGGGCCCGGCTACTGGCTAGGTCTTTTATCGCCTGTCTGACCTCTTCAGCATCTATGGGCGCTGCAAGGAATTCACGTTGCCCATCCTCCAACCAGACCATGGCTATTTCCTGCAGATACTCCTTCAGAGCCTGCCCTCCCGGAGGATCCCTGGTCTCATATAACCGTGTGTAGTAAGTTAGAAGAGCTGCAGATATAGCAGCGTTTGAAGTCAGTGGTGTTCCCGTGTCTGTGTCTTAGTGGGTGATATATGTCGATTGATATCGTGGACGTAAGAGTCGGGCAAGTGTCCTTCCGGGCCTCTCACCTTCCCCATATACTCGGGCCCTGGCAAATTTGCCAAGATATTTGACATCCCTGGCTGCTGCATCAGTAAATTCAACCATCAACACAGTGCGGGCATGGAAGGCCGCTGACAGAGCATCAGTAAGCGTCACCTTGTCTGTCTCTTTAAGCTTCTTTTCAATGGTATCAAGTTCATTTCGGATCGAGCGAAGCACACCGGCATGCTTGGAGATGCATACTCCACGGATAACCGCCTTAAAGGCATCCCATAATGTCAGCTGTGAGTCCACTGTACCATTATTTAATTCAAAATATTCCTGTATGGCAGCCCCCACCTCACTACGGAACACCGGATCCAAGGGAGCGGATGCAGGGAATCGCCATAATGGGCGTTGTTTGGGAAGCAAAGAATATTCTAGCTCTAGAAGAACCGGGGGGTGGTCTGATATCGTGCGAGGCAAGTACTCGATATTACGGGCATCTAGCAGCAATTGTGGTGTTAGATACCAATGATCTATCCGAGACCATGAATTGTGTGGGGCCGAATAAAAGGAATAACTACGGATTCCTGGGTGACGTGAGCTCCAGGGGTCAGTTAACAGTGAGTGTTGTAGAAGCCTTAAAAGGTCCTGCATGGAATGAGGTTTTGTGACCCGTCCCGGGCCGGTGGTGTCAGTAGTAGGATCTAGCGTGAAATTGAAGTCGCCCCCCATCAGTATAGTGTCCACACCAAAACTATCACGTTTTACGGTTAATGCAGGAAAAAATACAGTGGAGTCAATATTTGGGGCATATACATTTATGAGCAATATACTTTCACCTCCCAGTAGTCCATGTACCAATACATATCTTCCGTCGGGATCGTCAGCGATGTCGACAGCCCGGAAGGGAAGAGAGCGGTGTATTAAAATGCAGACACCTCGCGAATATGAGCTATAACAAGAGAAAAATCTGTTCTCACCCCAAGCGGATGCAAATGTGTGTGTAGCATGAGGTGCATAGTGAGTTTCCTGTAAAAAGGCTATTTGTATAGAATGTCTGTTCAAATATGCCAACACTTGCCTGCTTTTTTTAGGGTTACACAAGCCTCTTACATTCCATGAGAGACACCTAATACGGAGTCCGGGAATATTGTCCCTGTCACTTGCCATCAGTTTATCAGAGTATACACTTTGGATAACCAAGGGTGAGCAATACACACAATCTGCGCTGTGAATAATAGCGATGCTCCAATCAAACCAACATTACATCTAATACTCTGACAACTAAAAAAAACCCTATCCCCCCGCCTCTTCCCACCCCCATCGGATACACACAAACAAGGCACCCGGTGAATCCCAACAATAGAAAGGGAATTTAAAACAAAACACAAACCAGAAAAAAGCGGGAAAAGGAAAGGACTAGGAATCATCCTGCGGGTGATGGCAACACTCCAATGGAGTCTCGGAATGCAGAATATCTTATACATGGGGATACCCGTCTGACTACAAACCATTGTCCAGTTACTGTGCAGTTTTTCCAGCATAAAGAGTTCAAAAGGGCACCAGTAGTTAGATTTTACGTGCGAAAGGACCATGAGACACCTCAGGTATGTGCATATAAAGCCGAGACGGGTAACAATAGTCAACATTTAAGACATATAGAGGGTGTCATGCTGCAGATCAAGAGAAAGTCATTGATCAGGGCCAGTGCCATCGCCCTGTCGCTGCGCCGCCGAAGGGGGTTTGTGCTGTTTCCAAAATTGTTCAGCTTCTGCAGGGGAGTCAAATAAATGGGCTTTACCGCCTAGTTGGATGCGTAGCCTGGCTGGATAAAGCATGGCGTATTTTACATTTGCCTTTTGGAGGGTGCGTTTGATATTGCCGTATTTACGTCTGGCTTCCTGCACTAGTGGTGTAAAGTCAGGAAAAAGGGATATGTTGGAGCCTTGGTAGTGTAGTGTGCCACGTTCTCTGGCCAGTCGAAGAGCAACGTCACGGTCATGATAATTAAGGATCTTGGCGACGATAATTCTCGGAGGTGCCCCCGGCACTGGGGGTGGGCCAAGAGTCCGGTGGGCACGTTCCACCGCAAACGTCGTGGAGAACGCTTCCCTTCTGAACAAATCAACCAAGACGGTCTCAACGAACTTAGCCATGCGGCCAGTATTCATAGACTCCGCAATTCCTGAGAGACGGACATTACTCCTGCATGAACACGCTTCCAAATCTTCAGCCTTGGTAGCCAGTTGTTTAAGGAGCGATTCGGTGCATTCAAGGCGCTTCCGGATGGAGGGCTGTATATCCTCTAGGTCAGAAATACGCTGTTCGGTATTGCAGATTCTCGTGTCATGGGAATCTAAGCGGCCATTTATATCATCCAGACGATTATTTAGTGTGTCTAGACGGGTATCGATAGATTGAAAACCCGCCCGGAGCTCAGCCATTATGGCGGCGGTACCCTCAAGTTGACTGTGCTCCTCCACCGTAGCGTTTTCGGCGTCCTCTTTCCTGGGGGTTTTGCCAGCATCAAAGTTGAGCTGCCGTTGTTTGGGGTCGTTGCGGCCCATGTTAAGAGCAGAAACCAAGGAGCACGCTCCCCGCGCAGTGCCCCCATAGTGGTGAATACCTTCTGAGCTAGGCCTGTATTGAAAGCTGGTGGCACCAGCCCCATGACCTGAGAATGGGGTATGTACCACTGGGATTAGGGCAGTTGGCCCGGACAGTGCAAAGTGCAGCGTTGCAGTGAAGGCCGTTGGTTCTAGGGCGCTGTATCGCCCTGTGTGGTGGGCGGAGATCGCAGTAGCAGGTGGGGCCAGGACCCAGTCTATTATAGAGTCCGCCTGGGGAGCACAATGGATGGCAGTTGAAATTTTGAGCGCTGCATCCTGGGCACCGCAGGAATGGGGAAGAACGTGCGCAGCATGTCGAGCTCCAGCGGGGTCATGTAACTAGGTACAGCAAGAGGGGCCTCCGTCTCCCACTCAAAACCGCTATAGCAAGCACTGACCGTTATCCAGTATAGTGGTTTCTGTGGAGAAATGCGCCTCGCATGTATTTCGGCAGCCGCTGGCTCGGTCCTCGCACGACCGTGGTGGAAGTTGCAGGCGGTTGCAGTGCGCGCGTGCCAGGCTCCGCCCTCAGGCTCACCCGAGTCCCCTGTCGACTCGGGGCCTCCGAGGGCAGCGTCAGGCCCGGGCACATCACAATGCTGATCTCTGCAGTCGCGGCAGTTTGGCGGGATATTGGTGGCTCATTCCGCTCTCCGGCATGTCTTTATCATGCGGCACTGCAGCTGGGTTGGAAATACGGCGGTTGAGCGCCGTACGGTGGGTTCCGTTGTCCGAGATCTCCGGAGCTCCTGAGTCAGGCGGCCATGTTGGACGCCGGCTCGGCCACGCCCCCCCACTCAAGGCTGCTTGATTCAATAAAGGCGGTCACCATTTATTTTCAGTTTTTTTATATATAAAAAGTCATCATAAAAAATGCTAGTATTTTTTGTAACACACAAAGGAACAAATACAAAATTAAATCACAAAAAATATTTTACCCACCCACCAACAAAAATCACAACACAACAGTGGATACAAACAAAATAATTACAAACAAAATTGAAAAAGAATACAAAACAGAAGAAACATTACAAGGAATAGAATACAAAATGCCAGTTCTTATTTTCAAATGTCCAAGACAAGAGCATAGAATTAATAACAGATACATTTGTATACACAATACTTCAAATTAAATTCAACTGCTCCGTTATAAATGGACAGTGCACCTCTAGAAAAACGTAACTTCTGAAGCCAGGTTACAAAACTGTTGAAAATAAATGTTACCGCCATTATTGATTAAAGCAGCTTTGAATGAATTGAACTTGAAAGGATTGGTCAGTTTTGGCATAGTTGGTGTTGTTTACTTTTCTGGCGGCTCAGCCTGACTGACTTTATGAGCCCAACCCCTTTGTTTGGTTTAACATTTAGAAGGTGGGCATTTCTATGTGCTTATGACTCTGTGTGCTTTTCAGCCTGACTCCAATCCATGTCCAGGGCAGAGTGGCAGCTGGGCTTTGTGCATACTTTCCAGACAGCCATCACACAGGAAGGATAGGGATGTAACAGGGTTACATCTGCATACTGAATACTCTTCCTGGGCTGGGAGAGCTGGAGGTGGGGCACACTTACATTTGTATAGGCTGTGTCCTACCAACACACAAAAGGATTGTTTATCCCCTGCTGTACGTCTGGAGCCAGAGCTGGGTTGAAAAGGGCTGTTGTGCACTTCTAAGATTTCTTTTGAAGTTACCTCCACATCACAGACATTTTGAGTATAAGTAAAGGGGATCTGACCCCATGTATTTAGAAACTGCGTGGGACTTGTAACCAGATGCTGCTGGCCCTACATGCTGCACATTGGCAGGAGGAACAACCATTGGACTTAAACTGCTGTGTTGTGTGTCCTGCTGCTTGCTCGGCTGCAGGAGGGACTACTACTTTGCACTGCATGATAGGCTGGCCTCCTTCCTGCTTGTGCCCCAGTGCTCTCCAGGGAAGGGTTGGCTTGCCCCCTCCCTCCTATTTTGGGACATTCAGGGATTAAGCCAGTGCTCAAAAGTGCTTTTTTCTTCCAGAGGGCGTTGCATGTGTAGCGAGTCCTGAGCACTTCCTGTAGTGTTGCCCTGCAAGGACAAAGAGTTTTGTGCCTAAGCATAAGCTGTCTCTGCTTGCTCATTGGCTCGGCTCAGCGTGCCGTGAATTGAGTGCCTGTGCCACTCTGCGAGAAATCCGAACTCACCGCTCAGCGAGAGGTCTACATTGCCCTAGTGAGAAGAAGAGGAGAAGAAGGGGAAGTCCCCAGCGTTGCGAGGACTACCTCATGCCCGGTGAAGTGAGGTGCGTTCATGCCATTCACCAGTGCTGTTCTTTATGAGAGGGCGACTGACCGTGCGAAGCCCGCCCAAGGAATTGTGGCTGAGATCAGAAACCCGCGGGGTCCCATGGGATCACTGGGACTCGTACAGCGACTTATGGCTGTTGCTTCCACCTACCTGGAGGGCCCTGGTTCTGTATATCCATAGCACAGGTGGCCCGGCCCACCTTGCCAGCAAGTGCCGCAGTTGCCGTCCCAGTTCCGAGGGGCCGTACTTCTCTGCACTTGAGTGCTCATTGCTAAATTTACTGCATTACATGGAGTAGGTGCACTGGGGGGGGGTTCCTGCGACCTATGTTGCCTACCCACATTTATCCTGCATTCCTGGGGGTCGAATCCTGTGGAGAGGACCCTGGGAGTTTCGCAGGACTGGGGTTGCATTCAAAGTGCCCCTGGGAGGAATCGTAATGCCCAAGGTGACTTCCCGGGTGGGAACTCACTGAAAGTACTGTAACTGCTGTAGTAGGCACAACACAGCTCTGTGCCCTAAGGATGGTGTTTACTCATTGTGTAGAGCATCGTAGGAGCACAGGGGCCCTGTGCCCTATGGTTCCTTAAAGTTGTCAGGTGCATTGTTACTGACTGACCATTATTGAGATACTTTTGGTAATTTGTACACAAAGGGTGATGTATAGTAATATGTGGTGACTCGTGTTGAATGCTGATAACCTGCTGCATTTCATGCCCTGAGGGTCTAATGTATACTGTTTTTGATTCTTGAACTAGTCAGGAGATTGAGTATTACTTCAGGGGAGGTATAATATTCACAATAATGTTTTCTTTCCCAATGTTTTGCCACATAACAGTAGTTATTTGATTGCCCGCATATTGATGTTTTTGACAATTGCCTAGTTGGCAAAGTAATCACTGTTTTATGATGTTTTGTTCTATGTGATATGTACAAAAAAAATATTTATATATTTCTGTGTGTAGTCTCTTTTGTGGTGTATTTATTGCGCCACTGGTGTGAGTTTGTTGCGCAAATGCTTTACCCATTGCCTCTGGGGTAAGCCTGACTGCTCGTGCCAAGCTACCAAGGGAGTGAGCAGCGGTTATCTTGGGTGTGTAACTCCCTTACCCTCACTAGAGTGGTGGGTTCTGCCTGGCTTAGGTGCATACCCTAGCCAACCATAAACCCAATTTCTAATAACCACTAAGAAATGAGATTCAAATAAATCCCCATTCTTCCTACTTCATTAATTAGTAGCCTGTCCTCAAGTCGCTTTGTCTTAGACTGTGAAGGAACTGACCCCCTGAGACCTGAAGCTAATGATGGATGTAGCATACAGGAAGGCTGTCTGAAGACCTGTGAAAATGGTGATAGTACAAAACATGACTGCTGGCCTGCCACAAGTAACCTGACTGTGCAAGTCTAAACTGTACATGTGACATGTCTAAATAAACCCTTTTTACAGGCTTAAACCCTCCTTTTAAATATTAATAAGTCACCTCTATTTAGGCCTTAATGTCCAATAAGGCAGGGTGTATGGTATGTAAAAGTGAGACATGTAAAAGTGTAATGTAAAACGTCCTTACAGTGACAAGGCCCCAAAAGCTATTTTCATTATAGGAGGGTTAGCTGCTTTGTAGGGAAGCATGTACATACATTAGTAAAGTTAATAATGTTATCTCCACATAGGAATCAGCTAAAAAGATAATTCTTGGATGTTTTGAAATAGTCATTACAATTACAATCAATTGGTAAAGTCTGATCTGCACTAAATATGTTACTAAAGGTACTTTTAAAAAGTCACCTCTAGTCTGCCTAAAGCCTCTATATGCCCATTTGCATGAGCTTCCAACTGTCATCCAAGAGCAGAATAGCTCCTTGATAAAGTATGAACTTCCTCCCAGAGCTGCGACCAAGACTTTGGACATGGAGAGGTGTTTTTTGTTTTGTTTTGTTCCTCTGACAGAATGAGCATCTAGTCAGTACCCAGGAACTTTTTTTTAAAACTCTGTTTATTATATTTTACAGCTATTAACATTTATCATGTAGCGTTTGGGTACATAGTTCCAATTACATCAAGCAAGTTCTTACATTTCCTCATTACATGCCCATCTCAGTCAATGTGAAATATAACTCTCTAGGGTTCCGCAGGGAGCTGTGGTAAAAGTTGCTATAGGGCTGGAGGGGTCAGTGGGATTTTTCGTTGACTCTCATTTGATCGTTAGGCATTGTATGACAAGGAACACGTATTATCTGCTGCAACAGTATTAATAGTTTCCCAAATAAAACCATAACAGAATTAAAAGCTAGTAAACAAACCGGTGCTCTTATGTTTGCCTAAGTACACATCCTGTGGTCAGCCACTGCTTGGTGCTCCAGTCTAACATGTCACCTGTAGAAACTGTAGGATATCTGCGCTTACATCCATGACAGATGTGTGCTCTGAAGCACTTTCACTCGGGGTCTGCTCTGGGTGTGCAGAGGTCTTGAGGACCTCATTCCAGCAATAGGCTGGCACCTAAGTCCTTACCTCTCCTCTCATACTAGTTTGTGGTGTTCGCTAGTGGCTGACTTGCATACATCTCTATTCCACTTCAGTATAGCTGGAGCTTCTGTTGCCTTCCCGTGCATCATGATGCACCCTTTAGCAAGCATGAGGACTAAGTCTGTAAATTTAGAGTGTCATCGATATGTCACCTACCTCAGGAATAATCCCCGTAAGCACATGTTGGGAGCGGCCCTCAGGCCTGGACGGGCCACTCTGCTGAGGACCCTAATCACCTGTTCCCAGTAAGGTTGTAATATTGCACACCCCCATATCATATGCATAAAGTCTGTGGGCCCGATTCACAGAACTAATCTGAGACAAAATCCTAAACTTACTACTTTTGGTATTCACAGAAGGCATTTAGTAGTAGTAAAGTTAGGATTTTGTCTTAAGTTTGTCTTAAGTCTGTCTTAAGTCTGTCTTAAGTCTGTCTTAAGTTTGTCTTAAGTCTGTCTTAAGTCAAACTTAAGACAAAATCCTAACTTTACTACTACTAAATGCCTTCTGTGAATACCGAAAGTAGTACGTTTAGGATTTTGTCTCAGATTAGTTCTGTGAATCAGGCCCTGTGTCTGCTCCTGACAATGGGGACGTGCGTTAGTGTTAACCTCTATCATGAGATTCAATTGCCTAGGTGTGAGGTAAATTAAGTGCAAATAGTTAAAGTGTGTATATCTCAATATCTTATTTCTAGAGATGTTCTGCATATAATTTGTGACCTTTTCCCATTCTCTGTCAGCAAAGTTCCTGCCCGAATATTATTCCCACCTATCCGTGGTATCACACATTGTTGGACTTGTCATATGGTTCAGAGATTTATAACACCAGGAGATCAATTTAATGTTGTCTTCTATCGTAAACAGAAATTGTAAAATGTTGTGGGTTGATTCCACATTATCTACACCCCACGCATCTCGGACAACCGTTTGAAGTGCACCATATGTCAAGAACTGCGTTTGTGGCAGTTGTAATTCACTCTCCATGTCCTCAACGTCAGGAATGTTCCTTCCCTATAACAGTCCCCTATGGTGAGAATGTCAACCCCCGCCCAACGGCGCAGACGGTCCACCCACTCTGGCGGCCTGCCCCAAAGCAAAGCTGTGAGGGGGATTGTTAGTGCAAAGAAAGGCGCTGATTTCGTTTTGTATACACAACTATGCCAGTATTTAAGAGCCACATTCACCAATTTAAGTAATTGCTAGGGTCTTGCTGTTTTATGCAGGGTGTAGGCTGCCAGTGCGCGAACCTTCTCATTGCTTTCCAGTTGTGCCAGTTCACAGCAATATCTCCCTTCCAGTCATTGAGCTAACCACTGTAGCTGAGAAGCCAGACAGTATGCTTCAAAGTCGGGCATTCCCAGGCCACTCTTCCCTATAGAACAGGTACAGTCAGTGTTCACATATTCAACCTATGCCGTTGTGCACCCCAAACGAAATCGCCCAGTATAGTGTCAAGGTCCCTGAACTATACTGGTCAAATCCTTAAGGCAAATTAACAAAATAATAAAGTAGTTTTAAGGGCATTATCATTTTTGACAGAGCAAAACGGTTTATCACTGAAATCTGCAATGTCTGCCAGAAGGTGATACTATCTCTTATAGCCTGCAATGCCACATCCAGGTTGCCTTCCAAGACATCTACATCGCTATGTTATATCCATACTCCTAGGTATCGGAATTTGGTTGTGCACCATTCAATGCCTATAGGGCCTAGCTGATCTGGTAGGTCAAAATTACCTGCGCCCACCAAGAAGGCACATGCCTTTCCTCAGTTAGTACAAAGTCCCAAAAGGAATCAAATCTCATCAAACAGTGACAGTACCCTGCCTAAGTCTGCACGTTTATTCCTAAAGAATATTAGCATATCATTTTCATAGAGGGAAATTGTAGCTTCGCCATCCCATAGCTGTATCCTCCTGTTCGCGTGCTCTCACCGAATTATCGCTGTAAAGGGTTCTATCACCAACGCAAAGAGCATCAGAGATAATGGGCAACTCTGCCTAGTCCGTCTGCATTTATCATAAGCATGGGAGATGGTATTGCTAGCGCAAACCCTCGGAGAGGCAGTAGGGCAAAAATGGCCCCGAAGTATGAGGTGCCCCCGAGCTCCAGGGGGCCCCCCTCAGCTCAGTACACTGGCCCGAGAGCTCCTGAGTGAGTCCAGAGGGGGGCCCTCTATGTACTTTGCAGGGGGGGGCCTTCAAGTTTCGTTACACCACTGCAGAGTGGGGTGGGAGTACAATAAGTGGAACCATCTGAACCATTTTTCTCCCATATTCATTTAGCAGGGGGGTCCCAGGAGAAATTTCCAGTTCAGCCTGTCAGATAAGGTCTATTGACAGTACTATTGCCATCTGCCGATCAATTATCGGTGTCTCCTCTAAGACCCTAAAGTCATCTAATGTGAATTGAAGTTCTCCTGTCTGGGATAAAACCCGATTGATCGAGGTGGATCAAACCCGGAAGGAGGGGCATTAGGCGCTAGGCGAGAACTTTACTCAATATTTTATAGTCAATATTTAGGAGAGACTACGTTCTATAACAGGCTCTATCTAAGGAGTCTATATGTGGTTTAGAGAACCAATATGGATTAGTAGGTGGTAGGGTTCCTTCTTCCAGCGCCGCCATGTATAGCTTGATCAATAGTGAGACGAAGAGGTCCGAGTAAGTATAATGAAACTCTATTGGTAACCCATCAGATCCTGGGGTCTTACCCCTGGCCATTTTCTTAATTGCAGCTCGGACTTCAGATTCTGTTATCGCTGCACCTAGTTGTTCCCCGTATATGGGGGAGACCTTTCTCTGAGCTCCTCGCCAGAGGTAGTCACTAATCGCTTGCTCGGGGATCTCCAGTTCCGATCCGTATAGGGTTGGCTTGGGGCGTACAGATATTACCCTGTTAGTCTACAATTTGGGTAATGGTGGTGATCCCCAGATGTGGCCTGGCAAGCCAGGCCAACAGTTTCCCTGTCTTGTTGCTCTCTGTGTGTCAGGTAGGCCGTGCAGTCAGGACATCTCAGTCTCTGCACAATAACTGCATATCATTCCCTGGTCATGAACTTCATGCATCCTATCTCATTACTTCTGGTTTTGTCTTTTTTCTAAATTCCGAAGTTCCATGTCCATATGCTTTATCTCTGTCTCCAATGCTTTATGACTGCACACTGTTGCACTTGTACACTGGTCCCTCACACCAGTAGTAAATGCCTCCCATTCCACTAGTGAGGACCTCACAGTGCCAGCATTTTCCTGAAACTAGCACATAATTACTTCCCTCAATCCCTCCCTGTATGCATCATCTTTGAGCATGGCCCCCTGCTGGCGCCACGTTGGGATCAGAGGTGTGCTCGATCCCCTGTGCAGGTGCGTTTGTAATGGATTATGGTCCTTGATTGTGCAACCAAGATATTCCATCTTGTAGAATGTAAGCTCTCCCATCTCTGAAGCAAGAACTCTGTCAAGGAGTACATGGAGGTCATATGGGGTGAGTAAAAGGAGTATTCTTGTTTATGCCCATGTTCTGCGCACCCTACATCAACTAATCACCAGTCTGCTACCGCTTTAGCAAACATATGTGCCATTGTTGCTAGTGCTTTGTTGGGCGGGAGGTATGTTCGATCTAATGTCACAACTAACACACAATTCGAGTCCCCCCCCAAAACAAATGCCCACTTTATCTGCCAGCCGCGTCAAAAGCGTATTGTAAAATCTCTTTTGTTCCACATTGGGTCGTATATCACTTCCTGCATAATGGTTTTGCCATCCAGTTTCCCTGTAAGTAAGACAAAACGACCCTCATTGTCAATATCAGTGGAGGTGGCCTCAAATAGCACCCCAGGGCAGATCCAAATCAATACCTCCTAGCAAGAGATGACCAGCTTGTTGCATAGACTTGCCCCCTCCAATTTTTCTGGAGCTTATAGGCTTCCAATTTTGTTACATTGATTTCCTGTAAGAATCTGCACCCCTCTACTCAGAAGATATGTGTGTGTTTTATATTGTTTTAGAGTGGACCCCATACCTTTAACCTTCCAGGTCATAAGAGAGTAGATGTTCTTGCATGTCATGTCTAGCATGCGTAAAGCCTCCCACTCCCTCTGAGTCCCATATGTTCTCAAGGCCCATATCAACATCAAGCAGCCAATGCATCTGACCACCGAGTTTTCAACCCTATATGCGTGAACAAGCTTGGCACATCAAACAGTAAACAATTCCCAACTCCCCTTCCCCAGGGTCAACAGCAACTGGCCATCTGCCCAGTAACTTGAACACACAAATATAAATGCTTATTGCTACTCTTCACTATTACAATTGGAAGATTGAGGGGTCACCAGTTTGTGGTCTCAAAGTGCTTCTGGCGGCCCAACCGGCCAGTCGTATGCCATGTTGTTAATCAAGTTCTCGGCCTCATAGGACACCATGCAGGGCAATGGCAGCTAATGCAGAGTGCTACATGTCATCCTGTGTCTGGGGAGTAACAGCAAGGAGGTTATCAGTGTCCGACATGGGTAGGTCCGAGTCAGTTCCATCTCCAGACTTCCCTGTTGCGGTCCCCTCTAAGCTGGAGGGCCTGTCTTGTCTGTTCAATAACATTGCTACCATGAGGGCCGCCTTGCTGCCATCCCATTCCTGTTCTTGTTATGGTTTGTTTGTGTCCCTGCAGTGGGTCCGCTTGCATTGATGCTTTGGCTTCATTGCCAATGGCATTTTGTTGCCACCCTTCTCAGCCCTGTATACATCTAGCCATTCAGCCATCCGCCACACTGGTGAAGAAGTGGGGCTTGCCTTCCAAGAGCACCTTCAGCCTGTCCAGGTAAAGTAGCATGTATCACAGTCCTTCCTCCCTCAACTCCCTTTTTGCTTCCATGAATGATGCTCTCATCCACTGCACAGCAAAAGTGTAATCCAGGAAAATCCTACCCTTATGATGCCCAACCATAAAGGAGTCAGCTTGCCTGACCTTCGAGAGGATCAAGTCTGTGTCCTTGAAGTGCAGGAGACAGGCA
This sequence comes from Calotriton arnoldi, assembly GCA_963921515.1. Lineage (NCBI taxonomy): Eukaryota > Metazoa > Chordata > Amphibia > Caudata > Salamandridae > Calotriton > Calotriton arnoldi. The sequence continues at coordinate 900,268 of CAWUFW010006789.1, read as the reverse complement.
ACTATTGGTCTCAGCTGCATTCCTGGGATGGGGTGCATGGCCGGCACTGGGTGGGCTCTTTCCAGTTTAAAGAACTGTGGCACTTCTTAGGTTGGCAGTATGTCTCTCAGCCATGTTTTCAAGTATTGTATAATGTCTGTGTCTTCCTACTATGTGGATGTTGTTTCTCCTGTTGAACCCTTCTGCATAATACACCCTGGCTTCCAACCATAGTCATATGGTGTCTGCAAGGGGCCGCCACTGTTTTGTCTAGGCCCGCCATCTTTGGAGTGAGATTTTCCAGTGTTGTTTCAGCTGTGCACATATTGTCAGCAAGTTTTCTCATCGAGTTTTCTTTGGTCAGCCCATAAGAGGCCCAAATGGATCACCACTGTGTCTATTTTTGCTTCCAGTGCCTCTCGGGATGCAGCTATTGCCTGAGTATTTTTTCCAGGCTCGCTTTCTCAGAAATAAGTGGTATAGGTTCCATCCCCACCACAGTTCTGGACATTCCAGCCATCCTTGCTGAGGAGTCATGGATAGATTTAAGGCGGCGCCTTCCTCTCATCTGGGTGTGTAAGATCGGGCCGAGGATTCTGCCATAGCTGGGTCCTGCAGGAATCATTATGATGAGACACACTTTACAGTGTGTGGGGGCGCAGGTTTGAATCCTGTGCCACCCACACCATGGCCGTGCCAGATGTATGCCCCCGCAGTGCCAACCCCCACCTCCTTCCTATTATGATAAGCTAGATTACAGATCTGGGGGAGAGAGGCCTTGCTTCCCAAAGGTGTTCCTGCCCCGTGTCTTCCAATGCTCATCATAGGGCCAATAGTCAGCTCTACCTGAGGCCCGATGATCTGCCCACCTAGGGGGAGACTTTACATGGCTGCAGGACCCACACCATGGCCACTAATTCCCACCCCCAGCTGGCCCATGTCCTCCCCAGCCTGATCAGGAAGTCGGGTACCAGGCCCGTCCCAGTTTCCCAGGGCCCCTGCAAATCACATTGCACTCCTCACCAGCTTGTCCAGGCTACTTTATTTGGCTTTTGGAGTCGCCACTGCTCTGTCGTGCCTCCAGACGCCACTCGTACCTGGCTCCTCATGAAATGCATCATTTTTCACCTGAGTGGAGCAGCTGAATGGTCCCTGAGTCATCTCCCCTGGGCCAGGCCAGCTGCAGCACTGTCGACAGGCTGACCAGCACAGTACACCTCCCTGGATTGCCCCCCTCACTCCGCCCCTGAAGCCACCGCTGTTTCAGTGCTCACCCAGGTTTTGCTCAGGTCACCGCCATCTGCCACCTCCCCGCTCACAGGTACTCCTGACAGTCAGTCCTCAGCCTCTGACAAGGTCCAGCAGAGTCGGGGGCAGGCACTGCACAGCACTGGCTCAAGGCTGGTGGCTGCCATTTTGGGCTCACAGGTACTGTGCAGCCCTTTGAGGTTCCCTGTCTCCTCCTCCGCTTCCTGGATGTCCTGAGGTACCCACTCGAGTTTACGGGGTGCGGAGATCCCCACCAGCCTAGAAATCAGCAATTTAGGCCCCATACGAGACAGACTCAGTGGGAGAGGAGCTGCCTCCAGAACCGGTATTGAATGTCCTCAAAGGGGTTGCTCATTTCCCTGGCCACACATCTAGGATTGGCAGAGAAGCTCTGCAAATGGGAAGTAAAGTGCTGACATCTCAGTTTTAGATAGAGAAGGGACTATGGGATTGTTTGCATTATGGCACACAGGAACTACTGCAAAGGTGGGTAGGGCTACCCCTGGGAACCTTTCTCTTGTTGGTTAGGGAGGGGGCAGGAGTTATCCTCACCTATAGGGTAGTGCCAGGCATAAATGTGGCACCCCTGGGCACCCTTTTCAGAACATGACTGGGCATGTGTAAGACAAAAGAAGGACTGTACCTACTGTTGAGACCTGTGAGGAGAACCCTAAGGGCTAGACCTGTTCCCATGTGTACCCAGGACAAAGGAGTGGACCCCAAGGGTCAAGTAGCGGGCATCCTGTTAAGGTACAGAGAAATCAAAGCAGCATGAAGCCCACTTTCCTAGAAGAGCCCAGCTGACCAGTTTCCATTGGACCTGCCTCTGGACTTTGTTGGTGCCTTCTGTTGGAGTTAGTCCTGACACTCATGTACAGTTCCTGAGGTCTTGGGGCCCTTGGCTGGTGTCACAGTGTACTCCTCCTGTCAATTCTAAAACTGGAGACTTAGGGCCCGATTACGAGTTTGGCAGTCTTACTGCCAGACTGCCATGGTGGCGGTCCTAAGAAGACCGCGGTGTTATGATGTTCCCAATGTGCTGGCAGTTTCTTTGCGCTAGAGTCCAGATGGAGTGATGTTTCGCTGCTGTAAAGAAAAGTAAGTACTACGTGTTAACATCAGAATATACATATATGTTGTGTATGTGTCGTAACGTATGTGTAGGTCATGTGTACTGTCTGTTTTGTTGCATGTAACATAACACGAGCTGAAAGAAACCGTTACCATAAACCACATAGGAGAAGTGACAGAGAAGCCTACCTTCGATTTTTGTTGACAGCGGGGTTGCTTAGCATCATGGTCTGGGGCCAGCAGCACAGGACAATGGCGTCCGGCACTGATTTTAAAGTTGGCCCCCAAAAACGGTGAGCATTCTCCTCTTTTTCTAAGTTTTTGCCAAGTCGCGCACGCCAGTGTCCCCGCCATGAACAGCTTGGCTGATAGGCTGATCTTAATCTGTGCGGAGGGGAGCTTGGCAGGACACCCTCCAAGACCCGACTCTTGCCCTACTGCTGTCGACGCGGTAGCAGAAGTCTCAGCAGTGGCCACGGTCCAACGTTGGTCTTGTAGCCGAGTCCCTCCAGTATCGTAATCGGGCGGTTGGACCTCCAAGGCAACGGGCAGGACGCCCTCCAAAAAATCGATGGTGGTCCCATTCAGCCAAACACGAAATTGGGCCCTGAGAAACTTTCTACAAACATTTTGCCAGGAGAACCGTTGAGGGACCATGACCATCGCTGGTGGAGCTGACTTTACTGCAGCTCCCACTACATTCTTTGCTTAATGTCGGACACCAAGGCTGCTTTGACTCCATCCTGCAGCTCCCTCAACGCTGCTGAAGAGGACCCGATTGATGCCAAAGACTTACTAGGACTTCTCATGCTGACACTTTTCCTGCCTAAGTCAATGGCACTGAGCCTCTTCTCTCTGTGCCAGCTCACTGCCTGCTTTCGCTGAAGGCTGTTGACATCAGAAGATAACTCTTTCACTGGGATGAACATGGTCCTTGTATCTGAACTGCACTCTGTGGTGGCCAGTCTGAAAACTTATCCTTCTCTCTGTCCCATGGTTGGCACTTTGTGGTGCTATTTTTTTTTTTTTAACTTCAAAAAGTGATATCTCTAGTCCCCTTTTAGATTTGTGTTGTTATGGTGTAAGTTTGTTCATTAAAATAGTCTATATTTTTATAAATTGTAGTGGGATTTTTACAGTGTTGAGCTTACAACTTTCTAATTGCTTTGTTACTTCTCAAAGCTTTACATATAAGTTTAGCTTGTCTGCCACCACGGGTTGAGCACAGGTTTAAATTACAAGAATAATTAAATTATTACTTGTGGTGGACTACTATCCACCCCAAATAATAATCCACTTTCTCACACCTCATTTTTGGTATGTGTTGACATTAGTTAAGTATGTTTGACTGCAGTGCGACCTGTAGGTTATGAGCTCCAGTCCTGGAAGAGCCAACTCAACCTTTCATTCTTTTGGGGTTGGGAAAGTAGTAGCATTAAATTAGATAAATAGTAATACTTGCTTTACAGCTGTTATTTGTAGAGTTACAAAACTGAAATAAAATGTATTTTCAGTACCACATAAAATATAGTTATATGTGTGGTATTTATTTACATTTGCCAGCTTCTGTTGTGTTGCTATTGATAGGTCCTAGCCAAAAGGCAGTGGAGCACTGTCCAGAGTCAAAGACAACCATTAAGTAAACAAGAGGTAGGAGAAGTAACTGGTTCGTTGACTTTTAATGCATATTGATGTAGTGCTCTTTAACGAGGTGCGTCTTCAACTCCTACCTAAATTGGAGCAGTTTTAAGGGAGGTCCTAATCAATATGGGGCTGTTGTTCCAGGTCATATGTGTATAAATTTAAAAGGCCCCCTGACTTGTTTTGTTCTTTATTTCTCTTTTTGTACATGATGCAGTTGGTTTTGGAGATGATGGTGGTTGTAAGGGGAGCCAATAGAGTTCCATCAGGAAAGGGGTATTTCTATCATATTTATTATTAATGTACAGTCTGAAAACGAACCATATTTCAGCTGTGTATAATGATAGCAACCAAGTTAAAGATGCAGTTGGTAGTCTAAAGGAGAGAGAGGGCACAGCCTTGTTGTGAGAGGTGACTGAGCTCACACAGCACCTCATCAGAGTATATTCTTGGCTCACCCTTGGTAAGGTAGCTTGAACAGCACAGCAAACCTGCAGAGAAGTGTATGTGAGGTACGCAATTTAACATTGATTGACCACAACAACTGCTTTAAAGAAATAAAGAACTTAAAAGTATTCATTAAAATGAATAGATATTTAGGAATAGTCGTACTGAGATTGGATTTGCAAAAACTACCTGAAAATTGGGCACCACATTTTTGTGAATCCAATCTGAATTTCTAAATTAGCCAATGCACTAAGACGCCTGTTCACAAATTAGGTAATCATAATGAGTCAAAGACGAACCTGTCAAATGAATAAAAATTAGGCAGGCCACAATTTGCAACTCATCATCATTGATTTCAATGACACTGATGGTGGCCTGTTGGGTTCAGCAGATGTCCCATTCTTGTCAACATTTTTTTTAAGCAGCTCAATTTCCTGGTAGGAAACAAGCTTCATTGATAGTTGTTAGTGGTACCCCCGACTACTGCCTACTACCCCTGAAACTTGTACCCCAAATTTCAAAGGGAAAGGGGACTAATTCTCTTTTAGTGAATAAGTTACCAACACAGCTTGGGAGTCGGTAGCTTATAAATGGTTTGCCACCTGAATTTTGTTCACAGACATTCAATATATAGAGTACCGAATCACTATCGGAAGGTATTTCACTAACATGCCTCTTTCTAATAGCAAATTGTAAATAATTTCTAAACCCATTTTAGGAGTCTTTAAATTGCAGGGTTTGTGAAAACTAAACAGTTTTGTGCCACTAGCCCTGAACAACAGTGGGGCATATTATCAAGAAACTGCGTTAAAATTATCGCCGCTTTAGCGGTAGAAAACTGCCGCTAAAGCGGCGATAATGGGCTTGATAATATGCCCTTGAGAATTCCAATAGAAGCCCATGTTCTGGTGTCAACATGGGCTTCTATTGGAATTCTCAAGGGCATATTATCAAGCCCATTATCGCCGCTTTAGCGGCAGTTTTCTGCCACTAAAGCGGCGATAATTTTAATGCCGTTCTTGATAATATGCCCCTAAGTGCCATATGAAAAATCGTATCAAGAGTTCAAGAGCTATTCAAGAACAATGAACCACTTGATGATGGATAATGGTGAATTAAATTTTAATACATGGTGGGTCAAATATAAATTTTATTCTTCAGGTTTTAGATATAGTATCAATGTGTAGTTAGTGAAGGGTGAAAAGATTGCCATATTTATAAAACTTTGACCTTGGGTGTAAATTATCTAAAAAAGTAGGCTTCTGCCTGTGGGAAGTAACTTGTTTGGAATTAATTAATAATTAGTTGTTATTTAATATTACTGAACTAAATGATAATTTATTATGTTAAATGTGTATATTTTTAGGTGCGGGTTGTGGGTTTATAGGGTTAAAGAGTGGAAAGTAATTTATTATTAATTAATTAATAATTAGTTGTTAAGTAATATTAATTAATTAATTGATAAATAATTGTGTTTATTGTGTAATACATTTTTTAAGGTGCGTGTTGTGGGGTTTATAGGGGTCATCGATGTTTTGGTCCCAATATTTTTGTATCTCAATATTTGCAGGGTCATTAGTCTGTCAGTGAAGCATCTCAACACACATCCAACAAACACCTTCACTCAGCGACTGTAGGATGAAACTGAATAGCCTGACCTTCAAATGACAACTCCTTTATTAAGCACATAAATTGCTTACTCTACCTGGACATCAATGACATGATACCGCCAATTCTTTATCAACGTTCTTCTTTATAGCTTGCATAGACCAACATGAATACAGTTAGATAGATAACATGATGGGAAGGGTAAAATTAGGTTAAAATATTCCCTCGCAGGACTTTAAGGGGTGTTGGGAACACGTGTGGCTAACCATTGAGTGTATATTAACAGAGAGATGCTGGTATTTTGGCCAGTCAAAAAAGTTATGTATGACCTACCGACCTGGAATTTTTCAACATTGACCATAGAGGCTGTTACAGTGGTTTTACTGTCAGATATGCATGAGTAAATGCCTTGTGTGAATGTTGCATTAAAGAAGAAGTGCTGCATCAGAGACTAGTGTCATTTGACAACCAATGTATGGTCATTGCATATGGGTGATGGCTTTTAGTTTCAGTAAAAATAAATATTTATATACCCTTCAGTAACGATTTTAGTTAGGTCATACTGATGCATTAACCATATTTCCTTGCAACAAGACTTTTTTTTACCTGACACCATAGATGTGATTTTCAAAACTTTCTGTGTGCGTAGAAATACAAAAGGACCATCCTTCACGTAAAAGATACAAATGAAAGATACTTCCCCACGGTTTCACTACTTCTCATCATCTTATATATTCACTTGCATCTTAAAGTGATGTAAAGTTTAACTATGTGGCCTAATTCTAGAAGCTTCTAATAATGGCTATCAATGTGTTGCATCTGGGAGCTTCTCTATTGTGGTGACAGCCATGGAGACTGATGCCTGACTTTTTAGTGTTCACAGGTTTTTAATGAATACAAATTTTAGACCCAACCCAAACACCGGGCCCGATTCACAAAAGTATTCTGAGACAAATTCCTAACTTTACGACTGTCAGTATTCACAAAGGGCATTTAGGAGTAGTAAAGTTAGGAATCCTAACTTTTTAGGAGTAGTAAAGTTAGGAATTCTAACTTTACTTCTCCAAATTGCCCTTTGTGAATACCGAAAGTCGTAAAGTTAGGATTTTGTCTCAGATTACTTTTGTGAATCCGGCCCAATGTGTGCAAACATTTTCTCCTACAAGTGTAGAGCATCTGCTTAGGCAGTTAATGTTTGTAAGGTTGCTATAGATTTTGCAAGTCCAGTAGGCACTGTTTATGTTTTATATTTGATGGGGGTATCACACATGTTACCTTCAGTTCTCAAAGGCACTACAGGGCAGACTGGCAGAGCTGAATTTGCAGGTGCAGTAGGTATTGCTATATCTTGTGCTTTCAAAAATAAACCTACTCTTTTAGGTTTATTGTAGGATGAAAAATGCTGACCAGTTCATACTGTCATCATCCTATGGAGGACCTGTCAGTATTTTTCACTAAAAGTGCCCCTGTTGTGTTGGCCTTTATACTGTTTGTGAAAAACCACCTAGAGGCTTGGTAGCCCGCTTCCAACCTTAAAGGACATCTTTAGGAGGTAATTTAGATTTCAGTGGGCTGTCTGTCAAACTGTCTCGGTAGCAAAGGCCCAAGCTTCAATAACCCAGTGGTGATTGACCTGTCATGTCTAAAGATCACTGTTTCAAGTGCAGGACATTTTTACCAAAAGGGCTCCAGCTGGTATCGAAGGAACATTTTCGGTAAAACTGGCTTCAGGTTGTCATTTCAGCCTGGGAAGCCTTTTTATTCATCAGACATATTCTCTTCAATACTAAGGGGCCTATTACGATGTCGGGCGGTCACCGTCTCGGAACTGGGACTGACCTTCCTTTTCTAAACAAAAGAATACTACGCCTATTTTTTGCACTTGATGTGGCATAAGTTTAATTTTTTTATCCCTCATTGAAGTTTGTCCATCCTTGTGGGTATGGTGGATTTGAAGATTATTCTTTGCTTAATGTCAAAGTTCCATCAACAGGTTTTACTGTATACTCCCATTTAGGGGATTGTCTCAATTTTGTATGTGAAGCACAGTCACATCCATCACATATACATCCACAGGAAAAGACTGCATATTCATGATTTGCTGTTTTAATAATTAATTCATTGCGGTACCCCAGGAATGTAAATCATTCCTAACTTGAAAATCAGGACTTTACCAAATTCACCAACTCCAATCCAAGAACCTGGCCATTGGTCCGGTGCAGTTCTCACTGAATGGAGGCCCATGTGAGGTACTTTGATGTTTAAGGGACAAGATGTTTATATGGTTAAGTAATGTTCGAATGAGATGAAGTAGTTTATGGAGAGAGAAAGTTACTTAAAGAAGGCAGAGTGCTTGAAAGCGAACAGATGGAGCTATAGTCTTTCAAGCAACAATAGTTCTGGAAGCTAGTCAAAGCAGAAGGCAGATTTTTATTTTTGACAATAAGAAAAATGATGTGCTAACAGTAATGGAATGTTGTCATAGTCACACAAAAGGAAATCCCAGTGTTCTCTCCGGTCCCTGAAGCCCGCAGAGGTTTTACTGTTCTTGAGCTTGAATGGGGCCTGACCTTTCTACTGGCCTAGGCAACATGGCAGTGCGATTTATGAGAGGTTTGCAGTGGCTAAAACAGGGGCGGCTAGTTTCTTTGGGCTCTGGGGCACAGCCCACGCAATTCCCTGCATCACAAACACACTAACTTTCTAATTACTATTATAAAATTATAATAGTAATTAGAAAATTAGTGAATCCTAGCGGGATCTCATTTCTGACTGTCGCTTGAGCGAGGGTCATTCAGCCAGGCACTTTTCACTGACCCATACGCTAGTGTGCATGTGCCATCCATTGTAACTTTCCTGGATAACCCAGGGCTTACCCTAATTCAAGCCTGGACTCACACCCCTAGATAACGCTCGGCAAGCATCACTTTTTATTGTAGCTCTGGGTGCTTTGACTTTTAGCCCCGGGCTACCTATCAATTACAAAGTGGTCTTAGTGCCTTAGGCTGCGTAAGTAGGAAGCCTGGGGTGGGACAGTCTATAATCATGTGACCTGGTGTCATGAGAGACATGAGCTCCAATGACGCTGTGATTTCAGGTCACATGTGGTAAGCAGATGTACTGTATTTGCTTTAGATGTGCACACACAGTGTATCTGTTTAAACAAGTATCTACTTTCTCTTTCTCGTTGCTGCTGCTGTGCCTCCCATTCGGTTGGATCTGCAGAGACGACATGACAAAGGCTGAAAGCTGGTCCTGCAGAAGAAGAATGCCTGTGATTCATCTTTCATCACAAGTGTAGGAAAGTTGGTTAATAGTAGGTGAGGGTATATGCTCTCAAATAGTAATACCATAATAACTAATAGGTCTAGTCAAGTCTCAGTAAATTAATCCTTGCTCAACCCTTGGTAGCTTAGCAAATGAGCAGTCAGGCTTAACTTAAGATACAGGTATGTGCAAAGCATTTAATACCACCAAAACAGTAAATAAGTAAAAGACACAACACAATTTATACAACTAGAGGATAGTTTTATCTTCAAAACAACACCAAAACAACAAAAATCTAATGTAGGGAACCAGAGATATTAATTTTTTTAAAGATTAAATGAAAAATTGTGCATTCTAGCACCATAAAGCTTAAAGCGCCACTCACTGCTATATGGTAGCACTCTACTGGGACAAAGTCAGAGTTTTAGGCCAACTGCGTTGGAGTGCAGGTCAGATAGGTTGAGGGCTAAGCCCAGGTCAAAAGTATACCTTCAGACTTAGGGGCCGATTACGATGCGGGCCGTTATGGCTCCGACTGACGGTCGGAGCCTTCAGGGCCGCATCATAATCAACCCTGCGGTTTACGTTCCGACTGCCTAATTGTGATCTAGGCAGTTGGAATTAAACCAGACAGTAATACCGGCTGGCTTCCGATGGGCTCTAGGAGCCAGTCGGCCAGTAGGAAGAGGGCCAGTAATCTCAAGGGCGGGCCTTTCCGTCCTTGAGATTACGATGCATGGTTTTCAACATGTTTTCCATGCTGGCTTGTCCATCATGGAAACCATGTCGGAAAGCATGCTTGGGGGCCCCCAGTAGGGTCCCCTTGTGCTTGTGGTCTCTGGTTGGGTGTCCTACTGTTGATCTCTGCATTTTGTGGGAGGCACCTTCAGGTGCAGGGATGAACTGCACCTCCCTTTTCTCAATGGGAGGTCCCATTGAGAAAAGGGAGCATTTGACTGAACAGTGTTCGGTCGCATTGTAATGGGCTGGGTGGGACCGAGACGGTGTCGGACGGCGTAATGAGCCCCTTAGTCTTTTTCATGGAGCTTTTCTCTCATTGACAGGCATATCAGAGGGTCCTGGGGCTTCTCAGATCCGAAGTTCGATTCCACAATGGTGGTCTGCTGCAGTGTGATGCCTTTGTGAACCTCTCGTCAATGTCAGTGGCGAGGAACTCCACAGCTTTCAGCAGGACAAAGCAATTGTGATCAGGCCGATTCACGAGTCGACGATGGCGGCTTGACTCTAGCCTCCTCCTTTGAGATCTAGTTCTTTCTAAGTTTCCTTGGGAAAAATAAGGGGCCAGTAGCTTCTGCCAAGGATTCAGAGACTCTGGATTGCCTCTTGGTGGCTAGGACTCAATTTCCCACAATTCACCTGCTTAGTCCCGAAAACATCCAATTGCAACTGGTCAGCTGGGGTGATCCTCTCTTTGGCCTTACAGGTGACTTCTTCCAGTTAATGTTGTAACTGTTGCTGATCAGAGAGTCCACTCCTTTTCCTTTGAGGCAGGAACAGTCCTTTCTTTTGTGGCACTTTATGAGTGCAGCAGGTGCAGTCATTCTGTGGTGCAGTCCAAGGGTCTAGCATGGCAGTCCTTCTTTTTTTGTTGCATTCTGAGCTGGTAAGAGGGGGTACACCACAACCAATAGGGGTAAAGTGACCTCCCTCTGCTATGACCACTTCCTGCAAAGTGTGGCATATTTTTGACCTGGAATGCACAGTTCTCACACATATCAAAATGGAGAAAATCGCTCCTTGGTGTATGTGTCGGTGTATCCCAAACCAAAGGTGTGGCTAACAACTGACTACACTCCCCTTCCAGCCACTCTCACAATTTAATTAGGGGGATCCCATCTGGCTGGCGATCAAGGAAGTGGGGGCCGGCCTGGGTCCTATGAAATCTTGTCTCCTGCCTTTGATTTCAAGCTTCTCTTTCCAGCCCCCTTCATGTTCCTGGCTTCTCCAAAAAACAAATCTCCTCCCACCAAATGGCTGTATTGTTGCAGCCCCAGGCCTCTTCACCCCTTCTCAGGGAGCAGGTTGGCTCAGGCTATTAAAGGCTTACCAGTCGGAAGATGCTGCTACAGGGCTACCTTAGGTAACTTCAGATAGTAAGCTCTAAAATTACTTTACTGTAATAGGTAAATGTAAGGGTGGACGGTAAGCACCGATCCACTGGTGGGGTTTGCAGAGTTTTGCCCAGTGAGGAGTTCGTCAAGGCAGGTCTGGCTTTAAAATGACATCAGACACCATAGCAGTACACAAGTATGTGCATTAAGTCCACTGCGATCTCTAAACCTACATACCCTACCATATACCAGGGACTTACAGGTAGGTTGTCTTTGCCGATTAGAATTATACCAATTACCAATACCTTTAGAAGACAGAGCACTGGCCCTGCACTGGTTAGCAGAGCCCAGGGCACATGCAGAGTCAGTAACCACCAGCATCAGTCAATAAAATGGGGGTGATCAAGGCAAAAAGGGATGACTTACCTACAACAGTTAAGTCAGGTTCTCAGTGCCCGGAATTCAGGGCTAGTATTATGCCCCACCAAAGTCAAATATCAAGAGCAACCGTTGGGCTAAATGCTAATTTAGAGCAGGACATGTTGTAGCAAACAAACTGTTCCAAAGTACCTTGTCTAGCAGTATCTGCACCTCAAACGTAAATCCATCAGTCAGGAAGCACTTTTCCACATCTTGGCTCCTGTCTTTTTAGCCCAACTGCACCATATCACAGTTCATGTCTTGGGCTAGGAGCTGCACCAAAATATGTTGCACTGCAGAAAATGTTATGTTATGTTAACAATTTCTAGAGGGCACAAATACCCGTGGGTGTCTCAGCGCTATGGACTGTAAGGAAAAAGCGGAGGGGGCCCCTTATTGCTCAAATAACCAGGTTTTTACTTGTTTTCTGAAAGATAGCAAAGTGGGACTGGCATTAATTTGTAGGGGGAGCAGATTCCATAGTTTAGCCGTGGCCACTATAAATCTTCTGTCACCCCAGTTAACTTTCTTAGTTCTGGGGACGATCAGAAGGTTGGCATCTGCCGAGCTCAGGGCTCTGCTGGGCGCGTATGCCAGAAAAGTTTTTTTAAGGTATTCAGGTCCTGTACCGTGAACTGCCTTGTAGGCAATGCATAGCGCTTTAAATTTAGTTCTGCTTTTTATGGGCAGCCAGTGTAGCTGGTGCACCACATTAGAAATTGACTTGAACTTTGGAGTACCTGACAGTATCCTGGCGGCTGCATTCTGTATCAGTTGCAGCCTATTCAGAACATTTTCTTGGGCATTGATTAAAAGGCCATTGCAGTAGTCGACTTTTGACATAACTAGGGCACTGATGAGTGTTTTACCAGGGCAAGTCGGAAGGGAAGGTAGTAATTTCCTTATCATCCTTAAGACATAAAAGGATGAGGAGACCACTGCGCTGACATGCTGTTTGAAGGATAGGCTCTCATCAAATATAATGCCTAAGTTTCTGGCCTTCTTGACAGGGGTGGGGAGTGATCCCAGTTCAGCTGGCCCCCAGGTCGGAGACATCCAGGGGCAAGGTTACCAAAGACCATTACCTCGGTCTTACCTGAATTTAATTTGAGGCAGTTGTTTACCATCCATGAGCTAATGGCCAACATGCCATCATGAAAGCTAGCCGCCACTGCCTCCCCGTCTTTGTGTACTGCAAGCACCAGTTGCGTGTCGTCGGCATAAGACGTGAGGCTCATTCCAAAGAATTTAATTACTCGTAATAAGTCCGTCACATATACGTTGAACAAAGTTGGACTTAGCGACGACCTCTGCGGAACTCCACAGGGGAGAGAGAAAACTGATGAGTCATAATCACCCATACTAACTGACTGGGTCCGATTGGAGAGAAAAGAGGACAGAAGGGCTTTGGCCTTTCGCCCGATGCCTATGGCTGAGACACGGTTGATCAGGGTGGCATGTCAACCGTGTCAAAAGCTGCTGATAGATCCAGAAGCACCAGGACTGCTTACCTCCTCTATCCAGCACCATTCTGATTTCATCTGATGCTTTGATGAGTGCAGTCTCCGTGCCATGGCCTTTCCTAAAGCCAAATTGGGTGTCATCTAACAGCTTATTCTCTTCTATAAACTGCGCTAGCTGGATGTTCATGATTTTTTCAAACATTTTCGCTGGAAAAGGTAGACGCGCGATTGGCCTATAATTTTTGGTCTCTCCTGGGTCGAGATTGTTTTTCTTTAACAATGGCTGAATGATGGCCTTTTTCCAAATGGAAGCGTAGGTGCCTGAGCAAAATATGGCACACAATAAAGCAGGAGTCCCGTTGAACTATATTACAGTAAAATAAAATAGGCTTGGCGCCACATAGCACGAAACTTGACATATTCATACGTCAGCAGCATTACAATATAGGATAATCATATGTGGGAGAGTCATTAATATTGTGGTTTGTTTCCTGACATCACCACTAGTTCTGTTTGATGTAATCTTTAACTAATCCCTTACTCTGAGTATGTTAACAGTTTGTAAGCCTCTTGAGACAAAAAACACGCGGTGTTGTTTCCTTTCTAACCACCTGGTGCATTGTAGGGACCCTCTAACTGATTACTGCCTTGAGGCTATGTACAGGTTCTTTGATGTTCAAATAGAGATTATTTTGATTATCAGATTTCAGCAGGCAAACTGAAGAGCACAGATTCTGCTAATTCCCTTTACACACGATTTTTAAACGCTACAGCTGCACATTGTTTAGAGAAATAGGAGTTCTATTAAGAGCTGAGTTTGTCTTGGAAAATGCAAGTACAGTTTCGAAGACTGGGAAATCAAATATAAGTAGACATTGTGACATAAAGGGGCAGGCAGAGAATCTTCTGGGACTTGCCTAAACATGTAAAATGATATGGGTTATGCACACACATATATATACGTTTGTAAAATAGTATAATATAAACCTGTCGATTTCTTGAAGAGTGAATTGTTAAATTGTGATGGTAGTTTGACTTCTGAAGTGTATATTATTGCATATTGCAGTTAAGTGGCAAGATGGCGCAGTGAAATAAATGCTTGGTGCTAACATCTGCTGTGTCAAAGCCAAAAGAGCCCTCTATCTTTCTGAAGTCAGCAAACTGAGTAGCGTTAATTTGATTTACAGAAATAACTAAGGGAGGGCCATATTTATGAAAAAGTGATGCAGGGCAGCAAGTCCCCATGCTGCACTGCGTGACAGGTAAAAGGCAGGAATGTGCCGTATTTAAAAAAATTCCTGCCTTTTCCCAGTGCAAATGCAGGCACTCTTGCATTATGGAGCTGATGTCGTAAGCAGAATTGTTGAAGGTTGAAGAGAGACCTTCCAGCACAAAAACAATCCCCTGAGGCATTTTCCTCTTTCTATGGCTGCCGCAGAATGCAGCAGATAGAGGAAGAGGAAAAAAGAGGAGAAATAAAGATATTTCTATTTTGTAACGCCTCCCCTGGAAGGGCAAAGCATTTTGGCGGATTCCTGGGTCTACCAGTAATGGTAAATCTGGGAATGTGTCAAAATCCATGGGTTTTGGGTGGGAACACCCTTCACCACCCATGGAACGTCTCGGTGGGGCAGGGTAATGCAACGCATCGATTTTGGCTGCATTACATTACTCTAAATTTATCAAGCCACTCAGGGTTAAGCGAGGGGGCCTTGAATGGCTTGATAAATACCTTGAGGGTTGCGTCACTTTTACACCTGTTGTGTGGCGCATGAGCAACGCAACTCCTTGATAAATATGGCCCTAAGGCTGTAGCACAGAACATTGGCACTGGTGCACCCACTGGTACAAAAAATGTAACATTACAGGCTGCAGGAGTAGTGGAAACTGCTCGAACTTGACTTTGCCCTCACCAAGTGCGGCAAAGTCAATGCACTAATTTTAATATATGCATCAGATTAAGGGCGTGGACATGTAAGTGCAAGCTTCTATGTCCCTAAAGTGGCCTTTTCCATTAAAGGCTACTATAAAGTGATCAGCGGTCTGTAGGATTTGGTGTCAGAGGCAAAGCACTGGGCTGGCAGAACAACATCTTGTTGGATCGGACCCATGCGGTTCAGTTGGATTTTGTTAACTCCAGAATCATAGCCTTAGAGGGGGTTCTGCAATGAGCCATTTTACGTTCGACTCTTTTTACATATATGTGGCTCCCTTGAAAAAGTTTTCAGGTAATGTGGCTTTGATGTCATTTCATATGCGGATGACACTCAACTTGTCATTACTATGGGGCCAAATCTGGAGTCTACTAAAGACCAATTCAGGGATTGCATGATAAAGATTGCCTCCTGGATGACGGCTAATTTCCTTCAGCTGAATTCCAGCAAAACTGACATTTTACTTTTGTGAAGGCACATGCAGTCTGGTCCAATGATGGGTAGCCATCAAAACTGGGACCTATTCCAATCCCTAAAAAATGGTCAAAAATCTGGGTGTTCTTATTGATAATAACCTCTTCATGAAAGAACATGTGAATTCAATCTTGTGCATATGTTTTGGTCTGATGCGTATGCTCAGGAAGGTTTTTCAATGGCTCTCTTTGCAGACCAAAAAAACTCTTGTCCAGGCATTGATTGTGAGTCACCTGGACTACGGAATGCCCTAACTGTCTAAATGAATAAAGGCCTCATTTCTAAACTCCAAGTTGTCCAAAACACGGCCGCCCACATGGTCTGCAACTTTTCTCCTCGCCCCCCATCTGAACCTATATTACGATCACTTCATTGACTTGCCATAAAAAATAGCAATCTTTTTAAACTTCTTTGTCTAGTTTTTAAATCATTGCATGGAAAACAAGTTGCAGCTTTACAAGCCCGGCCCGTCATCTTAGATCTAGCGAGGTATCGCTGTTATGTCATAGGCGTATTCGTACAGCCAGACATGGGGGCCAGTCCTTCCCCTTCTTGGCCCCCAAACATTGGAACTAGTTACACCTGCAGCTCCGTTCTTGCTCTGACTTACATTCATTTAAAAAAAATACATAAAAACAAGGTTGTTTAACCTCTAATGTTATTCGAACTATGACCTGGGCAGGCTGCTCGAGCGCAGAGAGATCCCCTCTGGGATGATTTGTGTGCTCCATAAACTCATATAACATAACATAACATAACATGGGCTGGCACCTGGGAAAACTCGAGGTCACCAGCTCCATCCGAAATATGTCATGTTTGGTGTCAAACAACATGCCTCATCACCCCTAACACGATTCTTGTGTTGAAAATGATGTGACATGCACCCGGGTGGCTACCTTTGATGTTGCCTATCTGGTTGCCCCAACCTTTCCTGTGCTCTGGCTGCCAGCCCGCAGTTGTTGCAGCCCATACAGGACTGTGACCCCCTGCCAGGAGGTGTGAACTCTCCCATGAGTCATAAACAATAGCCTGGTTGGGAAGGAGGTCACACCTTCCTCCCTGGCAGGATTGCTAGTGAAGTAGCACATCAAGGGGGTGAGCTTTAAAGCCTTCACCACCTGTGATATGCAACTAGGCTGCCTCTCAAAGGAAGAAACAGCCTTTCCTCTGCCCTCAGGCACATCTGCATCCGAGCAGGTGGGAGAATTAGGTATTCAGGAAGTGTAACCCTCAGAAGGCTAGCCACACCCCTACGGTGGGCTACCTGGTCTGTACAGCTAAGGAAAGTTTCTGCCATTTTTAACAGTGGCAGAATAGAGGGTTTTTGGTATAAAAGGTGACACACGGGGTGGATTAGCCATTTGGCACTTGCACCCATACCTCTACATCTAGGATTAAAGGACTATCCCTGACACAAGATACATTAGTTCTGATCTGACTAGCAACAAGGGACAAAGAAGAGACCCATGTCTGCGACATCAGGACCTGTTGCACAAAGCAAAGGCATAATACTCTGCACCTGTGGCAACCTTCCTGGAACTGCACAACTGCTACTCATCCCGGACCAAAGACCGGTTCCATCAGACAGAAGGACCCTTTGAGAGCCAAAGGCAACACCAGACTGCTGTGGACTAGTCGCACTAGTCCCCTGTGCACCACAGGTGAAAACAACGTACCTGAATCAAAGCATCGCTTGTTGGTGGCCAGTCCGGCAACCACCACCTTTACTCACTTCACTGCATTTCGAGGGAACACTGCAGCACCTTCATCCGACACCAGCAGTGGCTACGTTGTTGACTTTTTGCCCCCTTTTCCTCAACAGCAACATGTAAGCGGTAAACCCAGCTCTCCCGCGGCTCACATTTCAGCACCATGGACAGCCAGGACAACTGTGCCACCAGGCCTCTCGATCCAGGTAAAATCATACTGACTGTCGTGGCTTGGTTCTGCATTCCATGCAACTCCTTGCATTCGATGCAAGTCGACCTGCAGGTGACCGATTGTCAGTGTCACTAGTGCTTTTTCCCATTGACCACAATGCTAAAGGTTTGAAGTATTTATTTGAAGTGATATATTATTGCTTGTAAAATCCCAATCCCCAGTTGTACTTATCTGATTTGCTTCATTTTGGTGTGTAAAATTATATAAAAATCTGCTTTCTTTTTATAAATTGGTGTCTGATTTCTTTCGAGTCGTGGCAATTACTTATCTTCCATACTGGTACTCTGACATGCTTAATGCGTGTTCCTCTGGTAAAGCCTGACTGCCCTTTGCCACTCTACCAGGACTGAACTAAGGGTTTATTATTATGAATCCAAGGACCATCTTTGCGGTATTGTGAGAGTATTGCATAGTGAAACCTAACCAGCATCATACATAATGCTCCACCTCCCTACAGTTTTACATATTGATGCCTATGCACTTAAAAGCAGTTGTTTTGCAGTGTTATCTAGATAAGACAAATAAATAAACATTTTCTAGAACATTGCTACTTTATTGCTATCAAAAATATATCCCATCCAGAATATTGTGCCAGCCTGAAACGGCTGTGCTCAAGTTAACTTTTCTAGCTACGTCTCATGAAGATTACACCTACAAAACAAGACATGCATTTTCCAATTTTTTGCATTATTTCCATTTTCAGATAAGCAGATCTACCAGATGGGAGGACTTGCTTAGCCTGCCTCAGATTCAATCCCCATATGTTTTTCCCACTTGGAATAGGTAAACCATGTCAAGCAAACACAGCACCACATCATCCACATAACTGTTGCTGCCACATAGCAAGCATATTGAATATGGTGGCTAACACAGTCAACACAAACCAATTATTCATTACAGACAATTCATGCAGACTAATTCCATGTCCTGAGGAGTTGCAGGATCTAGAGAACACTGTGAATTGCATATGGATTTTATGTTTCATTTGTACGACAGAGCAGGTGAAGCAAATGTGTGGCTGCTACTTGACCTTGAGGCAAACTATTCTTATTAGGACCAGGAAAGGTTTTATTAATTTAAATTAATCCCTGGTAGCTATGGCACAGAGCAGACAGGCTTAACTTGAAAAGTTGAAAACACAGTACAATGAAAATCCCATTCAAAGTTTTAAAATAGCATCAAAAAGTCTTAAGCGTCAACCAGTTGCGCTTGACCGGTACCTACGCACGATTTAAGGCTGACCACGATGGAGCGTGGGTTGGACACAGAACCCAGGTGTGTGCCGTTAGGAAGTTTTAACATGTCACTTAGGACCTGATTTATAAGTTGGCGGTAAGGATACTCTGTTGCAATGGTGACAGAGTATCCTCACCACCAACATAATGGTCCACCTGCCCGATTTAAATGTGGGTGGGCCTTAGGTGTAACCACTTTTGAGACTACTCGGTCTCTGCCATGGTAACATTCCTTTGATGACCTGATGCAGTAATGGCCATCAGACGTTGACCTCTATGTCCGGTAAGTTTTCACTGCTCTTCAACGCCAGAAAAACCCTGGCAGTAAGGAGCAGTGAAAACTGTCTAATGCCCCCCTTGCCATGGGAGACAATTCCCATGGCGGGTGGGGGGTATTTTTTTTATCTCAAAAAGAAAATTCCACTTCAGGTTTTTCTTTATGAAAATATATATTTTTTTAAATTGACAGATGGCCTTGTCATGCTGATGGAGCTGTGCGTCAAACTTAAAAAAGCATTGACAGGAATCATGCTTATTAAGAAATAACCGCCGGCTTGGCAGTAGTTTCTAAATTTGGCAGGCGGGGACTCCATCAGGGCGATAAAGTAATTTACTCCATCCACATTCATTAATGCATAAAATGATACAACCAGGTCCATCACTAAAATAAGCGGTAATCTACCTCAATCTTTATGTTTTATATCCTGTATAACTCAACACTAAGGAATATGAAACACATGTAAACACAGCACCACAAGACTACCTTGACACGAGTCAACAAGATTACTCAAGACACCCTAATTCCAAAAGTGCTTCTAGGGCATACAAATAATGAAAATGTCCTATATAAATGTACTTAACGAACCCTATATATATCGGCTGGCAGAGACCTGCTTGTGTAAGGGTTGTGTCAACTAGCTCCTTTGTTTTAGCCAGTAAGCACTTTTTAACATCAGGTATAGATCCTCTGTGTGATGATTAAAATTGCAATGTCTGTGTGACTGTTTGATCTCACGATTCTTCAATATCTATTCAGATACCTAGTGATATTCAATATCTTATAATCTAGGTAGAAGGGAATAGATAGAGTAAGGAAAGATATTGAAGTGAAGCACTTTAGAATTATAGAAAATAATCTAAAGAAGCTGTGGGAAATTGTATACTAAAAAGCTCAAAAAATGCAGAGGTTACAGCCACCTACACAAAGGTTTTTTGGTGGTTGTAAATGGGCCTATTGACAGAATAGGCACATTTGTAAACACAAAAAAGCTTTTTGACATGTACAAAGCCCTATTTGCGATTTGGTAACCTATTACTGAATCGCAAATTGGGTTTGCAATTCGGTATTAGGAAGGAGTGCGTTTAGGGTGCCCCTTCCTAATACCGAATCACAGTGGTATGTGTGAATGGTTTGCGGCCGAAATGCGGTCGCAAATCCTTCGCATTTTACCCATACTTCAAGTAGGTGTTAATCCATTCATAAATGGGAAGGGGTTCCCTGGAGACCCCTTTCCATTTGTGAATGTTTGTAAAAGCATTTTTTAAGAACAGGAAGTGTTGCTCTTAAAAAAGGAAAAGAAAGCTTTTTTCAATTATTTTTAAAAACACATCTCGTTTTCCTTTAAGTAAAACGGGCTGCATTTAAAAAAGAAATATTGCTTTATTTAAGAGCAATCACAGACATGGTGGACTGCTGACGCCAGCAGGCTACTATTCCTGTGATTGTAGTGATTCCCAATGGATCGCAAACCAAAACCTACCTCATTAACATTCATAAGGTAGGTCTATTTGCGACCCACTGGGAATCGCAAAATGTGTCAAAGACGTATTTGTACATTACAGTTTGAGATTACCAAATAGCGAATCGCTAACTTTCTCTATTTGGTAATTGCAGACTATTGCCTTTGTACATCTGGCTCTAAATAATTTCTGCTTCTTTTCCTTTGTTTCTTATACCATATGTTAATAGCGGAATGTGCAACCTAGACTCATAGCAGCAAAGTTGTGTTTCAACTACGCATCAAATTATGTAGGCTATGTACATCATATAATTTTTCAATGCAACCTATGCATTCCTTTCAAAAACTATACCAATTTAATTTTGAAAAACAAAAATCAATGATTTAATACTCTTTGGTATATAAAAATACAATAGATCAGATTGGACAAAAGAGCTTTACATTGAACTTCAAGTTATTCATTGAAACCGTGGGAATTTTGCTACTCCAGCAAGAATTTCCTTACTGGAGCTCCTTCCAGGGCCAAAGCAAACATTTTTGCTACCCAAGTCGAACTGACATGCTACCTGTGGGGGAACTTTGATAATCATGCTTTCTGTCTCTGAGGCCACGCCTAGTCTTCCTAGAACTAAACTTGGATATGCCTAATACACTAAACAACGAAGACATAAGTTGGAAGAGAACAATGATAGCAGTTGGTCAGGAGATAGTGGAGATAAACAAAAGTAGTACATCAATAATGGGAAAGAAAAATGAAAGAAAACATTGATTCATGAACTGAAGTTCTTCAATGAAGACAGTTAAGAATAACAGACATAAACAATCAAAGTATAATAATAACAACAGAAGAAGAAAAAAGAAGATGAAGAAGAATGAAATTATCATGTAACTAGATACCACAACATTATTTTTTTATTGGCTCTTCAAGTATAGGAACAAGAGAAGTACTGAAAGATTGATGAGAGTAGTAGGTGAATGTAGCTAGTAATAAGCAGGCCTGGGTGGAGATTGCGGAGTTCCGCTATGCAGAACTCCACAAAGTGACAAAAAAACTCAGTGGAGTTCCGCAAGTTGTGGAGTGCAGTGCGAACTGCCATTCGCGCTGTTCTTCCTGCCGCTTGAATAGAAATTCTACTTACAGTTGGCGAGCGCGAGAGGGGAAAAAACTCAGCTGCACTACGCGTAGCGGAGTTTTCCACACTCTGCGAGCTCCGCGGAGCGCGGAGTGCAGAAAACTCCGCAAACGGAATGGAGTTCACCACCCAGGCCTAGTGATAAGTCATCATTAACATTATTCTCATGAAACGTTCAGTGATTTCTCATTGACATTCTTGTGAATTATTGATCATATAGTGAACATTATTGTGATTACATAGCTGTCTCATGGACCATGTTTTTGATGTAAAGTTCTGTTCAAATATTCAAACACATTATGCTTTCCTAATGTTTCTGTATTTCCAAGTTACTGAAGGATAACATTTTTTTTAGTTAAAAAATAAGTTTACTAAGAATAAATTAAAACATAAGTATATAATGCAATATAGTAGTAGAAAGTCTTACAATTGGAAGCAGGAAACTCAAAGATTAACTAGGGAACGAGAGGGTTGTACATGGTGTAAGAGGGAGCAAGTCTTGGATATATATGGAGAGATTCAATACAATGTATGTAAAAAACATGATAACATTAATAAACATACTAAAACATTTGTATTATCAATAACGGGAAGTCAAGGAGGTTAAAAACTTCCTGTTGAGCAGGTGTACGTGTAAAAGAACGTTTTGCATTGTCATCTAGGAACTTTGAAACAGGAGACTATAAAATCAAATGTTTTACAGCAAGAAATACCACTGTGCTTGGAAAGATAATTTAGACAAGTTCTTCCAGTTTTTGGTAATCTGCTGAAATGCAACTGCTATTAGTAAGTCTAGAATTAGCACATTAGAGGAATACACGATCCAGTCACCAGATAAACTTCCCAGAAAGATGTTAGCAATGGAAAAGAAGAACTGTGGAGTGAAAAAATGAGTTAATTTGAATCCAAATGCATTCCCAAAAATCATGAACAAAAGGGCAAGTTCAAGTAAGTGTTTTAAATCTGCATAGTCTAAGAGACACATCCAACAAGTATCAGGAAGCTCAGAATGTATCTTATGTAGGATTATAGGTGATAGAAATAGTCTATTATAAATAAAAAAGAGTGTTTGTGTGGTAGTTGCCACTCTAGAGGATTTTCTAATTTTGGCCCATATTTTGTTCCAAAGTGAAATAGATCAGTTCAATCCTAAGTCTTGTTCCAAAGATATTCCTGCCTTTGATTTTTCTCTGTCGGTAATGGAGCAAAGTAAATGAGAATAAATAGTAGATGCTTTGGGGTTAGTGAGCAAAGGGGTGTGCATATTCCTAGTGGAGGCAGAAACAGAAGGATGAGAAAAACGAAATTGAGTATGCGCGAATAGCATGCTGTAAAAGCCGATATTTATTTTGAGTTGAGGAAGGAAGGCCAAAGAGTTGGCAAGCCTGTGAGAAAGGTATAAAAGAATTTTGATCAAAAACTTGATGTAGCCAAGTTAAACCTTTTTTCTCTAGGATCTCCAATAGATAGGCTTATCATAAATCACAATTAATTTATTATGCCAAATAATAGAATTAAGAAAATTTACAAGGTCTGTGGAATTATAGGGTATGTGGTTTGCGTGTGAAGGATACATATTCTTGAGAAGAAATAGGGGAAGGATAAGATTTTTCAAGATCAAACCATAATGGACAATATACTGGAAACCCTGAGATCCATTGAGAAGACTGATGCAATAAAAACACCTTGTGAAATTTGGAGAAATCAGGAACATTTATCCCACCGCATTGGCTTCAACAGCCACATGCAAAGTTTTTTGTTACTCCAAAGGAATGAGGAAAGTATAGAAATAATCTTTTTTAAGGATTTAAAGGATATGTTATAAATGATATAGTTTATTATGGGAGATAACATCATTATAATGGTATAAAGGCGACCCCACCAAAAAAGATATAAGGGATGCCATTTACTAGTGAGCATAGATAACTTTGGTATACATTTTCTATATTTAGGGAAATTGAAGTGTTAATGGATAGAGTGAAACATAAACCCAAATACTTTATATGGTGAGGACTTCATACAAAATAGTATATGGCAAAATCATCTCTGAAATTGTATTTACTTAAAGGTAATATCTCACATTTATCATTGTTCAATGTATAACAAAATAAGAAAACATTTCTTGTAAAAAGATAGGAATTGAGAATTGAGGTTGTGAAAGAAATAATAAAACATCATCAGCATATGCTCCTAATTTAATCTGTTGATTATTAAAAACAAATCCAAGAATGCCTTGATTTTGTTGTATTTTAGCCAAAAAAGGTTCTAAAGCTAAATTGAAAAGAAAAGGGGAAAGAGGGCATCCAGGACGAACACCTCTACCTAAAGTAAAATATGAAGAGGTGAGATCATTAGCACAAATCACTGCTCGTGGACTTAAATAAAGAAGTGAAAAAAGGGAAATAGTTTTCAACCCAAACCCAAACCATTTAAGCGTTTGAAAAATGAAAGGCCAGTAGATCTGATCAAACGCTTTTTCCGCATCCAAGGCAATTGCTGTAGGGGTTCTGACTTATGGGAAGTTTTTGATAAAATGTCAAAAAATAGACGGGTGTTATCAGAAATGAAATGTCATTTAACAAAGCCTAACTGTTCTTTACCGAGTAATTTAGACAAAAATGATTCTAATCATAAAGCTAAAGCTTTAGAAAAAAATCTTATAATCAATATTGACTAAAAAGATCGGCCTATAATTTTTTGCAATAATGTGGATCCTTCACTTCCTTTGGAATGAGGCAAATTAAGGCTTCCAAAAAAGAGCCAGAGGATTCATGTCATTATAAAAAAGAAATTATGAGAGCATGCAATTTTGGGAGACGTAATCGAGCAAAGTGTATAAAAAGAAAATTCAGCTGTGAGACCATTCGGACCGGGAGCTTTAACTTTTTTAAGTGCCTGGAAAGCAGTGTAATAAAGTTCTGTTTGTGATACATTAGACTCTAACAATTTGAGTGTCAAAATGGTTTTCTATAGTAGAAAGGTATTGAGAAATATTAGTGTCCGAAGGTTAATCTTCCGGTGTGTACAATGATATATAAAACTGGAAGAATTCCTATAAAATTTCTGAATCTTTGTACCGGTAGTTGATGTGCATATTTAATCGATTCAATGTTGAGTTTATTATTCTTGACCTTAAGATAGTTTGCTAACAATTTGCCCGATTTGTTCTGGTCCCCATATAATTTTGCACTCGACTCTAATGAGTAAAGTGAAAGTTTATCTGTAGATTCTTTGTTGAATTACAGTTTTGTAGTAATGAGCTCTGATAAACATTCTTTTGACTTAGAGAAATAATAGGACTGTTCTGATCTCTTTATTTTTGCTAAGAGATCCATGGCATAAGCGCATGATTTTTTCAGTTTCTTAGAAACATAACTAATGATAAAATCATGCTCAGATGCTTTGAAAGCATCCCAAATGATGTGAAAAGATACGTTATCTGCTTGGTTAAAATGAAAATATTCATTAAAAAAGGAGTGAAAGAGGAGGTAAAAGTGGGGTCCAAGAGATGTTAGTTGTTTCTAACGCCAATGTCTAGGTAAGTTGGGTTTACTAAAAAGATCCAATTGGATTGAAGAAGGGCATGATCAGATATAAGGATAGAACCGATATCAGCAGATTGTAAGGATTGGAATATATTATGCGATATGAAAAAATAATCTATTCTTGATTGGGTCTGGTGAACAAGGGAAAAATATGTGTAAAGGCTTAAAGTGGAGTTACACAGTCTTCAAGCTTCTATTAACTTTTGCTGTTTAATAGTTTGAACAAAAGGTAGTGGACTTTATTAGGCATGAAAGACACCATAGAGTTGTGGTCAATAAATGGATCATTAATCTGATTACAGTCATCTGCTAGAATAAAGTTATCATCGGGATATTGTAGGAATTGCTGAGTGAGACGAGACCAAAAGAAACAATCACCATTGGTGGGGGCATAAACATTGAACAAAGAGATTAGAACCTTCCCAACCAATAGTTTAGTAACTAACCATCGACCCTTATCATCAGATTCCTGAGCAAGTAGCTTGACAGAAAGTGATTTATGAAAAGAGCAATAACTCTGTTTCTTTTACCATCACCTGGCGAGAAGAAAACTTCACTGACCCAACCTCTTTTTTGTTTTAAAGATTAATTTTCCTCTGAACTAGGTCAGACCAAATGTGATACCTCACAAAGCCTGTATAGTCAGGTCGGAAGAGGTGAGGGGGTGGTTTAGGGTTTGTTCAAATTCTTTGTTTTTTCTATCTTTGTTTTTCTGTTTTCTTGGCATGCAAAGTATTCTACGGCACTCAGCGATACTGTGCTAAGACTTTTGCCATACAAGGTTGATAATGATAACCTATGCATTTTTTTAAATAAGCTTGTGTGGCCTCCATCTAATGTTTCCCACACGCGGCCGGCCTAGACTGGGTTGTTGGCGACATCATGTATATTAGCATGCCCCCTTGTGGTTGCTAGCTTGACGTGTTTAGACCTGCACACTGGTAAACAATTGAACTTCACTGCCGGCCCGTTGTGGGTTGTAGGCAGCTTGCTGTGTATCTCATTTGTTTTCTGGTTGCCAATAAAAAATATATGATCCTAAAGATTCATTTTCCGTAAGATGAGATTCTTGAATTAAAGCTATGTTAGCTTCAAGTTGTGACAGAGTCTCTTAATGGGGGAATTTAAACCCCTGACATTCCAAGAAACAATTTTCAGAGACATTAACACATTACCAAAAAGAACCAGGGTAAACCAGACAAATTATATAAGAAGCAAGAAAAAAAAAACATAAAACAGCCAATCAAATCAAGAGGATTTTATGACAGAGCAAAGGGGAAGCAAAGAAAATAAAAGAATAAGGAAGTAAGAAAATACATTGATATAGGAAGAGCAAAAAGTGACAAATAGGAAGAAAAGGCTAAGAAAGGAAGTTAAGCAAGAACAATAATAAGATAACGAAGAAACAACAAAATATACCTAAAAGATCCCCAAAAAGACGTGGGGGGTGAAACAACATGGAACAGATGACATGTCCAAATGCCACGGGAAAGGGCATGAGAATGACTGCAGCACACAGGACATGAGATGAGGACAGGCATAGACAAGAAAACAACACCTGTATGGGAGGAAAAAACAGTTAGTAAAGAATATCTATGGTGGCAACAATAGATATTATCAAAAAGTAGCACATTACACAACTAATAACCAACAGTATAACATAGAAGATGTATTTTAAGTATTCAGAATCAGCAAAGAGGATCTATAAATTTAAATGGATTGAGAGTAAGATGCTCCGGAGGTGTCCATGCTTTCCATCTTACAGGCGTTGATGAAGCTCTTCAATCGAATGGGATCCTCATATGCAGTTGTCCTGTTTTTATAAGTAACTTTAAATAAACAAGGATGAAAAAGACCATAACAAGCTCCAAGAGAACGAAAGTCTGATCTCATATTTAGGAATTCATGACGTCTGTCAGCCGTGCTGTTAGCATAATCTTGAGAAAAATACAAAGAGTTACCTGACCAAGAAATTTGTTTCCCTGATTTGACTGTTGAAAGAACTTTAAGGAGGACGGTATATTCTGAATAATTTATGATACAACCTCTTGGTCGTCTTGAGGTGGAGGCAATAGCAGATGGATGACCTAATCTATGAGCAGACTGGATGTTAATGGAAATTCCTTCTGACATGTTCAGTAGTTTAGGAAAAAAGGATGTAAAAAGTGGCTTAGAGCCCTCTGTGCCTTCTGGTAATCCATATATGCGAAGATTATTGTCCTATTTCTGTTTTCAAGGTCCTCAACCTGTTTCTGAACTGATGAAACCTGGAAGGGCATTCACCTTGAGATCAGTCATTCCAAAGGAAGAAATATGTTGTTCCGCTACATTCAGTCTCTCCTCCATATGCAATTTTGCATTGGTTTCCTACAAATAAGGGAGCAAAGCGTAAAATCTCCTCCAACAGGAAATCCATGGAGACAGTAGGAGGAGATTTTGTAGGGGAGGATGGGTCTTTTTTTAAGCACTTAGTAGACGCCTTCCCAGAAGCAGATGGAGCAGAAGGCACAATAGAGTTCGAGTAGGAGTTTCCCTTATGAAGAGAAGCTGTAGAGTCCTCCTTTTTTTTAAAGTTAGGAAAAAATAGAATTTTAAATAAACTTGTGTGTTGAGCCCGTTAAGAAGGAATTCACTTTTTTAAATCTTCCCACAGAGAAGACAACATTTGAGGACAACCAAAGCCAATGTTTACATCAAAAATGAATTCTCTCATAAAGAAAGATAATTCATACTCATATAAAAGTAAATGAACTCATATGAGTACCTGCATAGTGCCCAAAAACAGGAAGGGGTGAAAATACAAACCCAGGCACTGATAAAGCTTAAGCAGGAAAGGAATATAATGCAGGAAAATAGTGAGATGAAATGAATTCATCAGTGAAGGCACAGAGAGCAGGAAGTGTCTGAACAAGAAATGCCACAAAAATAGAGCCAAAAAGTACATTTACCAGCATATAGTCTACTTGAAGTACATTATGCCACATTCAAAGTCTTAAGCTGAAGATTGGTCCCAAAAACACAAAATATGCATCCCATCCAAAAGGGCAACAGATGCAATAATCAACTTGGAGAGCACTGTTAAAAGTGCAGGAAAAACAAACGCACTACCTCAAAGGCACCGCTCCGATTACAGGAAAGCGTCCAGTTCACAAAATGGCTGTCATCACTTTGAAGAGAACCGGGCCTCCGATAAAGCACAAAGTCCTCGAAGTAAGAGGAGTCTCGAGTGGAGCATAGTTTACCTCCGGCGACTACAAGGGATCCCACTTGACAACACCCGTCCTTCAACAGAGAGGCTTCTAAAACGCTGCCTCCATCCCACACTGTCCTGAGGAGAGTCACTCGGATGCCGCCATCTTCTGTGGGCATCAAGCCACGCCCCCTACTGAAAGAAAACATGCCATTACATTTTCATATGTGTATTCAATGGCAAACCTTAGTGTATTGCTTATAATGCAAAATTCCTCTCATGATGGTAAATGTACAAAAGGCATGGCAAATATTTTACCTTTTTTACATATATATCGCCTCTCTGACTTTGTGAGTGACGTATGTCCAGGTGGGTGCTTTGTTCAAGGCATAGCAATGTGATTAATTAGGTGGTTCATTTTAACCTTTCCAATTCTGTTTTTATCAGAAAGTAATTGGAAATGCACTGCATTCATGCTTCTCTCCTTCTTGCTTGCACTCCATCTTTCATTTAAAGCAACTTATATATTATGCCAAGGAAGGTTGCTATTTCTTCAGAGTAATTTTACTAAATGTTCTCCCAAGTGTTGCTTCATGCCAGATGTGATAGCTTGCTCTTACCGTCTGATAATCCTATAACATCTTCATATTTTGGTGAGGTCAACCCTTCCGTACTTCTAGACGTTTGTTCATATGTAATGGATATACATGCCACAAATTAGTCAGGGTAATGGGGCTTTTTAAACGAACACAGTTCCCCTGCAACACTTTATATCCCCTCAGGCAGAGGTAAAGTTATTATTCACTTTTGGGGATTGAAAGATGGATTCTAATATGCCCATGCTTCTTTTGACTTATGGTAAAATATGCACCAAATGGTTTGTATCAGACACATCTAATTAGAAAAATTGTAAAATTGGCATTTCAGGAAATTCATTATGGTGTTTTCCGAGAATCCAGCCTGAGTTTGAGGTTTCTTCTGTTTTTTAGTAGTTACCACATTGGAAACTTCTGCATTCCTCAAGTATCTTAATTATTTATTGAGGATGTTCTTGCCACAAATTCAAGTTGCTTCAAATAGGAAAATAGGCCAACAAGTGTTTTGCGACTACAGATGTTGCTTGAACAGGGTCAAAAGATAATAAAATGACATCATACACAAAGAAGACCTTCTTCACAATGGTCAATGATCCAGTTAAAAAGATTTGTGCTCTGATAAGCAATGAATTGATCAATCTCATAGAAAATCATATGCAGCGTGATTTCAATTTGAGAATATAATATTTTACATGTGTACGTCCAAGATTCAATTATGACATGATAATCAAATCTAACATCTTAGATACCAACTTTAATCTATAATCACTAGGCCTCACATGAGTAGAGAGAGTACATGTCCCTGTTGTACATACAGCAGTGGAAACCACTCTTCAACAAGTTCCCAAAGCAAAAAAGTGGTTCAGTGAGTGCCCAGGCTAATAATATAAATACAGTTTGCACTCATAAAATAGCAAGGTGTGAAATAGGCGATAAAAAAAAAAATGGGCACCTTATTGAGGCTGATATTTTTGAATTAAGATTCAATCCACGAATACATCGAGTGTTGTATAAATTGAAAATATTGTGATGCATGTCCTGAAGAAGGTGAAGTAAACCAACGAGTCGACCAAAATGTAGTGTCAACAATTTTCATTTTTAATTCGTATAATTTGATTTTTATCGTCTATTGCTGCAAATTGGGCTTTTTCAAGTTGATATCTTTTTTATGTTTTTTATATTCTGGATTGATGTTTTTCTTATGCAGTGTCTGTAGAATTCTTCAACATATTATAAAGAAGGCTTTTATGAATACAATGATGCAGCCAAACCTCTTTTAAGTGATAAATTAATTTGAGTAATTTTATGAAATGTACTGTAATTCTGAATGAGGAATAAAAATACTTATGGGTATTTAAGAGAACAACAAAGGTGTTGTTTGCAGTATAGAGCGTTGATGATTGGTGAACTAAGCAGGCAAGGATAAACCTGCAGGGAGATAAGTAATGGGAGGCGAGATTGATATTGCACTTCTGAAAATGTAAAGAATTACATAAACTATTACAAATTTTGATCATTCAGCTTCGAGGAAGATGTAGAATGATCTAGGCCTGTTAAGGAAGAGGTGTGGTGCAGCGGCCAGGGTGGCTGACTCCGGAACACGGGCGCTCACGGTTCGATCCCCGGCACCGGGGGCAGGTTAGCCCAGCACCTTGTGACTCTGGGCAATAGCTCGCTTAATCTTCCCGACGGCCCCCAGCGCCGGGACACCTCTCCGGAGGTAGCTGTGCGCTTTACAATGCTGGTATTTCATTTATTTCATTAACTACCAGTATTGATGTTTGGCAGGGGATGTAGCATGGACCATTGCTGCAAGGTCTACCCATTCAGCTGGGTAATGATGATAAACGAAAAAGATTTTTTTGGTTTCCCCATGCAACCTTCTAAAGAAAGTGTTATGGTTTTGGAGGCTCTCTGTGCCTACTACTACCAAAATGGGTCAAGACAGAGAACCTGATCCAAGGCGCAGGTCACCCATTGATTGGACCTTTTTGGTAAACTCATTTGACTACTAAACAGAATCTGACAAGGCACGGCTAGTAAAATGAAAAAAAAAACATTTTTACACCCAGCACATGGGGCACAGTGGATTTGCTATTCTTATCAGGACTCGATCTTCCTCATAACTCCTGTCTGCACAGTCTTCGATGGGCACAGATCTATATCTTTCACCCCCTCACGTTGCTAATATTTTCTCTCGTAGTCCCTATGTCAGATTGCTGTCTGTGAATTATAGCCCATGGTTATAACTCTGCTTGGATATCCATACCAAGCCTCTTCATGTGATGAGTGTAATTCAGTGGCTCTTGTGTGAGGCAAAACATGGTGGCTCTGAGGAAATCGGTTCTGTCAAAGTGGGAGTAGGTCCAGCTACTAAGGTTTCCACACAGGTTAGACAGAAGGTCAATCCTCTTCTGTTCTGTCAGAGGTCCAGAATGTATTCTGGGGAACTGGGGGTGAGGTGCTATTTTGTCCAATTCAATAGTCATTGGGTGGGAGTATCTCATGTGCACTACGTTGTCTAAAGACAAAAAGTTCCACACGGCAAGCCTTGTCAATTTTGCAGCACATCCCAATTACCTCAAAACAAACCACCCCACAGTACACCATTCACAGTGAAATCCAAGATGGCAAAGTTGTTCCCTTTAGCGAGATTGTGGCATGCCTAGGAGTATGTTTAAGGTAATGAGCAGTCCCCTAACACACAACCACTCCAGACTGACTCCATCCTCCACTGAAACTAAAACAAGAAAACTAAAGTGTATTTTAGGAATAAAAGACTAGTTATCGTAAGAATATGCAAACATTAAAGTCTTATATGTTCCACTTTTAAATACCAGGTACCCTACCTTGTGTGGTACAAGTCCTAATTAGGAGTGGCTTACCTAATATTTAAAAATACGGTTTCCCTCCTGCCAAATGGTTTATTTTGAACATTCTGCCTGCAAGTTCAGCCATATGCAAATCAGTCTTGACCCTGCTCCCCATGGGAACAGTTCAACCTGAACTGCCAGGACAGGTCCTCCCGGCTCTGGATACAAGCATTCTGGGACCGGTTTTGGGGTATCACCCATCATCAGCCAGGTTAGCCTGAATCCAGTGGCACCGCCAGCAAGGGACCGACATCTGGGCATATCCTTGGCCACTTTGGTGAACATAGCAAACACAACAAGATGATGGACGGAGTGCGGAAACTTTTCAAACACTCACACCCAGTCAAGAGATCTGGGTTAAATCCATTGTTCTTATGCTCATCATGCCACCTCGGTTTGGACCCAGCCATATGCAAAGCAGTATCGACCCTGCTCCCCATGGGAACAGTCCAGCCCAAACTGCCAGGCCAGGTCCTGTCTAGACCGAAAACAAGCATCCTGAGACCGGTTTCGGGGTATCACCCCATATCAGCCAGGCTAACTTGAATCTAGTGCCACAGCGAGCAAGTGATCCACGTTGGGAATACCCTTGGCCACTTAAGGCGAACATAGCAAACACAACAAGATGATAGATGGAGTGCTGAAACCTTTCAATTACTCACCGCCAGTCAAGAGATCTGGGTTAAATCCATTGTTCCTTTGCTCACCACTCCATCCCAGTTTGGACCCAGCCTTATTCTTGTTTCCGGTCCAGGGAGGACCTAGCTTGGCAATTCGGGCTGGACTGTTAACATGGCAAGCAGGGTGAAGACTGATTTGTATATGGCTGCATCCAAACTGGGGTGACATGGCGAGCAAAATAACGATGGATTAAACCTAGATCTGTTGCTGGGGGTGAGTGTTTGAAAAGTTTCAACACTCCGTACATCATTTTATTTTGTGATGTTCCTATGTGCGCTATAACTGGCTAAGGGTATGCCCAGACGTTGGTTCCTTGCTCGCTGCACCACTAGATTCAACCTAGCCTGGCTGATGAAAGATGACACCCCAAAACCGGTCCAAGGATGCTTGTTAACAGTCCAGGGAGGACCTAGCTTGGCAGTTCGGGCTGGACTGTTCCCATGGGAAGCAGGGTTAAGACTGGTTTGCATTTGGCTGGCGTGACGTAGTGAGCAAAATAATGATGGATTAAACCCAGATCTGTGACTGGAAGTGAGTATTTGAAACGTTTCAACACTCCGTCCATCGTTTTATTTGCTGATGTTGCTATTTAACTTTCTCTGCCATTGGAGTATTTTACTACACCATATACTATTGCCTTACAGAAAAGTTAAATATTCCTGTTAGACTTGGCATCTTTTGGCGTGTTTCCCCTGACTTTTTGCTTTCTGACCTCCCGGTTTTGACTCTGTTTTTGCTGGTGTAATGATTCTGCGCACTTTCCTCACTGCTGTCCAGTGGGAAAGTGCAAGTGCTCCTGTATAAAATGCGTTATGGATTGGTGTTTCCATGATTGGCCTATTTGGTTTATGTGTCAGTCCCTTGTAAAGTGCACTGCGAGTGCCAGGGCCTATAGACCAAATGCTGTTGGTGGGCTGCAGCACTGGATTGTGCCACCCACGCAAACAGCCCGTAAAGTGTAACTCGGGCCTGCCAACGCAGAGCCTGTGCGCAGCCTGGGGCTGCCATGTCGACATGGCAAGTGCACACACTTGCAAGTCCCTAAACCTTCCCTTTGCTACATGTTAGTCACCCCTAAGGTAGGCCCAAGGTACCCCTGTGTGCAGGGTGCGGTGTATGCGAAAGGTAGGACATGCCCGGGTGTGTGCGGCATGTCCTGATAGTGAATTACAGCCTAGTTCGTTTTTCACTATTGCAAGGCTACCTGTTCCCCCTAGGCCAGAACGGGCAGTTTTGATTATTACAGCTTATAATCCTAACTGACCCCGGGAACATGGTAGAAATTCGAGTTTAGTATGCCTGGACTCAGAATGATAAAATGCAGCTTTTAGTGAAGTTGGTTTTAACATTCTGTGTTTGAAAATACCACTTTTAGAAAGTGGGTATTTTCTTGTCTAACCATCCAAGCCTGCCTCTGCGAGTGTTGTGTATTCCTTGTCTGGAATGTGAGTGACAGGGGCTGGGGGATGCCAGGAGACAGGGTGAGTCAGCACAGGGCTGAATAGCAAGATCTACATGTAGATGGGTGGGAGGGGTCGCACCTGGGCCCTGAATAGGACAGTGCCTTCCCTCCACAATGCTGGCTCCACCTCCTGTGGTGCATCTGATGTCCCTGGCCCACTCACTGAAAGAAGGGACGGAGACTTGTCAACAAAGTGCTCCAGAACTGGTTTGGACTAGGCAAAGGCCTCTCTGCCTTCAGAGAACAAAGGAATTTGGGATATAAATATTGGGGCCCTGACCCCATGAATTCAGATCTCGCTGGAATCAAGGAACCTGCCAAGACGAAGAGCTGGAAGAGCTGCCAGGAGGAGTACTGCCCCTTTGCTGTGTTGTTGCTTTGTTGGGTTGGCCTGCAGCTGCTGCTTCTGCCTTGGGCAGTGAAAGGACTGAACTTTCTACAAACTTGTGCTGAGTATCTCCAAGGGCCTGGAACCGAGCTGGCCTCCTGTTAAGAAGTCTCAGGGACTACAAAGACTTCACAAGCCTCTGGGTACCGCTTCTGGAACGCTGTTTCAGTTGCCACAGAGGAAGGGAACTGCAACCGACTCCGTCAACCGAATCCATCGCTGGCCGGTGACCTGTTTGCACCGCAGACCGCATCGCAACCCTGGTCTCACCGTGGGCGACGTCCGACGCCGCCAACATCGAGCCGCTGCTTGCACCGTGACCTGTGGGCACCGCAGTTCGCATCGCATCGCTTCACTGAACCAGCTGGACCCGACCGACGCGGTCACTGCAACTGGCTCAAGAGTCGTGACCGCATCGCATTTGGGGCACCGCTCGCACGTCTGCGACGCACCGCTCCGACTCGCACCGCTGTCCGACGCCAGCTCCCGCACTCCGGCTTGGTCGCCTGCATCGCAACCTGTCAGCACCGCATCGAGCATCGTCTCACCCTGCATCGCACGCCTTGGACTCACCGACTCCGTCTGCACGACGCTCACCGAGCCGCTGCCTGCACCGCATCGAGGGACACCGCACCTTGCATCGCTCCGTCTTGCACTGCAACCGCGACGAACGCCGACCGGCTCGTACACTCCGTACCAGCCACAACGAGAAAGGTACTGTTACCGAGTCTGTTCATGACTCTGCTGGCCCGTATCGACGCGGTCGGCTGGAACTGTTAGACTCTGTGGTTTTCAGCATCGCGGTAGGCTCGGACGGAGCTACCGACTCGTACGAACTTTGCTTTTGTGCTATTCCTGCAAAGAAGAAGTTACCGTATCAAGCATTGATTTTTAAAGTATAGTATTGTGGATTTTTGTCGTAATTGGTCTTGTCTTGAGTATATAAAATATTGGTTATTTTTCTAAACTGGTGTGGTGTCAGTTTGTAGTGCTTACACT
This sequence comes from Calotriton arnoldi, assembly GCA_963921515.1. NCBI lineage: Eukaryota > Metazoa > Chordata > Amphibia > Caudata > Salamandridae > Calotriton > Calotriton arnoldi. Next base: position 864,841 of record CAWUFW010006789.1, on the reverse strand, counting down.
GTATTACTGTTGGTTATGTGCAAATGCTTTACACACTGCCTCTGAATTAAGCCTGACTCCTCGTGCCAAGCTACCACGAGGGTGAGCAGGGGTTACTTCACGAGTGTAACACCCTTACCCTGACTAGGAAGAAGGGTCCCTACTTGGACAAAGGTGCGAGCCCTTGCCAACTAGAGATCCCATTTCTAACATTGGTTGTCAGCGGTGAGGATAGGACTTGTGTTTGCACTTGACTTACAGTGATTGGTGTGCACTACTACCATATCGCAGACCATTACGTACCACATACTGGTTCTTTTTCTTTTGGCCTATTTTTGATCTTGCCAGTTTTCAACTCACGACTTTTGTCATGCCTGAATCAATTGCATCATCCATTGCATCTCTGGAAGTTATCTTTGAGGAGGACAGGTTGGAATCCTACGCCGTAAAGGAGTTACGAGCGATTTGTAAAAACCTGAAAGTCCAAATTAAAGGCCTCACAAGGAAGGAGGAGCTACAGAAGGCGCTGAGGGCCTGGGTAACAGCCAGACATGCCAATGGGCAGCCTGGTGATCTCAGTGAGGAGGTGGAGGAGCCTATTTCCAGGGTGGATGTGCTTTTGGGTAGGGGGAACCCGCCAGATCAGGCAGCAGCAGTCTGTCCCCAGAGGAGCTGGAGGACAGGCGGGAGGCAAGGCAGTTTGAGCTGCAGAAGCTCAGACTGGAGAGTGAGCGGGAGGAGAAGAGATTGGCCATAGAGGAGAGGAAGATGCTCTTAGAGCATGAGAGAGAACTGAAGGAGCTAGAACTTAGGAGTAAGTCAGGCTCAGATGGTGGCAGCAATTCGTCCAGAAAGGCAGACAGGATTGTGCACATTCCCAAGAACGTAGGCAAGGAGTTCAAGAAGGGGGATGACATACAAAGGTGATTTTAGGGTTATGAGGCAGCCATACACATGAATGGGGTCCCTGAGGAGAATTGGGGAGCAGGATTGTGGCCACTTTTCCCGGAAGAAGCAAGGGATGCTCTGATAGCTTTGGGTAAGGGGTATCACCTCACCTATGCTGACATGAAGGATGCCCTTCTCACGAAGTATGGTCTTACTCCTGAAAAGTACAGGGATCAGTTCAGGTCCAGTAAGAAGTCTGATGCCAACACTTGGTTGGAATGTGTGGATGTGTTCTGCAGGTCTCTGGATGGTTGGGTGAAGGGCAGTAGTGTCACAGATTTTCAGGGGCTCTACAACTTGATTGCATGGGAGCACTTGTCTAGTCTATGTTTTGCAGATCTGCGCCAGCACCTAGTTGATAGTAAGCTAACTGACCCCAGGAAGCTTGCTATGGAAGCGGACCGCTGGGTGAGTACCAGGGTCCACAAGAAAGCGTTTGGGGAGACTCAGCCAAAGGTGGGCAGGGTCCCCAGCAGAAAAGTGGGGGGACAAGGGTAAAGCACAGGAGTTCTCTAAAGGGCCCCAAACTAGTACCCAGGGTAAAGGTTCCCAGCCCCCGCTGATAAGAAGAAAGGGGTCTCTACAGGGAAGCCTGTTGAGACCGGCCCCCGCAAGTGTTATGCATGTGACCAGGTAGGTCACTTTAAGGGGGACCCCAAGTGCCCGAAGGGGACACAGCCACCCACCGGTGGACAGTCCAAAGTGTTGGCTAGTGTAGCGCTTGGGGAGGAGGGGTGCCCACAGGAGGGTGGGGATCCCGCAGAAATGACCCTTGTCTCACTAGGGGACAGTGAGATGGTCCCAGGAAACCAGGTGCCCCCTAACACAAAGAAATATAGCACCTGGGTGACCATTAACGGGAACAGGGTAGAGGCTCTCAGAGATACTGGAGCCAGTGTGACCTCAGTCCGGTGTCACCTGGTGTCTGAGAAGCAAGTAGTCCCCGGGGCATTCCACCAAGTAGTTGCTGTAGACAACTCAGAGCGCCAATGTATGGTGGCGCAGGTTCCCTTTGAATGGGGGGGTCTCAGGTCCCTTGAGGGTGGTTGTGAGCCCTACCATGCCTGTAGATTGTCAGCTAGGAAACGACCTGGAGCAGTCCTTATGGAAGGAGGTTGAGCTCAGGTCTCACTTGGAGATGCTTGGGTTGCCAGAGTGGGCATGCGTGTCTACTCGGTCAATGGCAGCCAGAAAGGGTGATCAAGAGGACTTGGAGCCTGAAACAGTGGCCCAAGTCCCTGCCAAGAGAAAGGGCAGGGGCGCGGGAAACCGGCCCCCGAAGTTCCCACAGACCGGGAGGAGGCGGACCTCGAGGGGGACGCCCCGGTGCCTACAGGGGAGCAGGTAGCCGAACTGGGAGACATCTCTGAGCTGACCCATTGGCAGCAAGAAGGGGGTCCCACCAGGGAGGAGTTCTGCAGGGAGCAGAACGAGTGCCCTACTCTGGAGGGTCTGCGGCGGCAGGCTGCAGACCAGGCAGCTGGTAATCAGTCCGGGTCCCATCTGATCTACTGGGAGAGCGGTCTCCTATACAGTGAGCCTAAGGTTGCTGAGCCTGGGTCAGCCCGTGTGCTGGTAGTACCCCAGCGCTTCAGGACCTTCCTACTGGGTCTGGCTCATGACGTGCCTTTGGCAGGACATTTGGGGCAGGACAAGACCTTTGACAGGCTTGTCACCCACTTCTTTGGCCCCAAATGCGAAGGCAGTCGGATGCACACTGTAGGTCTTGCCAAACTTGCCAGGCAAGTGGTAAGAGTGGGAGGAAGGTCAAAGCTCCTCTCCAACCTTTTCCTGTTGTTGGAACACCCTTTGAAAGGGTAGGGATGGATATTGTGGGGCCACTGGATCCCAAGACAGCCATGGGCAACAGGTACATCCTGGTCTTGGTGGACCATGCCACCCGGTACCCGGAGGCACTCCCTCTCAGGACAACGACGGCGCCAGTGGTGGGCCGGGCGTTAATGGGGATCTTTTCCCGTGTGGGATTCCCCAGAGAGGTGGTTTCCGATAGGGGGACCAATTTCATATCGAAGTATATGACATCCCTGTGGAAGGAGTGTGGTGTAACCTACAAGTTCACCACTCCTTACCACCCACAAGGAAACGGTCTGGTGGAGAGATTCAACCAGACCTTGAAAGGCATGATCAAGGGTCTAACAGAACCCATGAGGCGTAAGTGGGACGTCCTCTTGCCATGCCTACTCTTTGCATACAGGGAGGTGCCTCAGAAGTCTCTTGGGTACAGCCCCTTTGAGCTCCTGTATGGCCACCCTGTCAGAGGACCTCTGAGTTTGGTAAAGGAAGGCTGGGAGGCAGCTCCCAGGAAAACTCCCCAGGATGTATTTAGCTACATGCTGGCCTTTAGAAACCAAACTGCCCGCTTCAGGAAACTCGCTCAGGCGAACCTAGAAGCAAGCCAGGAAGAAATGAAGAGATGGTATGACCAGAATGCCACTCTGGTCGAATTTCAACCTGGGCAGAAAGTGTGGGTCATGGCCCCAGTGGCACCTTGTGCCTTGCAGGACAAGTGGACTGGGCCATACGAGGTAAAGGAGCGCAAAAGTGACGTCACCTACCTGGTGGATTTGCAGGCTTCAAGGAACCCTTTGAGGGTCCTTCATGTGAACCGCCTCAAGCCCCACTTCGAGAGGTCCGAAGTGAGTATGCTCTTGGCGACAGATGATGGGGTGGAAGAGGAGAGTGAGCCTCTCCCTGACCTCCTGTCTACCAAGGAGCATGATGGGTCAGTAGAGGGTGTGATCCTCTCCCCTACTCTGACTCAGGAGCAGCAGGGGGACTGTCGCCAGTTGTTGGGACAGTTCGCCTCACTGTTCTCTCTGACCCCCGGTGTTACTCACTGGTGTACCCATGACGTGGACACCGGTGACAGCCCTCCTGTGAAGCACAAGATTTACAGGTTGACTGACCGGGTCAGAGCCAGCATCAAGGAGGAGGTCTCTAAGATGTTGGCGTTAGGGGTGATTGAGCCCTCCCACAGTCCTTGGGCCAGCCCAGTGGTCTTGGTCCCAAAGGCTGCGGCGCCCGGTGCCACTCCAGAACTCCGGTTTTGTGTGGACTACCGTGGACTCAATGCCGTCACCAGGACTGACGCGCACCCCATCCCCAGAGCTGATGAGCTCATTGATCGGTTGGGAGCTGCCCGGTTCCTCAGCACGTTTGATTTAACGTCTGGGTACTGGCAGATTGCCTTAACCGATGGGGCCAAGGAGAGATCAGCATTCTCAACCCCAGAAGGTCATTACCAATTCCGGGTGATGCCCTTTGGGTTGAAGAATGCCCCTGCCACCTTTCAGAGGTTGGTCAATCAGGTGTTGGCTGGGCTGGAGGATTTCAGTGCCGCCTACCTGGATGACATTGCTGTGTTCAGTTCCAGCTGGGAAGAACATTTACAGCACCTTGAGAAAGTGTTGAGGGCTCTGCAAGGTGCAGGCCTCACGATCAAGGCCAGTAAGTGCCAGATCGGGCAGGGTTCTGTGGTGTACTTGGGACACCAGGTAGGAAGCGGCCAGGTGGCGCCCCTACAACCCAAGATTGACACCATTCTGGCTCGGGAACCCCCAAGACCCAGACAGAGGTGAGAGCCTTCTTAGGTCTCACCGGTTACTATAGGAGATTTGTTAAGGGCTATGGCACCATCGTTGCCCCCTTAACAGAGCTGACCTCTAAGAGGCAGCCCAGGAAAGTGATCTGGACTGAGTCCTGCCAGAAAGCTTTTGATGCCCTGAAGGCAGCCATGTGCACGGCGCCCGTGCTCAAGGCACCTGACTTCTCCAAAGAATTTGTCGTGCAGACTGACGCTTCAGAGCATGGTGTGGGAGCGGTGCTCTCACAACTGAACGAAGAGGGCCTGGATCAGCCTGTAGTCTTCCTTAGCAGGAGACTACTTCCCAGGGAACAGAGGTGGAGTGCCATAGAAAGGGAAGCTTTTGCTGTGGTCTGGGCACTGAAGAAGTTGAGACCATACCTGTTTGGGACTCACTTCCGGGTTCAGACAGACCACAGGCCCCTCAGATGGTTGATGCAAATGAGGGGTGAGAATCCAAAACTGCTGAGGTGGTCCATCTCCCTACAGGGAATGGACTTTACGGTGGAACACCGTCCTGGTACAGAACACGCCAACGCAGATGGTCTGTCCAGGTTCTTCCGCCTTAGTGAAGAGAACTCCAATGGGGTTGGGTAGTTCTCCCTACTTTCAGCTGGAGGGACATGTGTTAGACTTGGCATCTTTTGACGTGTTTCCCCTGACTTTTGCTTTCTGACCTCCCGGTTTTGACTCTGTTTTTGCTGGTGTAATGATTCTGCGCACTTTCCTCAGTGCTGTCCAGTGGGAAAGTGCAAGTGCTCCTGTATAAAATGCGTTATGGATTGGTGTTTCCATGATTGGCCTATTTGGTTTATGTGTCAGTCCCTTGTAAAGTGCACTGCGAGTGCCAGGGCCTATAGACCAAATGCTGTTGGTGGGCTGCAGCATTGGATTGTGCCACCCACGCAAACAGCCCGTAAAGTGTAACTCGGGCCTGCCAACGCAGAGCCTGTGCGCAGCCTGGGGCTGCCATGTCGACTTGGCAAGTGCACACACTTGCAAGTCCCTAAACCTTCCCTTTGCTACATGTTAGTCACCCCTAAGGTAGGCCCAAGGTACCCCTGTGGGCAGGGTGCGGTGTATGCGAAAGGTAGGACATGCCCGGGTGTGTGCGGCATGTCCTGATAGTGAATTACAGCCTAGTTCGTTTTTCACTATTGCAAGGCTACCTGTTCCCCTAGGCCAGAACGGGCAGTTTTGATTATTACAGCTTATAATCCTAACTGACCCGGGAACATGGTAGAAATTCGAGTTTAGTATGCCTGGACTCAGAATGATAAAATGCAGCTTTTAGTGAAGTTGGTTTTAACATTCTGTGTTTGAAAATACCACTTTTAGAAAGTGGGTATTTTCTTGTCTAACCATCCAAGCCTGCCTCTGCGAGTGTTGTGTATTCCTTGTCTGGAATGTGAGTGACAGGGGCTGGGGGATGCCAGGAGACAGGGTGAGTCAGCACAGGGCTGAATAGCAAGATCTACATGTAGATGGGTGGGAGGGGTCGCACCTGGGCCCTGAATAGGACAGTGCCTTCCCTCCACAATGCTGGCTCCACCTCCTGTGGTGCGTCTGATGTCCCTGGCCCACTCACTGAAAGAAGGGACGGAGACTTGTCAACAAAGTGCTCCAGAACTGGTTTGGACTAGGCAAAGGCCTCTCTGCCTTCAGAGAACAAAGGAATTTGGGATATAAATATTGGGGCCCTGACCCCATGAATTCAGATCTCGCTGGAATCAAGGAACCTGCCAAGACGAAGAGCTGGAAGAGCTGCCAGGAGGAGTACTGCCCCTTTGCTGTGTTGTTGCTTTGTTGGGTTGGCCTGCAGCTGCTGCTTCTGCCTTGGGCAGTGAAAGGACTGAACTTTCTACAAACTTGTGCTGAGTATCTCCAAGGGCCTGGAACCGAGCTGGCCTCCTGTTAAGAAGTCTCAGGGACTACAAAGACTTCACAAGCCTCTGGGTACCGCTTCTGGAACGCTGTTTCAGTTGCCACAGAGGAAGGGAACTGCAACCGACTCCGTCAACCGAATCCATCCCTGGCCGGTGACCTGTTTGCACCGCAGACCGCATCGCTTCGCATCGCAACCCTGGTCTCACCGTGGGCGACGTCCGACGCCGCCAACATCGAGCCGCTGCTTGCACCGTGACCTGTGGGCACCGCAGTTCGCATCGCATCGCTTCACTGAACCAGCCGGACCCGACCGACGCGGTCACTGCAACTGGCACAAGAGTCGTGACCGCTTCGCATTTGGGGCACCGCTCGCACGTCTGCGACGCACCGCTCCGACTCGCACCGCTGTCCGACGCCAGCTCCCGCACTCCGGCTTGGTCGCCTGCATCGCAACCTGTCAGCACCGCATCGAGCATCGTCTCACCCTGCATCGCACGCCTTGGACTCACCGACTCCGTCTGCACGACGCTCACCGAGCCGCTGCCTGCACCGCATCGAGGGACACCGCACCTTGCATCGCTCCGTCTTGCACCGCAACCGCGACGAACGCCGACCGGCTCGTACACTCCGTACCAGCCACAACGAGAAAGGTACTGTTACCGAGTCTGTTCATGACTCTGCTGGCCCGTATCGACGCGGTCGGCTGGAACTGTTAGACTCTGTGGTTTTCAGCATCGCGGTAGGCTCGGACGGAGCTACCGACTCGTACGAACTTTGCTTTTGTGCTATTCCTGCAAAGAAGAAGTTACCGTATCAAGCATTGATTTTTAAAGTATAGTATTGTGGATTTTTGTCGTAATTGGTCTTGTCTTGAGTATATAAAATATTGGTTATTTTTCTAAACTGGTGTGGTGTCAGTTTGTAGTGCTTACACTGTATTACTGTTGGTTATGTGCAAATGCTTTACACACTGCCTCTGAATTAAGCCTGACTGTTCGTGCCAAGCTACCACGAGGGTGAGCAGGGGTTACTTCACGAGTGTAACACCCTTACCCTGACTAGGAAGAAGGGTCCCTACTTGGACAAAGGTGCAAGCCCTTGCCAACTAGAGATCCCATTTCTAACAATTCCCATTAGGGATTAGCCAATTTTACCATGTTTTAGGGGTCAGAGCACATACACTGGGGATAATGGACAGCAGTACATCAGTGTGCAGATTTAAAAAAATAGCATCAGTCCACAAAAATGGGGTTGACGACGCAAAAAGAGGCACTTTCTCACAGACGTGATATGGCAAACAATGAGCAAGAGCACAGACCCATTCGTGTTAGCCTTTGCAAATGAAAAGGGCCTAATTTATGGGGTTTTGAAGTAGGGCACCGCAGGAAGTAACCTTGCTGTGCTGCCCTACGACAAAGTGAAAGGGCAGGAATGTACCGTATTTATCCAATTTGGTGCATTCCTGTCCTTTCCCCTGCGCTGGTGATTTTTCCGCAGCCTAGCGCCAATGCAGGCTCCCTGGCACCATGGTGCCAGGGTGCCTGTGTTGTCGGCAGCATTGCTTTTGTGCAGGAAGAGGGACCTTGCTGCACAAAAACAGTCCTCAGAGGCTTTTTCCTCTATCCATGTGAGTTGCAAAATGCAGCACACAAGAAAAAGAGGAAAAAATGAGGAGAAATAAAGTTATTTCTTCTTGTTAAGCCTTCCCTGGGGAGGCGTAAGCTTTTGGCGCATCCCCAGATTTACATGGTTTTGTAAATCTGGCGAAGCGCCAAAACCCATGGGAGTTGCATGGGAAAACCTACCGTAGCACCCATGGAACGCCTCCCTAGCGCAAAGTAAGCCAACGCAACGATTTGCGCTGCCTTGCCTTACTCCATATCTACGAGGCCATTCAAAGCCACGCAAAGTGGCTTTCTGCGACCTCATAAATATGATTTTTTAGTTTGCGCCACCGGAGCATCACAAATAGTGACGCTGCAGCGGCGCAAGGGGCTCATAAATATGTCCCCGAGTTACTCAATTTTTGCACTGATGCCTAAATATCTGGTAGTTCTACATATGTCAATGACTTAACAAGTTAGTAGTTAATGTGAGCATCACACAATTTTAACTTGAAAACATTGGGTTTTTCTTACTGCATTGTGCGCTCAGCTCATAGAGCTCATCGAATCCCTATTCCTGTCCTTAGTTGTCGCTTATAAAGCACACTCAAGCACTCACTGACGGGATGTTCTCATGTACCTAACATGGAACATGGAGAACACTACACTGACAATCCAAGGTTACTGAATCTCCATTTTGGTCATTTGGACATCATGTGGAGATCTTTTGATAAAAACATCTGACTATAGGAATGGAAAAACATATACAGAAAATGTCTAACAGTTTGTCAATGGTAATTGTGGGTTTATTTGTATATTTTCTTTTTTAAGTGAAAAATATGCTTATTACCAATGTCTAAAAACGTGACTCACTTCATTCGGTTTTCTCAGTCTGCTGTTACATGGAAAGGAAGAGGGAGGAGGAGCAAGCAATGAACATGGGCAGACACAAAGTAAGGAGGAACTGAGAGGGGGAAAAGGAGTAAAGGGAGCACTGTTTTAGGGAGAGTAGATTTTACAAAATGTATAAAGTATTGAAAAATTGGTAGCGTTTAGCACAACAGACAACTACCAATGCATTAGAATCATATACTCTGTCAGTTATAAGCATCTTTACAAAGAAAATAGTATACTCGTGAATCGTAAACATAGCTACATTGACCGATTTGAACCTTTCCCCTTTTAATTCTAACTCTTGTAATGAAAGATCTTTAAGAGTATTGCCTCAGCTCACTTGCGTTCATAAGCCGCTATCTCAAAGATATCTCCATTTAATTGTGCTATTTGGCAGTCAAGTCATGTTCATGCCTGAGTTCCCTGCCAGTACAACAGTCTTGTTGATCGGTTCTTATTTATGTATGACATATGGCTGTGTTTGAATTCAACTTAACGCAATCTTCATCTATGAAAAATTGCTTTCTTGTTACAGATATAATGTCTATAATTATTCTAGGTAATTGGTATCATGTTTGTTGGACTGCCAACCAAAACAAAGACTGAAACACACACTCCAAAAACAATGTCACAATGTCATGATACAGAAATGTTCATTATCTCTGTAGTTTACCATGTACAGGCCCTGAACCCATTAAGCAGTGATGAAGTAAAGCAACTGCCAATTTGGTTCATGCACGTGATCACGCTGTAATCTACAAGTCATGTCAAGGAGTAACTTGGAGATCTCATCAGCACGGGCAGCACGCTCATAGCTCACGATCCCTGCAAACAGGACAGCAACCTTGGAGTGCCTAGCAGAGGACCACCACCAAAAACAGCTAGCGTTGTCAAAGCCAATAAGTCAGAGCTGTTAAATATATTGCTTTGCCAGTGCTTGTTTGTGTTAGTTCAATAGCCACCTCAAACATGTACACATGTGTAGTGGTCCTCTTGGATATGCAGGCGTCCATGGCAGCCATGCTTGAATGCATTTATAATGTTTTGTACCATTCAAAAATGGCAGCTGCTGACGAGTGGTCATGGATGGTGCCCATCTTTGAATGTATCTGTAATGTATTATGAAACCCATTCAAATATGGCCACAGTAATTACACGTGCATCCTCCATAGCCATCTTTGATTGGGTCTTTTAATAATAATCCATCTTGAAATCGATTAAAAAAACAAAAACATTTTGAGATGCCATTTTAAAATGCCTGCCAAAAGTGCTGTAGGGCACAAAAAACTTACTAAAAAAAAATGAAGTCTGAAAGGGATGGGGTAAGAAGGCATAAAGTGGAATGGGGTGGTGGGGCATGATTTAAAAAAAGGAGAAGGAAGCGGGGAGGAGGAATAAACTGATGAGCTAGTGATAAACGAGAGAGAGTAAGCAATGAGGAGGCAGGGTAAAGTGAAATGTGAAGCAGCACACGCAGTGCTTAAAAGAAAAAAGTAGTTCCCTGAATGTACGCAACATCAGCAGTGAAAGGTTACAAATCAACCAATCAGAACAATGTAAGACAAATACAGGTATTTGGAGGAAAGCCATCAATGAGGCAACTGAGATAGAAAAACATCCATAAAAGTATGATCAAGGGGTCTATAATTGGAGCAAGGGGCTGACCCAAAGCCCACACTGTAAGTTGCAAATAATATGTCTGGCAAAAAGTGTCTGTAGCTGAGACACAAAAAGGCAGTAGCATCCCATCAGAAATTAAACTTGCTTCATAAAAAGGCTCATAGTAAAAGATGACAACCCAGCGAGGTCACAACGCTAACAGAGTAAGATAGACTGTGGAACTTGGCCACAGGAGGTTGAGGAACATAGAGACAACGGGGAATGAACTCACAACTTGGAAAATGTTCTTGGTTGTGAAATTTGTGGCAATGGAAACTGCATGTTGAAGAACTCATTATTTACAATGTGGTGGCTAAGGCTCTAGAACACATCACACTTATCACTTTTGTTGCAAAAGTAAACATCCAATTATCAATGGCGCACGAGTTAAACAGGGATCGGCACTATCCCCTTTTAGGGACAATCAAACATGTCCCATAACAGAATTTGAAAAACATACTCAGCACTCAAAATTGTTATAGACTAATCCATCTAATGTATATTTAAGTTAAGTTACCCTAAAGATGACAATGTAATACTATTAAGGTGACACATTAGGTAGCCTATTTGTATGAATTATCATGGCACGGCTCTGTTTGAGGATGGGGGCTGTTACAATATAATGAAATACATTTGGTTTGAGTCGCAGACCATGATACCACTTTGCACTTATTGTATACTGTTGTGTCAAAAATTAATATGTATGTGGTATTTTATACCATGTGACCATAAGCTCCTTCGTGATTCGCTGTTATGACATATGTATGGTTATCCTCTGCCTTTAAAGAGAATAAATAGATTTGATAAAGGTAAATAAGTGATTTATTACGACTGGTGTATTGGCAGGTGTGATGTTACTGTCACTCTAGGTGTTCTATCTTTTAACTTGGGTATCTGGTTGCTTTTCGCTGGATTTTATTTTGTCTGTTTTGTTTTTAATTGCATGTTTTGTAAATACTTATTGTAATCTATATTGTACATATATTTCAGAGCCCTGAAGTATTTTGAAAAAAACGAAATGCATTTGCTGGCTGTAACAAATGAGTTGTTTGTTTGTTCAATAATGAATTTTATGTGAAGATGGATTATGAAAAAGGAATTGATTTTATCCGCACATCGGATCTTCATGCAATATATTCGTCTTAGGGGGACTAATATTTAAATACTTAGAATTAGTGCATCACAATTTTGAGTGCTGAGTTTGTTTTTCAGATGTCAAAGATCTAAGAATTGTGAAGTTACAGGGGGTACCCCTTAAATTGTAGGTGTAGGGGGTGAGATCAGTAACTGCTGAGACCAAGACTAGAATCTGATCAATAATGACTAAAACATGTTTTCTATTACTAATCAGCACTCTTAACTTCACTTTCCTGCATGTGACGAAAGGTGTAAACTTGAACCTTCTCTCGACAGGAAACCTATGTATGCATGTTGTGGGAGCCCATAGCCGCCATCCTAATGAGCATATACAGCGATAATTTATTTACATTAGACATAACCGCAGAACAATGGAAGAGATCACTTACTTGCCTCTCAGTTTTCAGCTTATTCTGGCTAAAAAAAGTAGTTAATCTTCAAACAAGTAGAGAATCCAGTTTTGGATTTCAGAGTTGAGCGCAAGCCTAGAAGGGCTTATTTAAGAAGATTTGATCTTGGGCATCCCACGTTATCGTTCTAAAACGCAGCTCGTCTGAGAATGTAAAATACAATTATGCAATTATCAAAGTTATGTCAAGTCTCCCATAATAAGGAAGAGAAAGACATGAGATGACACTTAATACCCGAGGGCAGTTCGATTTATTAAAAGATAAAATACTGTGAAAACATTTTATGCTTGTCTACAGTGGATAAGATCAGAGGAAAATAATGCATTTCACTATTGTCTCTCAACGATTTCCATCTTGATGTTTGCCAAGAATGTTTCATCAGAGGGATGTTGATACATGGGTTAACTTAAGAAGTAAACATATGAAGAAGGCCATTTGCATCAAAACAAAGGCATATTGTCTGTTTTTGCTATAAAGTGCACTACCCAAATAGTAGCTAACAAGCAAAATGAGTAAAGCAGATAAAGTGAGTGAATGAAATACAATTTTAGTTTCATTATACATATTGATTGAAATTATTTTGTATTCACAATCTAAGAATAGCAGAAAGAGCTTGGAGATCTTTCCCATCCTTGGAACTTCTAAAACACCTAAGAACAACGAAGAACACATACAACAGAAGAATAAGACAAGTGAAAGCCAATTTTTTTAGAACTCTGCTTGACCAAGCCATAAATAGGCCCAAAAAACTATTCTAAATAGTCAAGCAGCAATCATGTAATACATCAAACCCGTTAGACTCCGGATCCAGCACCCTTCCAAATTGCGAAGAACTGGCCGTCTTCTTCAAGGAAACAACCACAAAGATAGAGAACAAACTACAATTAGCGAAGGAACTACTACCGGCTACCCCATTCAGTTTCTCATACACCTCCCAGTATACGGAAGGAAAGGAACCATCCTGGCAGCCCTCCAAAAATAATGCCTCTTGGAACACCTTCTCCCCAATCAGCGATTTGACATGTACAACATTCTTTCTTCTTTAAACCCACCTAATCACTTCACTGACCCTTTAGCCCTGCTCATATTCAAAGAGATCAAAACCTATGTTCTCCCCCTCTGGACCAAGATTGTAAACGCCTCACTACGTCAAGGCACTATCCCTGACTGCCTAAAAGTAGGACAAGTAACCCCCACTTTAAAAAAAAAAACCATGGCAGATGGCTCTGACCCTAATAACTTCCGACCCACTCCAACATCCCTACTCTGGAAAAGCTCTTAGAAAAATGTGTTCAAAGCCAACTCTGCAATCACCTAGACAACTATCAACTCCTCGATCAACACCAATCAGGTTTCCATCAAGATCACAGCACAGAGTCTGCACTTACTCATATCGTGGATGACATACTAAAAATGCTGGATCAAAATGAATCATGCATTCTGATATTGCATGATTTATCAGCTCTATTTGACATGTCAAACGTGATAATCTACTGAACTTACTGCAACAAAGGATGGGTTTATCAGGGGTCCTATTACAATGGTTCTTTTAATTCCTCCAAAACAGATCCCTAAAAGTCAAAATGAATCAATCTCTGTCTAAGCTCCACGGGATCACTCTTGGCGTTCCTCAAGGATCTGCTCTCTCACCCATACTCTTCAACTTATTCCTTGAACCACTGGCAAACCACCTAAAATCTACTAACATCCATTACCATATGTACGCTGATGACACTCAACTGTACCTCAAAATCGCCTCCCCAGAGGACATTATTTCCCTCAATTCCATCTTACAAAGTACACACCTCTGGCTCACGGATAACCATCTCAAACTCAACGCAGCTAAAACCGAATTTCTCCTCATCTTTCCGCCGAACAACATCCCCAAGATTGATCTTTGGTTGAAACACCTTACAGCCCTCAAATGCTCGCCCCACATCATAGACTAAGCTAGATCCTTAGGTATTACATTAGACAAACACATGAATATGCAGGGTCACATTAGCGCAGCCACCAAAGGAGCGAACTACCAACTGAGCATCCTGCGGAAACTTAAACCCTTCCTTCCACAAGAAGACCTAAAACAAGTGGTCCAAGCTATTGTATTGCCCAGACTGGATTATGGTAGTGCCACACTATGTGGCCTACCTCGACACAAATTGGCCCCTCTAAGAGCCCCCCTCAATGCGGCAGCCAGACTGGTCCTCGGAACTAAAAGAAACACACACATCTCATCGGCCCTAAAATCCTTAAACTGTCTACCGTACGAACCAAGAATCCAACTGAAAAATGCTTGTATGACGCATAAAGCTTTACACTTCAATACTCCCAGTTATCTGGCTCAAAAGTTAGAAAATTCAGGGGGCAGCAGATCCTCGCGAAGTGTGCACATCTTGCTGCTGAAACCCCATCAAACCCACAAAAAGAAAATGGGTGCCAGAGTATTCTCGGTTATTGCACCTAAGATATGGAACTCTCTACTACCTGACATTTGCCTAATCCCCTCTACCGCCTCCTTCAAAAAAGAAGCAAAATCTTTTCTGCTGACTAAGTTCTTACCCTAAGACATTATATCGGTGAAAATGTTTACTTACCAACCTTTTATGATGATTGACCATCTCATTACTGGCTTTAATCAAGACCAAGCCTTTTTATCCTATTTTACTTTCTTATATGTTTTGCTCTCGCACATGTGTTTTTCGTTTACCAGTCCTATTATTACTCTTCTTCTCATGTAAAGCGCTCTGATACCCACTAGGGTCATGTTCGCGCTATACAAAACTTTATAGTGCATGTCTTCAACTGCCCTGTGAAATGCTAATCTAAAATCTCTCCTGGCAAATCAGATCAATACCCCATATGAGCATATATATTATTGTATGTAATCACAATTCAATTTAGTCCCAGATTTTCACGGACAGTAGGTGAAATCCAGCCAGACACAGCCAAGGGTTCTAGGGTCTCAGGATCAGCACTTGGTGTCAGGACTTACTTCACTAGGGGCCAACAGCAGGTCCAGAGCAGTTCCAGTTGGAACTGGACAGCTGGGCAATTGCATGAATGGCCTATTGTAGTTTGTTGTGTACCTGTAGTTTGACCCTTGGAGTCCATGGCTTTGTCCTGGGTACAAGAGAGAGCAGGATCAGTCTTTCAGAGCCCTCCCAATTCACAGACAGTGTAGGGAAGTAGCATTTCCAGTCTTCCTCTATTCTTCCTCAGGTTTAGAAAGTGTTCTTAAGACTGTGTAAAGGGATCCTAGATTTATTCATAGCACTAGCCAATGGGTGGGTGGGTGTGACTGCTGGCTCCTCTCTAACCAATGGGCTAAAAGTTGCTAGGGCTAACCTTACCCACTTTTGCAATAGTTCCTGTCTGCCCTACTGCAAACAATTCCACAGTGCCCCTCTCTGTCTAAATTCAAGATAGGGAAACTCTTCTCCCCTTGTGGGCATACTGTGTGCCTACCCAGAGGATTAGCAAGAGTAATGAGCAGCCCATCCACTATGGTTAATCCAAACTAGCTCTGTGGGCAGCTCCCCGTCTACTGGGATTGGTGCCTGTCTAATTAAGGGACCAAATTGGGCCTGCTCAATTGTGATCTGACATCTGCCTGTGATAAGGGAGACTCCTTTGAAGTAAATTAAGATCCTGGGCACATCCCAAATGGTCATCCTGCCAGTGGACAAATGTCGCCACACCCAGGCCTTTGTCTCTGCGCTGGGGGCAGTTATTACTCCTCATTCCATGCTTGAGCACTCAGTGGGTTGCTGATGGAGGCTAGTGCAAATTACCCCCTATAGTCTTTAGGCAGGGAACTTTCTAAAAGTACATTTTCCATCATATATAATAAAAGTCTGCCTTCACCATTGAATTGGGAGTTTAATAAATAAGCAGTTTAGAAACAGGCATTTTAATAAATATTACAAAATGTTCTAAAGTGGTCTTTCTATGTGATTCTTAACCAAATATAGTAATAATAAATGTAATAGTGCCTCCAAATGTTTCTTTATGGAACAGCCAGCCTTCCTCTAATAAATATACCTTTTAGGTGCTAGTCTCTGTAAGGGCATGTTGGAAATTAACTTTCTACATGTTCTACTTTTAAATATTATGCACCCTGCCTAATTAGATACAAGACCTACATGAGGGTGACCTATTAATATTTAAAAGAAATGTTTAAACCTGTCACAAAGGGTTTATATTTACAGGTTAAATTGCGGTCAAGTCAGGTTGCAGTGGTAGGGCTAGAGCCGTGTTTGAATTTTCAATGTGGTGGATTGCACAATAAGTGCTACAGTCCACTGGTGGCACTTAACTTGCAGGCCCTGGGTACACCTTGTACCATATACTAGGTAATGATGAGTGTAGGTAAGTTAAACATGTCAATTAGGGTTATGCCAACTCAACCATTTTTAAATTGGAGGACTACAGTCACTTTACTACTGGTTACCAGAGGTAAGGAGCACAAAGTTCTAAAGCCAGAAACACACAGGTCAAAACTCTGGGTGTGCACCACACAAAAGATGATATTTTCCCACACCATAGATGAGAGAATGGGTTTTGTCTCAAAATACTGAAAGTAACTAAGTCTATTTTTCTACAAATAAAATATCAAGAAAAAGTATTCCTTTTTTATAAACAGCAAGCAGAGTACAGACAGCTCTGGCACTAGCCCTCAATAGACTGCACTAAAAAAAACAGGTTTTATATAGGATGCCGAGATTATGTTGTGCAGAGGTTACAACGAGTCCACTGTAATACATCCCATTTTCTACCCAGCCAGTGTTATCATTATAATATTTTTGAAGCATCATTGAGCCTAGTAAAAATATTTAGTTTAAGGTTTTGTGCCCCATCAAATAAGATTTTGTACATTGGTGGCTCAGTTTTACTAAGGAAGAAGCTAAAGCAGTAAATCCCAGCCAGACCACTGTGGTCAATGGATGGGGTACATCCATGCCTAGATTCCAGAAGGCCAGAACAGGCAGAGGGCCTTTTCAGTGTATACAGTCCATCATGGAATGATCTACTCTGTAAAAGTGTGCTATTTCAAATCAATTCAGATTTATGGTGGTAGTGTGAGAAATTGGGTTGTTGGTTGAGTGGGGGGCTAACCCTGCTCAAGCAACAGCCACATTCCCTGTTAGAGTAAACTATCAAAGTCACTAAATTAACCTGTGCTTAACTATCTGATAGATTGACACAAGAGCAGTCAGGCTTAACTTATAGGCAATGTGTAAAGTATTTATGCAGCACACAGACAGAAAAAAGAGAAAACAAGAAAAATCTCACACCAATTTAGAAAAATAGAGTACGTTTTAATAAATTGTACCAAACAACAAAAATCCAATTAGTAGAACCAGAGTTATGAATTTTTGAAGTTTCAGTTAAAAATAGTTCCTAATAGCATACAGCGCCAACTGTGGTAATCTGGATGCGCTAGACCAGGTCAAAGTCACAAGTTTCGGATGCATGGACCAAGTTAGGCCCACTGCGCAAAGTACATTAAATCCTGGTTGCGGAGCATTGCGAGGTCCCTCGATGAGTAGCCATCGCACAGCGGTAATTCTGAGGAATTTTGGGGCTGAGATGCAAGGTCCTGCATGGAGGATGCATCATGCAGCAGGGGTTCCGAGGAGCTGCGGGCTGTAATGCGAGGTCCAGTGTCGAGGATGCGTCATGCAGCGGCAGAACTGACGAGCTGCAATGCGAGATCCAGCATCAAAGATGCATTGTGCAGCGGTGGTTTCAGGAGCTTCGGGCTGCAATGAGAGGTACTGCTTTGATTCGGCTAAGACCACAGCTGGGCTGGCAGAACAACTTTGGGTCCACTTCCAAGGGTTCAGGACTAATGTGGCAGCACTTGGGGAGGGCAAAACACACAGCAGGCAGAGTCCAGGTGCAGGTTCTAGGTGGTTGGAGCCTTTTCTGTCCCTGAGGCTCTGATCAGGAGGCCTGCCAATGAGTCCTTGAAGTTACTCTGGTAGTCCTGGGTTCAAGACACAAGTCCAGTCCTTCTTACACAGGCAGCAGTGTAGCAGGGCAGCAGAGTAGCAGTCCTTCTTTCAGCAGAGCTGCACAGCAGTCCTTCTTCTGAGTCGTCCACAGATCCAGATGTGTGGTGAAGAGTGGGTCTGGGGGTCGTGTTTTTATACCTTGTGCCTTCTTTGAAGTAGGAAAAGTTTCTGGAGGTTTCCATTGAAGTGCTTGGAATTGCCTGCCTTCCCTGCTCAGGCTCCAGCCTGGCTGCATGCACAATGCGCTGCTGTGAAGTCCTTTGTGTGAAGGCAGGGCACAGCCTCTTGACTTGGAAATGGGGCTGTGCCTTGGTCTGCCCACCAATCCTGCCAGTGATGGCCTATCCAGCCATGCCTAATACCTCTACTGTGTGGCTGTCTAAGAGAAATATACAAAGTCCAACTGACAACTACACACTGTCATGTGACCCAGGAATTAGCTGCAAGCACCAAATTGCTAGGGCAGGAAAACACCAACTTTCTAAAAGTGGCATTTTAGGAATTGTGATTTAAAATCCGACTAGAGAGGATTTTAAATTACATATTAACAGACACCAAACATACATTTCTTACCTGCTCCCTGTGAGAAACCAAGACTTTTTGCAGTACCCCTCCCACTGGCTTTGCCCCCATTTTGACTTCTAGATGCTGGTTTTTTACTCTGATTGTGCCATGGGCTCTGCTAACCAGATTCAGGGACTGTGCTCCGATTAAAAGTATATGGTAATTAGGTATAGTTACAATTTGTACTGACAAACCTACTTGTAAGTACCTAGGATATGGAGGGGCATGTAGGTTTAGAGGCCCAGTAGATTTAATGCACTTAAGTGTGCACTGCTATGTTGCCAGCTGTCATTTTAAAGGCAGCCCAGCTTTGCATGTCTTCAGCTTAAAAAGGACTTTGCCTTGCTCTGAAAGTTGAAGGAGTGGACTCTCTGAAAGCAAAATGTTAAAAGAGCTCCACTTGCATCATCTCCACCAATAAAAACCTAGCTGGACAGCGTTCAGTGGACTTTTGAGGATTTGGCTAGTTGCATTGTGGGCTTTGTAGCCTAAACTTCCCAAATAGCAACTCAGAGATCTGGAGCCTTGGATTGGTGTTGTGGACCCTCAAAGACCCAAACAAAATGTTTGGAGAAGATGGACTTCCCTGCTGGACCCGTGGACTGCACAAAAGAGGACTGCATTCATAAGGACTGCACCTACTGCACTCACAAGGCTTCACAACAAAAGGACTTTGCCTATCTTCAAGGATAAGGGGTGGACTCCCTGATCAGCAACAGGTCGAAAAGTTCTGGAAGGGCTACCTGCAACATCAACAATGAGGACAACTCCAGCTGACAAGCGTCACCCGAATTTTACTTGGAGTGACCAGGTGCATTGTGGGGGTTGTAGTCCCAGACCCCAAGAGGCTAGCCAGAGCTTCTGAACCCTTGGCTGGAGCTGTGGACCACTTTTCTGCATCAAGAAATATTTCTGGAAGTAAGTGTAAAACTGCTACATCATAGGTGGCCTGAAGTCTTGACTTTGTCCAGTTCCAGCACAACCTTTTTTAACCCTTTGAGCACTATTTGCTTCAAAGCACTAATTTTACCTTCAATCTTTAAAAATTCATATCTATGGTTCCCTACATTGGATTTTTGTCGTTTTGGTGTCATTTTAATCATAAAATATTTCCTTTTTTTTATAAATTGCTGTTGGGGTTTTATAAGTGTGTTGTGTCTTACTTATTTACTGTATTGGTGTTTTTAAATGCTTTGCACACTTGTCTCCTAAGTAAAGCCTGCCTCCTTGCAGCCAGCTACCAGGGGTTGAGCATGGGAATAATTTATTGAGACCTTGACTGGACCTTATATTGTGATTATGGCCTTGTTACTAGTGGTAGGTACCTACCTACACCTACTAATAAACTACCTTCCAACACTTCCTATCAAATAGTTTCACTTATTAAATGTAATAAGGCAACCCAATGTTACTCTATGGGAGAGGTAGACCTCACAGTAGTGAACAACACATTTGTGAGCTTTTCACTACCAGGATATGTAAAACTTAAAAGTACATGTCCAATCTTTTAACTACAGTGCACCCTGGGCTACCTCAGGGGGAGGTTAATGCGTGGCAAAGGGGTTATTTTGCCAACTCCAATTGGCAGTGTAAAACTGAATCCAGGCTGCAATGGCAGGCCTAAGGAATGTTTTAAGGGCCTACTTACATGGGTGATACAATAAGTGCTGCAGGCCCACTAGTAGCATTTTATTTACAGGCCATGGGTATATATGGTATACCACTTTACTAGGAACCTATAAGTAAATTTAAGATGCCAGTCAGATGTAAACCAATTTTGCCATGTTTTAGGGAATGCTCACAAGCACTTGAGCATTTTACCACTGGTTAGCAGAGGTAAAGTGCAGAGTCCGAAGGCCAGCAAAAACAAATTTACAAAAATAGGAGGGTGAAGGCAAACAGTTTGAGGGAAGACTACCCTAAGGCTGAGAGGTCTAATTGTGAGTAAATAACGAGTAAAATCGTAAACTTAGTGGGTATATATTACATCCTAAAATGTAAAGTTTTTGCATAGTTGGTGCAAATTCCAGCTTACAACAGATGTTTTATAATAATTTACAAAAGTATATGTGAAGAATGATATAGGCCAACTAATACATTTTTGATAATAGCATAACTAAAACAAATTATAATTATTTATATAGATGTCATTTGCAATTAGATTTAGGAAAACTGCCAGAGACAAGCAATATATTTTTATACAGTTTATTTTTAGAAACATAATAAATATGTGTACAGCTTTCAACTGTGATTGAAAATAGATTCACATTAGAAAAGTTATTTTACTGCACCTGGCTAGTGCTAGTTATCAAATAGAAGAGACTGTTGGAGTCTGAGTCTGTATCACACTCTATTCCCCATATGAAAATGTGTGTATATTAGTCCCTACTTCTCTTATTGTTCCTATTCCCACGGGCAATGTCCCAAAGAGTTTCACACTTCGTCCAGCCAGAGCTGCAAGTGATATCACACACTCATCCTTATGTAACCCCAGCAGACAGCCTGCATAGGGAATGTTGAATTTGGCCCTTTTGTCAAGATCATCCCCAAAATGTTTGTCTTCACCCTCCTTTTTTCTGTTTCAGTGCTAACCAGTGCTAAAGGGCTTGTGCTCTCTACCTTAAACACGATAGGATTGGCCTAAACCCATCTGACACATTTAATTTGCTTGTAAGTTTCTAGTAAGAAGGTACTACACGTACCCAGGGCCTGTATGTTAAATGCTGCTAGTGGGCCTGCAACACTCATTGAGCCCCCTATTCAAGTAACCTTTTAAACATGCCTCAGGCCTGTCATTGCAGCCTGTGTGGGCAGTTTTAAAATACCATTTTGACCTGGAAAAATAAACCTTTTGCCAGGTCTAAATCTTCCTTTTTATTACATATAAGTCATGGCTAGTGTAGCTCCTAAACAGTCCGCAGGCAGGGTGCAGTGTATATAAAAACCTGGAAATGTATTTTTAACTTTTACATGTCTTGGTAGGAAAAATTCTTTAATTTGCTTTTCATCACTGGAAGGTCTGTCCCTCCTATTGGATAGCCCTATTTAATGATAAAGTTGAATTCTAAGTCAAAATTCTGAAAATGCCACTTTTAGAAAGTTGGAGTTTTCTTGTCTCAACCATTTGGTTCCTGCAGCCTGTATCCTAAGTCACATGACTTGTTGTATCTTTTAGTTGGTCTTTGCATATTGCTCCCAGACAGTGAAACAATGGCGGAATACGTGTTGGCAGAACGGGCCAGATCTGACTTCATGAGGGGGAGAGGGCTGTCAACTACCATTCTTACACATCACAAAGACTCTGCCTGAGCACACTCACAAAGAATTTGACACCAGTCTTTTGTGTCTCCAGACAAGCTGGGGCCAGGGTAGGGAGGCAGGAAATTCCAAAAACCTCTCGGGGTGGAAACCTCCAAAACCTTCTAGACCCAACTCTTCAGTACACCTCTGGACCTGTGGAAGATTTAGAAGGACTGCTGTGCTGCTCTGCAAGAAGGACTGCTACTCTGCTGCCCTGCTGCCTGCGTGAAAAGGACTGGATCTACATCTTGAACCCAGGACCACCAGAGCGACTCCAAGGGCAAGTTGGCTGGCCTCCTGAGCAGAGCCTCATGGACAGAAACGGCTTCAACCATCTTGAACCCTGCCCCTTGAATCTTGCATCCCCCTCCCTCCAGGTCATGCCTCCCCAGACCTGGTCCCTTGTACTTGGGCCTGCTGGTGCTCTGCCAGTCCAGCTGTGGTCCTATGAGCAGAACCACTGCTGCACAATGCATCCTTGACGCAGACCTTCACATTGTGAGCCCTCATCGACGGCATTCTCAGTGACAATGCAGGACTCCGCATTGCAGACCTGCAGCTTCCATGGAACTGCTGCTGCGTGACACATCCTCGATGCGGGATTTCACAAAGCTCCGCAAACCAGGATTTAAGATAGTTCAGTGGGCCTAACTTGGTCCCTGTATCTGGCCCATGCTCAATTGCAATCGGCCTTAACTTGTGACATTGTCTAGGTTCAGCGCGACCAGATAACCACAGTTTGTGCTTCTATTAACTATTTTGCTTAAAACTTTTAAATTGCATATCTCAGGTTCTACTGATTGGATTTTGTAATTTCCATCTCAAATAATTTATTACATTTTAATCTATTTTTCTAAATTTGTGTGGGATTTTTTTCTTGTGTTGTGTTTTCACTTTATTACTGTTTGAAGTGCTGCATAAATACTTCACACATTGCCTTTAAGATAAGCTAACGGCTTTTGTGCCAAGCTTACAGATGGTTAAGCAGGGTTAAGCTCTGGTTAATTTGGAGTTTGCCTGTGTTTCATCCTGACAAGAATTGTGGTTGCTGCTTGAGTAGGGTTTCACCTCCCTCAACCAGTAACCCATTTTCCAACAGAGAACCCAAGACCACCAGGGGCCATATTACACATAGTGCCTACAGGAGTGCAACAGGTCTATGCAGCCGCTTTTTGTGCCATCAGCACACTATGGTATTATACAAGGGGCTGCAGATGCTAGTGCTACCCCTTGTGTAATACTGATAGCGCTGGTGCACATGAAGCACCAGTGCTATCTTCACAGGGTGTTCTCTCCTTTGCATGGGGTGTAGCCCCATGCAAATGAGGGAATCACTTTGCCTCTGTGCCTGCGCATATTATGAATGCAGGCAAACAGGTCTTTAGGAGGCACACTGACAATGCGCTACAATAGGTGCTGCACTGTCAGTGTGTCTCCTTAAGTTAGCCCTCTGGAGGGTGGCGATGGTATCCCATGGAACTCCTGGATACACTTCTGTAGTCACTCACATCCCCTGCCTGCCAGGGGATCTCTTACCCCCCTCTTAAAGTGCAGCTAGAATGCCGCCTGCACTGTAAAACACAGAACGGCACCCTATTTCAGTGAATGTGCTGCCCCCAGGAAAGGCACAGGTTGGCAGCTGCCCTGAGGCAGTGCATTAATTTTAATTGGGCGCACTGCCCCGGTTATGCCTGACGCACCTGTTTAAGGGTGCACTGTGGAGCAAACAAGAACAGTGCGCCCTATATGGGCCTTGGTGTTCAGGTGCCCATCACAAAGACTACTTGCAGACTAACCATATGACAGTATATTCAGCCACGCCCCTGCCCACAAGGAAAAAACATAAAACATAAAACCTTCTGGAGTGGCACTTCTTCCACATTACTTACATAGTAAAATGCAAATGCATTCACAATGTCATTGAAAAACAACATCTGAATGACTTCCTAAACCCATGGAAATAATTCGTTTGCATGATTGTGTGAACATTCAGGCTTTATTATAAGATCATTTGAAACTTGTCAAAATATAAAATACGTACAGGGCCTGGCGATAGGGTTTGTCCAGGTGTCATCGCTTTTAGTCAATATGACGATGCGGAAACAGTCAGTGACAGCTCAAAATGCCGGTCCACTGCTTTCAAAAGTACAACACAGCCCTCTTTACTTTGCAGGCCAATCACAAAGAAAGTATGTGTCCCAGACACATACCTAACCATTAAGTGTGTTTAGCTGCGAGACTGACTGGCGGGGAATGGACGGAAAGAGTAACCTTGATGTGTGTGACTGGTCAGCTGTCACGAGGGGCTAACCTGTCGCACCGTGATCAAGGATTTTAAACATCTCTTTCCAACTATTTCTCATTCCTAAGAAGTATACGACAGGCCTCAGAACGAGGGGGATGACTGTAACTTTGCAAGTGGGATTACATATTTTAGCTACTGTAGGTGAAATGGCAGTCTTTCTTTATTCCCCACCGCCACACAGTATTCGACTTTGTTCAATCAACTTCAAAATCACCCACACAGGTTACCCTCTGACTGCTAATAGCTTCTCTTCCAATTACCGAGAGATTAATATTCAATAACATCACGCCACATTTAAGTATCGCTGCTGCACTTGGATAATGTGCAGGATACATGCAGTGAGTGCTTGCATAGTCTTTCGTGATTTCCCCACTGGCTCAGTATTTCTCCTGTGGGGTTTCCTTGTTAAAGCATGGTTGTATTTTATCACTACCAATATTTTAAAAGTATTCTAATAACGTGGTCGGATTAATACCTAGTAATTTCGATAAATCTGTTTGAACTGAGGGTTTGCAAAGCAGCAAATGCTTTTCATTTGCATCTTAGTGAAGATTGTCTTTAAGACTTTGCAGCAGTAGCAGCTCAAGGAGCGTCGCACCCCCCTCCCCCCACCCCCACCACTGCTGCTGTGCAGCAGTAAAAGAAAGGAAAAATAAAATGATAATAACGCGATGTTATTATCATTTCATTCTTCCCTGCTGCGGCAGCATGAGGGCGGGGCTGCTCTGCTGACAGCAGGGGAGGAGTGGCGGGCACACTAAAGTGCGCATGATGCTTTGACCGGTCCTCTCGGGCCGGCCAAACAGTCATGCACACTTTAGCATGTTCTCCATGCAGGATGCCCTACAGCCTGCATGGAGAACATGCCTAGGCTCCCCGTCCCAGCAAGGAACCACGGCGCTCAGACCAATCACAATACTGCAATGCAGCTTTGTGATTGGCTCAGGGGAGCCTGGCTATTTCCTGTTTGGCGGAGGAGAGACGACGCGGGCCAGAGCGGCGAGGAGGTAAGAGAATTTTTCTTTTTTTTACAGTTATACCTCCTTAATCACTAATCATGAAAAGCGATGGATGGACTCTGATCTGGCAGTAGTAACATTGTGCCTTCTGCTTAAATGGGCATGCCCCCGCAACACCTACTCTGGAGGATTGTCTTGAGACTATGGCCATGACAGCTGCCATGATATACAGGTTGAATGACCAAGAACACATCTTCAGAGACATCTGTGGATCTTGCCTTAGATAAGATATAGTGCTGGCTATTACATCATCCTCCCACTCCCTGACGACCACGATCGGGGATCACTCCCCCTGTAGTGCATCTACTGGTTTGATTTTTAATCTGTGTGACCTTCCTTGCACAGTGCGTCCAATGTCTTAAGCTTTTTCTCTGAGTTAAAATTGGGGCCCTTTGGATTTTTAGACACTGTAGTGTCTTTAACTCTAAATATCTGGTTCTCACAGCCCTTGTGTTCTTCTTCTCTGCTACTTCTCCTTCTCTGTACCACTGTGCTTCTATAGCCACTCTTCATTCTTGACGAATCACTATTAAAGCCTTTATTTAAATTATTTTTGCAGTTTCATGAAAAAGAAAAACTGTTTGCATTACCAGTACTTGGGTGCTCTTTGCACTATCATCTGTCAGTGTTTGATGTGTTCCTGATAATAATAATGATAATAAATATTTATGAACATAACCAAGGGGCTGATCCAAATTCCGCTCTATATGTCTTGGAAACAGATAGCCACATCTGTCAGTAGCTTAGACCCAAAAATGGCTGCGGCTAAATTGTTGAATCCATTTAAATGATCTGAAGGTAGAAATAGTGAAGTTGAGGTGTGGCCATTTTCACACAGTCTGGCTAAGCTAAAGTTCATCAATCAAGCGTCACATTAACCACTTAAGCATGTTGTGTACTTAAGAGCATATTTTGGCAGAGGCCTTATGTTTTGTATTGTATCCAGGAATAGTGAATCAAAGGTGCAATGTTGCACTTGCCAATCTATTTAAATGTAGGGACTAAGTATTGTATGAATTATTTAGCTGGCACTGTTGAAATATGACTTGGGCCAACAACACACGCAGTCCATCATCATACACTTTTAAACTAACACAAAGAACACTTATGAGAGGGAATATAAAAATACCAAAATGACATCTTGTCATCTGCAGCTGAATTGATTCATTGTCTTAATCTTTTGTCAGTATATTATTAGATTTGAAGTGAAACATTACAAGAATCGTGTGGTGCACAAACTGACAACACAGCTGTTCTATATTATATCTTTGTACTGAGCATTTGGAAATGAAAGACATTTTTGTGATATTCCATTGCTGTTAAGAACATAGCTGTAGACAGATTGCTGTCTGGCAAATAACTATAGCAATCTAGTTTAAATATATCACTGTTTGGGGCGGAGGACATTAATACAACATGGAAGAACATCTACCATTAAAGTTTTAATAGTCTACACGTGAAATAAGAAAATACATACAGCCTATATCTAATTGAAAAAAAATGAGTTTTCACGTTATATTGTATTGTCCCTTTACTTGGCCTCTTGCCTTTTCACATCTTTGCTGTGACTTTATTTTTCACCTTGAGACAAGTATCCTTTAAAGGCACAGGGTTGCATTTTCTATCAAGAGAATGAAAAAAATCCAACTTAGAGATATTCATATTTTTATTAATGTTGCCCTGTTTTTAATAGCATTATTTCATTGATTGTATCTAAATGGCTTTAGTACTTAATATCATCTACAATATAGAAAATATCGACCTGCCAAAGTATTGAGGTCAAAATATTGACTACTAAAATATCTGAATCCCCATTTTTTTATTGACATAACAAAGATGTCAAATCAGTACGGCAGGGCGATGGACTAAATCTTCAATGAGCCCACATTGGTGAGTGAAATACATGATATGCAACATGAGACACCGGTGCCCCGAACAACTTGTTTACATAAAGTGACAGACATTACTGGAATGAGATTTACTAGTATTCGGGCACACTCAAAGAGCATAAACGAATTTTGCATGTCATGATGGCGATTGAGTGAACAGAAAATATCAAGTATAATGCAATCCGTCTTTCCTCACAGCACTTGTTCCTGTCCAATGAAGAAAAGACAGGAGTGTTTTAAATGTGGTGCAATGTTTCATGGGAGCACAGCAGTAGCGGCTCGTGGTGGGAGTGCTGCGGGGCAGTGGTGCGGGGCTGGGGAGGAGCAGGGTGGGGGGTAGTAAACTACGGCATACGGCCGAACAGAGGTAAGTAAACAAATAAATAAATAAAACGAATTTCATTGCGCGCGCTGCATTGCCAAATGCGATGCAGCGCGCGCAACGAAATTCGTTTCATTAATTTATTTGTTTACTTACCTCTGTTCGGCCGTATGCCGTAGTTTACTACCCCCCACCCTGCTCCTCCCCCGCCCCGCCCCACTGCCCCGCAGCACTCCCACCACGAGCCGCTACTGGAGCACAGCGGCATTGAAAAAGGCATAATTACTGAAACGCGTCTGCCAAATAAAATTGAAGACTGTGAACCGTAGAGTGCTCCATGATTTCCTGGTAGGGAATTTGGTGGGAAATGTTTGTGTGACGGGCCGCAGTCACAACGGAGGCACCCACCCGTAAGTTGTTTGGCAGCATTTGTAGCATGTGGTGGAAGGTGATATATATATTTCATAGACAATTCCCCTTTGTTAAGAGAAGGCCCGCACTCGATTCTTTGGGACATTTCATTTATTCAGCACTTGTCACTTGTTCACAGTAACGCGTTTCGGCTGTTCACTAAGTCTTTGCCAACTCGTTACGGGAAATGAATTATCAAGAATCTGAGACACAGTAAAAGAAAAAAGCCATAGAAATATAACTGGATAAAGTAAATTTCCCAGCACTGAAATATAATGATTTGCACTTAGTCTTTGGTAGTCCTTGATTTATGAAGATGAAGCTAACTATTTGACCTGTTAACCACTGAGTACTGGGTGAGGTTTTGCATCTACCCTCAGAGGCTTTGATCTATGACATCCAGAGGCCAAAATCAAATCAACTACTGACCCTCTCAAAGTATTGCTTCCTCAGTTTTAAAGAACAAAGAGTCATTCACATATTTTCTTAAATAAATCAGCACATCTTTATGAGCCGGAATCTCTAAATCCAGCTGTGATGGCCCTGTCTTCCGTATTGTTCCTAGTGGGGTGCTGTGAGAAATTGGGCTGTTGGTGGACAGCGGTGTGAGCCCTGGTCAAGCAGCAACCACATTCCTTGTCAGGGTGAGGCACAGACCAACCGTGAATTAACCTGTGTTCAACCTTATGGTAGCTTGGCATAGAGCAGTCAGGCTTAACTTAGAGGCAATGTATATACTATTTCTGCAACACTTCAAACAGTAATAAAGTGAAGACACCATACAAAAATTATCCCACACCACGTTAGATAAATAAAAGTTACTTTTTTTTATTTTCATGACTTATTTTATTGGAATATTACATAATGGCCAGCATGGCCAGTCAGAACTCACAGTGCAGTAACAACCCATCACTACCCCTCCGTAATTCCGACATATAATATGCAGGCAGACCACCCCTAACATCGCGAACAATAGTCTCGTGGGTTCTATGCAGGGAATACAACTGTGTATTAGTGTATGTTGGGGGACCGGGGGATTCATGATCTTTCTTTAAACTGTTGAATCTCTGTGTCAGGAAGGGAGTCTACTGATTGTGTCGGTGCCAAAACAATCCCCATGTAGTGTGCCCATCTCTGCCAAATCTTTGTGTGTTTCTGTGGACACCCCCTTGTTCGGAACACTGCTACTTATAACCCCATGCAGTTGTCCATTCTCAACTTCCAGGCGCTTATTGTGTGTGGGAACACATCCCGCCACAGCCTTGTGATATCCCGTTTAGCAGGGCTAGGCCCAGAAAGAGTAAATGTCTCTTATATCTATTACCTCCAATGCCCTCTGTACTGTGGAGTAATATTGTCTTTATGTGGAAGGGGATCTTCCATGACAGCACCCTCTCCAAACATGTCACAACCCCTCTCCAGAAGCTCATCAGGGTCGTGCACTCCTAGACTTTATGTTAAAAGGTGCCATCAGCCAGTTCACACCTCAGGCATCTCGGCGAGGCAATGACTCCCATGCGCCATAGGCGATATCCAGTGAAATAGACTCTATGAAGAAATTTCAATTGAATAAGGCACAGCCTGGCTGATATAGCCGCTTCACGTGGGGCCATCAGAGCCTCAGTCCAATAACCAGTGTCCAGTGTGGGTATGTCTTCCTGCCAGGTCTGTCTCAAGGCCGGAAGTGTGGAGGTACTATGTGTCACTAGTGTCTGATATACTTGTCTTATTTTGTGATTGCCCAGAGCGTCAATAATCTGCCCTCTAGTGGGTTGAATTCTGGTAGTTCCTGTAACCCCTGTATATAGGGAGTTAGGGCGTGCTGTAATTGAAAATATCTATACAGTTTTTGACGGTGCAGTTGAAAATCCTTCTGCAGTTCCTGAAAGGATTTATGAGTTGGGCCGTGGATAATATCACCCAAAGTTGAGACGCCAATGGCATCTCACTGTCGGAATCGCGAGAGGGAATCCACCTGAGTCATAAAGGACCCCCCCATAAATGAGTTATCTGGGTCAATCAGGTCCACCAGCCCATCCGTTTCAGTGTTTGTTTCCATAGTCTGAACACCGTTTGGGTTGCATGTGGGATGTTGCTGCCTATCTTGCCGCCATATAATAAGTGTGTAAGTGAGGCATCTCCCATCAACCAGCGCTCTGTCGCATACGCAGGGTAGGCCCATGATGCGTCCCACCATTCATCGATAAGGAGAAGGTGGGATGTCGCATAATGGGAGTGAATGTCTGGGATGGCAATACTGCCATTAAAAGTGGACTGAACACACATCCGTAGGGCGATACACACTGCCCGCCCCATAAGAACTGTGTAAGGGCCGTGCTGACCTGCTTTAACCATGCGGGGGGATGAGGAATGTGCAATTCTGTAATTGATAGAGCAATCGCGGCATGGACATCATTTTATAGATCATGGAGCAGCCCAAAAGGGAGAGAGGCAATGGGGAACAGACCTTGATCTCCTCACATACACGGGGTAGTAATGGGCCGATATTATGCTCCCAGGCCAGAGCTGGATTAAGGGTGATGTATACACCCAGATATTTGAAACCGTCAGTTATGATATTGAAATCGGAAGCCCATGACCTATCTCTCTCAGACTCTCTCATGAAGAACACCGCCAATATCCCCGCGTTTGTATGCAATCCCGACGTCGCCCCAAATATTTGCAGGTTGGTATATAGGAGTTTCACAAAATTGAGGAAGCGTGGGCCGAAGTTGATGCTCTGCAGCAGAACAAATAAGTACTGCCAGCTAACAAAGTCGATAGCTTTGTCCATATCCGCTAAAAGGACTGCTGCTGGCCGTGCCAAGTGTTCGACCATTGCCAGGACGTTGTACACGCGCCTAATGTTGTGGCGTGTGGACCACTGGGGCATAAAGCCTGCTTGGTCTAGGTTCACCAGATCAGGCGTGAATTTCAATAATCTATTAGCCAGGGTTTAAGCCTGCAACTTCACTTCAAAATTAAGATGGGAGATCGGCCGGTAGGAAGAATGTAAATCTGGCGGTCTCCCCGGTTTCAGGAATACTACAATCTCAGAATGTCGCCTGTCCCGAGGGAGCATGGCGGTGTCTGATGCTTCCTTTATGGCCTCTAGCAACGGATTGCCAAGCTGTGGCATGAAAAGATTCAGGAACTCGCTCGGGAAACCGTTTTGTCCCGGAGCCTTTTCGGTATGCATTTCCCTCAGGGCCGAAGCCAGTTCCTCCAGCCTAAGCTTCTCCTCCAACTGTTGACATGCAAATAGAACTTATTTTAACAAATAAAAGAAGACCACAACAACAAAAATCCAATTAAATGGACCGGAGATATGCAATTTAAATGAGTTTAGTAAAATTGTGCCATAAAGCACAATGCGCCAACAGTAAATATCTGCTTTTGCCGGACCAGGACAAAGTCACAAGTACTGGTCAACTGAGATGGAGCATGGGTCGGGTACAAGGAACCAGTTAGGCCTGCTGAACGAAGTACCTTAAATCCTGGTTTGCAGAGTGTTGTGAGGATCCGCGTCGAAGATGCGTTGTAAGCCAAAGCAAAGCGTTGGTTCTGGGATGGGGCGAGACTGTGATGTAAGGGCCTGCTTCATTGCCTAGGATCAGCTGTGATACAGAGTCAGGCGGCATAGTCGAGGCTGCCGTCGACAAGGGATGCGATGGCCTGCGCTGAGGATTTGTTGTGCAGTAGCAGTTCCGAAGGCATTGTGGTTTGCGGCAGCAAAGCGGATCTTTGTGACGGGTCCAATCAGCGCAGCACTGGAGATGCGTCAGTTCAGGCTTGCGCCGCAGAGGGAATGCGTCTGTTCTGCTGGATCCACAGAGGCTGGCAGAGTCCAGGTGCAGGTATAAGGTTGGTGAAAGCCTATTGTGTCCCTGAGGCTTCAGATCAGGAGCCCAGCCAACTAGCCATTGGAGTCAATCCGGTTTCTGTGTCAAAGAGATGCAGGTCCCATCCTTCCTCCCAGGCAAGAGGGCAGCAGGTCAGCACAGCAGTTCAGCAGTTCCTTCAGAGCAGCAGTCCAGCAGAGTGGCAGTCCCTATAGCAGCTAACCCTGGGCTTAGTGGGCATAGCGGGGCTACGCGGAGGTCCACAGAGTTGCAAACAAACTCTGTGGAGCTCCGCTACCCGCCCGCCTCCACCCCCTATTAAGAAGTAAGTTTACAGGAATTAAAAATAAACTTAAAACCACTTACCTCTTTACTGCGGCGTCCCCGGGCTGCCCTCCTCCTCTTCCTCGCCGTACCGCGCAGTTTTCTTAAGCATTACCGGTACGGCGAGGAAGAGGAGGAGGGCAGCCCGGGACGCCGCAGTAAAGAGGTAAGTGGTTTTAAGTTTATTTTTAATTCCTGTAAACTTACTTCTTAATAGGGGGTTGGAGGCGGGGGCTGGCCAACTCCGCTCCGCTGTGGAGTGTGCGGAGATTTGCCTTCTCCGCTTTCTCCTCGGAACGCGGAGAAGGCAATTCTCCGCACGCTCCGCGGGCAGAGCGGAGGTCTCCGGCCGGGGTTAATAGCAGCACAGCAGTCCTTCTTCCTGGCAGAGTTCACAATTTTCCTGAAGTGGTGGTGTCTGAGGTCCAGAGGTATACACAGTTATGCCTCTGAAGTGTGAAGAAGGTTCTAGAGGCATGCCTTTGTAGTATACATGAGCCTTGCCCTCCTGGCTCCAGACAAACTACACAGCATGTGCAGCCCTTTGTGTGGAGACAGGACACAGCCTATCCAAGTGTAGGTGGACTGTACCCAGCTCCTGCCTCTCATCCAGTCATACCTTAGCTCCCCATTGGGTGCGGCTGTCGAGGTGAAATACACAAAGCCCAGCTATCACCTGTCCCCAGTCATGTTTAACAGGCTGCAGGCACCAAATGGCAAAGGCACGACAATGCCAACCTTCTAAAAGTTAGGAGGTAAAGGTGCCTACTAGAGATTCATTCAAAAACTATAATTCAAAATGACATTATCTTAAATTTTGTGACATCTAATGACACCTATTGCAATGACTTAAAGCAATTCAAAAAGAAATAGTAAGAAAACCAATTTCAACAACCGGTTGTATCAAAAAAGCAGTTAATTAACAACAATTAAGCTAAAACAAACATTGACAACAGGAAACATATATACTAGACATACAGAGCTATCCTAGTTCTCAATGAATAAAAACCATCTTCATAGGGCGTCTGTCCTATGCATAGGATTCAAGACTCAAGCCAAATGAATTAACGATAATTAAGGAAAGAGGCATCGACGTTTCAGTCTCTGTTGCATCAATTCAGTGAGACCACCCTCAGGACAAAGGTTAATCATGTGGAATTTCTAGACCCCTTGATTAAATAATGAAGGGAAGAAAGCTCAAATCTTCAGGAGAGAAGTCTTTAGTTTGTGTATTGAAGCATTGGAGGTAAATCAATTACCTTCTCTACGCAAAGTGGAAGAATTTAATACACTCCGCAATATCCATGATACGCAAAGAGCATGAATATATTTCTTGTTAGATGCACGGCGCAGCATCAATGATACGGTCGTAATGGAGGAGCCAACGAATTGGAACAGTGTTTTACTACTCCATTCTTCTTTTTCCATTCTTTACTCCATTCTTCTTTCCATAATTCCATATTTATTCATTAGTTTCTGTGCAAACTTTGAGTCAAAGGGACCTTCGAGCCAAAGAGGCTGACACTTTGATTGTGGGTACATGGATTTACTTACAATTTGACTATGAAATGCACTTCATGAGGGATTTCACCATACCAGCTGAACATAATACAGATGCTGCAGAATGTAGTATTTTTTTTTTTGATTTGGCTAAAATACATCACAACAATTTATTATACAGATGCTGCAGAATGTAGTATTTTTTTTGTTTTGGCTAAAATACATCACACCAATTAATTTTGTTCTGAAACCTCTAATAGTTGCTACTGGGGCCATGTTGAGATGTAATGTTCCTTGTTTTATAGTCATATATGTAGAACAAGGAACCCTTGTACTTATGTAGACAGATAAAACATTTGAAAGTTCACAGTCTGGGAGGTGTTATGTATTGCTTCAGAACTAGCTGCTCGCCATTCACAAGATTGAGTATTGGATGATCCTCAGAAAATGGTTGTAGATGTTATTTATGTATTTATGAATGATCTTAATGCCTGGTCTGTTTCTTCACTGTTGAAGTACCTGGATGTTCTTTAATGTGGAGATATTTAACGAAACATAATATAGATATAAAGCTTTATTGTTTCAGGATATACTACACAGGGATCATTTGCAGAAAAATGCACCTCATGCCAACAAATTGAATTACAATGTTCACCTATAACACATGAAATATTGTTTTTGCATGAGTTAACACATTGTGCAACTGTAAAGCCTTGCTCATTGACTTTGAACTCTGATTTTGATCCTTTTGGGAAAGATTGTAAGCCTTAATGGTAATAATGATAATATATTCAGCTTTAGGAGGCAATATAAATATATGGTACACATTTTTTTTTATCAAAGCAAATCAATGACTCATACCATGGTACTGATTCAGACAACATCAGAGGAGTAGGTACTATTTATCACACCCGATTACATCTGATCCTGTTGGATAAAAGGGTTTCTCAACCAGAAAAGTCAGATTAAAGGGAATGGCCAGAGGATATGGATAATGTCATAGCCAGCCTGTTTAAATCACCAGCAGTCAGAGGTGAACCCCAATTTATGCATATGGAGTTTAGCTGGGGATTTCTGCCCATCCTGAATGATCTTGAAGTAAATGAATTTCATTCTAACTTCCCTGAGGCCTCTGCCATATGTTTTCAGGAGTTGGGACCAATCCAGTGGGGTCTATTGTACTTGAAGGCGATATTGCCATCTATTTCGAAGGAGCTGTTTCAAAGGTTTGGAAAACAGTTTCAATATGAGAAGGTCATATAGGCGAGAACCCAACTTCTTTTAGTGGCCTCATTGCATTAGATAGGAGGGAAGTGAGAAAAAAGTGTGGGTCCATCCAGATGCTTACCGCTGCATTGGAAGGTAGTTTCTGATTTGTAGTCATTTTTAGAAGTGACATTCCTTGGCCAGATCTGCAAAGGAAATGATCAATCCATCCTTCAGTAGATGCCTTACCTCTGTGATACTGAACTTTCCCAAACCTGCAGAGGAGTGTCCTGTTGATGGTTATAGCCCCATTGTGTCATTGTGTCATTGTGTCATTGGAGAAGTGTGGCTCAATGGTTAGAGCGGCAGACCCTGATGCAGAGATGTGGCCCGGGACCAGGGTTCAATTCCCGCCTCGGCGGGTCTTGGGCTCAATTTCCTCAGTGCCTATTCTAATCATGGGTCCCACTCTGCAACTCTGGGCAATAGCTTGCTTAATCTCCACAACGGCCCCAACAGCGCTGGGATGCCTGGTTTCACCCTGGGGGTGCCCAGGAGTGGACATTTCACAGGGAAAAGCCAGGAAGGGTTCCACAGCGGTATGCGTACAGCGCCAGGACACCTCTTTGGGGATATAAGTGCGCTTTACAAGTACAAATTTCATAACTGTGCTTTTGGATGAAGGAAATCCTTTTCCTTCTACAGGGTGTGTGTTGTTGACTTTCAGATGGCATTAATTTCTGCTAACATCAGATTTTGAGGAACTTTCAAGGCATGGGTCCTGCAAATAGGACCTAGAGTCATTGTGCACTGTTATGCAACTGCCTTTCAATTTTGACCCACATGGGTGTGCCCTTGTGAAAGCTTAAGTGGTAGGTCAATTGAGACTGGTGTTTCACCCTGTAATAAGTTTTGAAGTGGGGTAATCGAAGACTGCCTGATGTTGCTGCTGCATATTGTTTCGAAGAAGCTAGTCTCGGAGTGGTGTGGTCTTTTTTTTATGATAGTCAGGACCTGCTTCAACAGATTCATTTGTTTTGCTTCTTGGAATATATCTTTTATTGACTCTATAAGTTCCTTCTCAGACATACTGTGATCCAGTTCTTAGCAGGAGGGTAGGCAAGTAAATTTGTGACATGAATGCATCTTCATGTGTCGTGTGCTCCGGATACTCCGACATATGGAACGTTGAGTAGAAAGATGTAAAGTCATGTATGATGTTTAAGAGCCGGGTGAGAATCTCACCAGTGGCTTTACAAATGGCTGGTATAGCGGACTGCGCTTCCCTCTATTACAGCTGCATCGCCAAAAGTCTTCCTGTGTTCTTGCCATGTTCATCAGTGTTCTGTTTAGTGCATGAAAGAGCTTTCTCCACTGCCAAAGGATAAACACAGTGAAGTGCAAACTTCTTGGTCATTAAGGCTCTCATGCGATCTGGGGTAGGATGGGCACGATATTCGTCCTGTAGAGTCTTCACTTCCGCCTCCAGGGGTCATTTCTTTGCATTGGAAGAGGACCTCGCTATGTTTTTTTTTTCCAAATTCTTTTTATTGTGTAATTTTACCAGTACAATATGGCATGTTCGGATCATGACAAAATAACATGCTTATCAGAATTGCAGGATTGTCATGAGGCAACATGAGCACATCAGTTCGAGGGTAAGTCCACTGTGGAGCTCAGAACGAGAGCGAAGTGGGGGCTAAGCCATATACGGACCACCACTGAAAGAGGAAGAGCGTGAGCTAGCTATGCATTCCGAGTCGAGTGTCTGAAAGAGCGTGCTGTTACATCATGTCATTTGCATGTTTGAGCACCTCTGAAACAGTAAACTTAAAGTTGGGGGTCAATAAAAAGCAGGCCAGGAGTATGGTTTGATATGGCTCCCATCCCAATGCCGCTCGCCTGAATCTTTAGAAGTACTGCAATATTTGTTAGAAGGAAGTCCAGTCTGGATTCTGAGCCATGTGCTGGTGAGAGGTCGGATGCAGTAAATGCCAGATGTCACGAAGTGAGTGATCCACCATGAGATCACAAAGAATGGCTCATTGTCTCTTCTAATACCAGGCCATCCAGTTTTATCCAGGACAGGGTCTATGACCAGGTTCCATTCACCCCATACTATTATTTTATGAGATCCAAATTCCGTCAGTAGCTGGTTAAGTGCCGAAAAACAGGTTCGCTTAGATCCCGAGGGGGCATATACGGACCCAATGATCAGTGTCTGTCCTGAGATCTTTGTGTGGGTGTAAAGATATCAACCACTGCTGTCAGACCATTTTTTGGACTTGCACTGGCAACTGTTTGTGAAACAGTATGTCTGCTCCATTCTTTCTGGATGTTGACATGGGAGTCTGCATTGAGGCTGGTGATTCAACAGAGCCTGATGATGGCAAGACCTTGCCAGCCTTGTCCTGCTTGAATTTGGTATATTCTGCAGTGTGGAGGTGTCTTTCCTGCATGAGTACGATGTTGTATTTCTTGGAACCCAAAAAAGTTAAGGTCTTTTTATGTTCGATGTAGTGAGTCATAGCATTTACATTGATGTAATGATGATGGGCGGTGGAACTAGGGCAGTTGGGCTATGGACATGAGGGATCCCAGTCGGTTCAGAGTAGACAAAGCTTGTCCCAAAAATCCCTTAGGTAAAGTTACAAAATGAACTTTTGTGCGAATAGTTTAAGACACCTATAAGTCAGCCACCATCTGAAAAGAATATTGTGTTGAGATGACCTATAATGGAACAAAGAGTTTGAGCAAAAAGGTGTCCTCCTGGGCTGGCAAATTAACCAGGAAATGCACGTCTTCCAATCTCAATTTACGGCCTATGGGGGACCGTGATTTGTCTCTGTCCGGGGGCCGGATCTCCTGCCTGTGATCTCTAAAAGAGCCTATCCTCCAATTGGGATTTTTTGGAGGTAATAATTGCAGCGCACCAGTCTGTGTTTGTGTCGTGTCTATGTGCTGTTAGTTTATCTTTGCTTTCTAGCCAGAGCTCCAGTTCTTCTTGATCGCAGAATTCTTTGGCATTATCATTTACAATGACAATCATGATTGCTGGTTCCAAGGTAAATCCAGTTTTTTAAGTGCCAGGCATAGAGCCAGGAATTTCTAAAGTATGTGTGTCTTCTAAGAGAAGTCTACAGAGAACAAGAGTTTGCAGCTGTACAACTGATACAGGTCATGTTTTCTGGCCTCGGAGAGAATTTCCCTTACTGGCTGGTGACACAGGAGGCAAGCAATAATCAGGCATAGTCCTATGAGTCTATTGGAATTCCAATGGATAGTAAAATGAGAATCCTAATATTTCGGAATGAAAGTTTGAAAGAGGAGTAGAATGTCTCAGGTGTCTTCCATCTCTGGGACACCAAAGATTCAAATGCTATTTCTGCGACTGCGATCTTCCTGTCGGTGAGTTTCTTCTGGGTGTTCCATATCACGGTTTATGTCATCTTTAAATCTAGATAGTCTAGTCTCTGGTCCATGGTATAAATCTGTTGCCTCAGTAAAGTAATTTCTCTCTTCATCAGTTTAAGCCTGTTATTTGTCTCTGTTGTGGAGTGTTCCACCATGGTTATCAATGCTTAAATGTTTTTCAACTCCACCATGATGGAGTCCAGGGCCAGTCCTGATGTTACCATTATAGGAGCATTCGGCAACAGATTTTAGTTTTGTTTGGCCTTAGTGAAAGTCAGTTTTTTGACTGCCTTATTAGTGGACACGAGGGTTAAGGACCAGGGGGAAACAGCGTTTACAACGCTGTTTCCACAACACATGGCTTCACTACGTGGTCGTTACAACGACCGCATTGCTACCACCCGTGCCATTACATCGCAAGTCGTATCAACGACTTGCTGTAGGGGGCGTGCAACACCAGGGAATGTGTTGGATTTTAAATCCAACACCTTCCCTGCTGTTGCACAAACTGGAGTAGGAATAGTAATTAATACTATTCCTAAGTCCAGCGCGCCCCCTACAGCAAGTCTTTGATACGACTTACGATGTAATGGCATGCGTGGTAACAACGCGGTCGTTGGAACGACCGCGTCGTAAAGACATGCGTTGTGAACGCATGTGT
Organism: Calotriton arnoldi; assembly: GCA_963921515.1. Lineage (NCBI taxonomy): Eukaryota > Metazoa > Chordata > Amphibia > Caudata > Salamandridae > Calotriton > Calotriton arnoldi. Next base: position 825,945 of record CAWUFW010006789.1, on the reverse strand, counting down.
TGCAACGTCATATATTCGGACCAGGTCTGTCGTTACAGCGCCTGACGTTCAAATAGGTTGACCAGATGCGTGGTGTAGGTGAGGCAAGAGATGGAGCCGTAATAGGTGCCCACTGGGTGGTTGCAATGAGAAGTGATAAACCATGATGGCAATGATTGGTGCAAAGAGAACAAGGATCACATAATACCTGCTGTGCTTCCCAATCCAATATGATAGCCACTTGAAATCTCTCTCCCTAGATGCCAGCAGCTCGGTAAGTTGTCAGACACAGGCAGGTGCCCCAACATTCTCCACATGGTACAATATCCCCATCTTCCACTGAATATGTGGGTCAATCAGTGACACAACAAAGGTGGACAGCAATCACACCAGCGAGGCTGGAGGGGACTTACCATCAATCACTTGAGTGGCAGCAAAAGCACCTTTCAGGTTGGCTAGACAGGTATTGGGCAGCAACGGAGTGGCACTCCAATGTTATATCATCATTGTGGTGTCCAGCCCCGCTGTGCAAGGTCGCAGTCATGATTGCACTCAAGACACACTACTGAGATTTCAAGGCAGCGGCACTCTTGTTTAGTCACGGGCCCCCACGTTAGTCAGAGGCTCCCCAGTGGCAGCAGCGGTGAGCACCTTCACCAGAGGTACCCAAGAGTCGATTATCAGGCTAGATCATGTCATATGGTTGCCATATTAGGTGAAAGGCTCAGGAGCTGAACTAGGGAGCTGCCATTGTAGTTGCAGTGTAGCCCGCCCCCTCAGACCTTTGGTTATGAATGGATGGCTTTCTTGTCTATCTCACATTCCTGCTCCTGAATCAATGGCTTTCTTTTCTATTCTTGCCTTTGTCCCACAAGGGACATTTTAGTCTCACAGTTTTTTGATTGGGTTACTATTATCCTGCTCCGTGCCTGAGGGAACTCTTTTTTTCTTTTGTATGGAGCACTCCATAGGAGAGCATGTGTTTCCAGTCTCTATTCCCTCATCCTGATGCACGCACATGCATGTTACTGGAAAACAGACATTAGCAAGGTCAATGATACCTCATGGCTTTTATTAATAAGTGGAATATCCTGAGATAAATGATTATCCTTAAATTAAAGTGATTCTGTGCCTCTCTCATGTAAATATCTCCATTTATGCCTTATGTTCCACTACTCAGATAAATGTAATTGCTTTAGTTATTTGGTTCTATTTGTCATTCAGCCTAATACAACTAATGCATTAAATCCAGTCTTCTATCAGTAATTTTACAAAGAATGTTAAACCATCTCACAATCATTGACCTCTCTGGCATCATCATTGCTATGTATAAGATGTTTCTGATTGAACTGTTGTTGCTTATAAATAACTATATCAATTAAAATAAAGTAAAATGTTCTCATTCACACTAGGTTCAGCAAGAGATTATAAAATCACTATGGTATTTAATCTTCAAGCATTTTCTAGTCAGAAAATAAGTGTAGGTAAGTATCTGCCTGGGGAGGGTTTTGACCTGTGCTCTGTTAAGGTGATAAGGAATCTGTGCCGCCTTTCCTTTAAGTACTTCAGCATTCATATTTCCTTTCTCACGGCAACTACAGTGGAGTCTTAACCTGCAGACCCTTTATGACAGGACTGACCAGGGGACCTGCAGCGGTGGAACAAACTTCCCTTGAAACCCCTGGGCCGCGTAGAATTGTTCAAAGTGATGTTTCCTTTTTGTCCTTGTGAATTGTCCCCATCCAATTCCCAGTCAATGGTTCCAACCACTGGCATCAAAAGCTACCACCTTTCTATTGGCATTTGGCCGTCACCAAGTGGCCTTTGTCAATAGCAGACACTCTCTCTATGACAGGGGGATAGGGTTGGCGAACCTATACAGATACTACCTGGCAGCCCAAATTGTGACCATAAATGACTGGTTTAATGGGGAATGAGAAGACGCTGCTTATCGGACAGAAGTAAACCTCTTTGGTTTTCAACCGTCTCCTGGATCTGCTCTATAGGAGCCCAATCCGCCAGTCACTCCATGATTGCACCTGAGTGACCTTACTCTTACTCTGCTCAAGGTCGGCACTACGCTTTGTTAAATGAGATCGTAAACTTACTGGAATTACCCCACTGTGGTAAGGGATGGGGTTGAACCATACGGAGGGCCTACAAGGCTTCACGCAATGGGATAAAATAGGGATTACCAACCTGGAGGACATCTGGTGAGGGGAAGCCCTGATGTCATTTCAGGAAATGCAGGAACAATATAAGCTTTCTCATACCCAGTTCTATTGCTATCTGCAGCTAAGACACACCTTGTTGGAGCACATACCCACTGGTACACGCATCCTGGAATATAATGATCTTGATGGGAAAATTGGGTAAAGGCGCTATTTCTAAAACATACCGCTCCCTAATTATTAATGCTCCAGATCGCTTTCTAGACCTGCGCCGGAGATGGGAGAAGTGGGTGGGAGACCTTGATGACGATAAATGGCATGAAGCCCGTCTGGCTCCCAGAGAGCTAGCCGTCCCTGCTTGCTTCTGCATGATCCAACGCAATTACCTACATCTGACTTACCTGACCCCTGGCGACTACACCAAGCAGGCAAGGCCCCCTCAGGCTCGGTATACGATATTCTCCCTACCGCAAGCCGACTTCTTTCACATGGTCTGGGCTTGTCTGGCTGTGATCCAGTTTTCGGATGGGATTGAAGGGGAACGCTCTATGGTCCTGGATCGTCCAATTACACTTACACCCAGGATTGCATTTCTGGGTCTACTGGATAAGGTTGTAGGAAGGAGGATAGAACGGTCCTTTGTTGGAGTGACTACATTGGTGGCCAAAGGAGACACTGCACACAAATGGAAGCCTCCAGACCCCCCCTCGTAAGGGGAGTGGAGGAGGGGTGTGGCCTACTGTGCTTGCCAAGAACACCTATTTACGAGGCACGAGGGTGCCCGCAGAAGAAAAACAAGATTTGGGGCAGGTGGTGGGAACATCATGTGCTGGCTGTATGATCCAGGTGTGTATCATCTGATGTTGCATTTACCCTATAGACAGGCGAAATTGTTTACTGTGTGTTTTTATGTTGTCTCTTATAAAAATAATGACATTTGGCCATTAAAAAAAAGGTGATAAGGAAATTGCATCTGAGAGCATGTATTATGTGTGTCTCACAAGCTTACTTTAAACAATGCAAGCAGAATTCTTAATTCAATATAATAATAGGAACATGCAAATGTTACATGTTTTACAACAGTTAGTAAAATATATTTTCTCATCAATAAAGATACACATAATATTATTATCTTACTTTATCTTTCAAACCATAGAACTAAAATTGAGGGCTGGTTGTGTAGGGCAAAAGGTGGAATACAGAAACTAGGAGCGTGGATGGGAACATCTCATGCAGAAAAAGATGTGTCAAAGTTAATTGAACTAAGGGCATGGGCGAGAAGGCAAGGGAGGGAAACTGATTGATCATTGAGTGCCAGTGCTTCTAGTACACAAATGAACCAGATACGATATTGAAAGGAAAATAAATATGAGAAAACAAAAATGCATTCTGTGAGAAAATACCCCTTTTTGCAGTAAATTCTTTTGCTGAATTTTAGACTTTGCACACTGAGGTACTGTTGTCTAGAGCCCAGTGTATCTGCTCTAACCCCTAAAACATGCAGAAATTAGCTAATCCCTGATTGGTGTTTTTAACTATCCTATAAGACTATGTTATATGGTGTAGAAGCTGCATCAATGAAATGGAAAATTAACTGTCACCTGTGGACTGAAGCACCCAGTGCCACTAGTGTAAGAAGTAAAACATGGCTACAGCCCTACTATTGTACATGACTGCTTCAGTGTAAAACCTGCAGTGCAACATGTTAAAATAACCCTTTTCTACAGGTCAACACCTCCCTTTTAAACATTAGTAAGTCACCTCTATGAGGGTCTTTTAGCCCACAACGTAGGGTGCATGGTATTTAAAAATGTGACATGTAGAAAATTAATGCTACCATGTCCCAAGCTATTGTCACAATGGTAGGCTAACCTAACCATCCTATGAAGAAAACCAGAGTACAGATTAAAATACTGATACTAATAGTATTGACTCTGGAAAATGACCCAATAGAAAAATAATTACAATTAGTGGTGGGTGTAACTCGTGGAGTTTCACTCCACAGAATTCCGCAGTGTTACATAAAAACTCTGTGAGATTCTGCGGAGTTCAGCGAATGGCAGAATTTGGCACATCGCACTGCTCACGCAGATTTTTAGCACCAGGAACTTGTTCTGCGCTGTAAGATCAGCACAAATGGCCCCACGCGGCATGACAGAGTGTGCTGCTTCTTTCTGCCGCCCTTGTAGATTATTTACTCGAGGGACAGCTTTCTCAACGCTAACGGTAGTGACCTGCCATTACCGCCCACATTGAGAAATCATGCCAGGAGGCACTCTAGTGCTCGATGTTCCAGAACTCCGCGCTCCAAGTGGAGCGTGGAGTGGGCAAAACTCTGCACCGGCGAAGAAGAGTTTCTCTCCCACCACTAATTACAACACAGTTTTAATAGTCATTAAAATCCATTACAATGGTCAAGTCAGATTTGTAAGAAATATTAAGTAAAAGTAACTTTTTACCTGACTGAGCTTTCAGTGGTATTATTATCATTAGCCTCTGCCAACTCCCTGCCTGTCTGCAACCTTGAATGGAGTGCAATCACAGTATGAAATAACTCCCAAGACCCACATGAAAGGTTGATCTGAATGGACAGGGATGGCTTCTTTGAGCATAGTAAATTCTTCTAGGTGGCGGCTGTGGGCATCTTGTTGACCCCACAGTGTCAAATCCTTCCTGACAGGTACATTTGAGCCACAGGTAATACTTTGGTGCACTTTAAAGAAAGGGCAATTCTTGTGTATCTCCTGTCTGGGTGCTGTAGAGCCCTGCCTTTGTCCTATCAGATGTCTGTCTCCCTGTTTGGTGTGGGTACAGGTCCCACTTCAAACTGGATTTCAGTGTTAGTTGTAGGGGGACACTGGGGATTTCCATAGTGCACTCCCCTACACACCCAAAACCCTCTAAAAACAAGTTTAGTATAGCCAAAGACATTTGCTATCTTAAAAATGTATTGTAGGCTGTTTCCAGTAAAGCAAACATGAAAGGTAAAAAGGTGGGTAGGGGTGACCCGGGAGCTTTTACCCCACTGGTTGGGGAGTGGCCAGGAGTTACTGCCACCAGTAGATAGTGCCAGGCATAAATGTGGTACTGCAAGGCACCCCATCAGGAACAGTTAGTGCACTGCTTATACCACCCTCTATAGTAGCTCCTTAAAAAATGTCTCGAGCCTGCCACTGCAGCCTGTAGTGCAGTTTTAAACTGCAATTTTGTCCTGACATCATAAACCTTTTGACAGGCCTAAGCCTTCCTTTTTAATACTTATAAGTCACCTCTCAGATATTCCCTAAAGGCTCATATTGCAGGGTGCATGGTATTTAAAAAGTTGGACTTGTGCACTTAGGTTTACATGTCCTGCCAGTAAAAAACTCGTGTTTTCGCTGTAGCAAGGCTATCTCTGCTGATTGCTCTGTCACTGGCAAATGCAGCTGACATCCAGACGTGCCTGCCTTTGTTAACTTAGACAGTTTGGAGCCAAACCCAGCAGAAGGGGAAGAACTGACCAGAACAAGTTTAGATGCAGACAAAGAGAAGGACCCCCACACACAGGCAGACACTGGATATTAAAGTGACACCCTCAGAGCATCTCATCAAAACACTCCTACACCTGTGGAAGATTCAGAAGAAGTGCTGCCGTGCTGTCTGAAGAACAAAGACTGGACTTGCTTATCTTGAATCCAAGACCCAGAAGTGACTCCAAGGGTCAGTTGGCTCACCTCTTGTTTGAACTACAGGGCCACAACAAATTCCTGGAAGTCTTCCCTGCAACTGCTCAGCTGACCAGCACCAACTGAACCTGCCTGACCCCAGCGTCTGGCCTCCGCTGGAATGAGTCCAGATCCCCAGGATGTGCCCTGCCACGTCCTGGACCCTTGCCTGGCAGTTGTGACTCCTCCTACTTCAAACCTGAACCACAGGTGAAAATCCAGAAGTTTGGGAGCTTCACATCAGCAACAGCCACTGTGTCTCCTGTTAACACTATGTTCTGACAGAGGACTGTCCTTTTTGCCAACAGTGACTTTTTACGCCTGTGGCTAACACAAAGCTCCAGTGGCAGCCTGCTCTTAGTGCCAACAATGATCTTCTTGTTGCACCCACCAGTGCAAAGTTCTTGCTGAGGCTCCTCATGTGGGCTCGGACTGTGAGAAGGTAATCTCTTCACCAAACAAACCTGTTCCCAGTATCTGACCCGCGCTTCATTGTGGTCTGCTTGAAATTTTGACTTTGACCTAGTTCAGTGCTACCAGATAACCGCAAGTGGTGCTTTGGGCTCCTTGGTGCAATTTTTATCTGGAAATGTAAAAATTTATAACTCCAGTTCTACTGGTGTTTTGGTGTCATTACATTTATTGTCATTTACTCTTTTATTATAAATTGGTTTGGGATTTTTGTTGTGTTGTGTTTTCACTTTATTACTGTTTGAGTGTTGCATACATACGTTACACATTGTCTCTAAGCTAAGCCTGACTGCTTTTGTGTCAAGCTACCCGTGGATTAAGCACAGGTTTATTTAGTTACTTTTGTGGGTCACCCTGACAGGGATTTTGTTTATTGCTTGAGTGGGGATCTCACCCCACTTAATTAATACCCATTTTCTTACAGAAATCAAGTGTCAGCCAGCCCAAAAAACAAATTGAAGACACAAACTTCTGTTACTTACGGCAGATAGCTCCAAGCCGGAGCTCTTACAGCTCTCCTACAAATGCTCAGGGATAAAACTAACACATTGCATTACAACCAAGTCTAATTGACACACCACAAGAATCATCAGTAAAATTTCTACTTCTAAACACATCCTTTAGGTCGGACAATTTAAAATGAGAACGCCTCCCCTGGATAAGTATATCCATATGGCGGTTGCATGATATTCAAATAATTTTTGATTTGTCTTTTTGCTTTTGATTATTTCAGGGAGGGATATCACATTTTACTTGTGCCCTGATGAAAGCCGTGGACCCATAGGGCCGTACACTGGCTGAAACATGTTGGCATATATAGGGTCATTGGACCATTGTATCCTGGGAATACCCTATCTTCTCTTTTTAATAACTACTATCTCTCCATATTAAAGGGATACCTGGAGTAGATGGTGGTTTTTTAATCTTTAACCCCCCTGGCCTTCTCTCACAAGCGCTCCCTGGAAAACGGTTGAGCCAGGGTGACCCGATGATGAAGCATGACACTACTAGAGTGTGTGAGGGTAATTTAACAAAGAGGTTTTGCTCCCAATAGTGGTAGTAGCAAGTCATCATTCCTCATACTGCGAATCGAGCCTACTCATTATAATCTATTACCTTTGGTTGGGTTGGATACTTTTTGATTGTGCATCACTTAATCTCCATGCACCTAAAAAAAAAAAAAATTAACCTGACCTTGTGTAATGTAACTAGCTCTCATGTTAAGCACTCCAACACCTCCGGGTCACTCAAGTTCACAATATATAAACAAACGTCAGAGAAAATTTGATGGGAGATGCCGAAGCCTTGCCCTTAACTGTGCTCCAAGGTCGGGCTTCTGAATGTCCGGTGACCAAGGCACACTAAAGCAACAACCAATGAAGCCGGAGGGATTTGGGGGAAATCCACATACTTTGAAGTCAGAGAAAATTAAACAGGTGGTTTCGACAACAGTGTCTGACATTTCATCTTGGTATTTGAACGCGACGGGGAGATTAGGTGAACGGCGCCAAAGCTAAACCACCAAAGACAGGCAAACAGTGACACAAGCAGGATTCAAAGAAACAAATAGTCCCTCAAATGAACAGATAAACACAGAAACTTCTGCTCTGTGGGAGGAAACCAAAAACAAAAAGGAGGGACAAAGAGGAAGGATTAATCACTAACAAGCAAGCATTTTTGAACGACAATTGAAGAGACAAATAAAAAGGCAGTGGGCGGGCTGTAAGCCCACAGAGTAAATACAGCATGTCTCGATGAGACAGCACATGCGCTGCCTAGGCTGGACCTTAAAAAGAACTGAAACAACAGTGGGGAAGAAACTGCACAAGACAGGATCACAGGACAAAACAGAATTGAATCATACGTGCTCATAATACCCTAAGTAGAGGTAAATCTGCAGGATATTAACATCAATATTTAGCTATCAGGACAAATGGAACATGTAATGGTGTTACTTAAAATGGAGCACCTCGTCAGGAAACTAGATTTGAGGTTGTAGAATGATTTAAGGAATACCAGTTTCAGATCTCTTGCAATGCTTTGGAGTAGCTTTGAGCTAGAAACACATTTAAGGGAGATAATTCAGGATTAGTTGGTGGTCCTTCTCTGTGAGGAACAGGTCACAGAACATCATGCCAAACTAAATGGACCGAACTATTAAGAGGTAGTGCAACTCAGTAAATGTGTCATCAGACCATCTTGAGAAGGCAGGACATTTTTTTATTCAATTGATCAAACCCTCTCCAAAACCTGATATAAACTCCAGTGCTTTGCTCCCTTCTTTCCCATGGATGGACAAGGGCTGCTTGTATTTGAAGCTCCTGTTCACTATGGCTTGCTGGAATGGCAGGAAGAAGAAAAGAGGATCCTGAACATTATCTGAATATCGATGTGGCACACTCTGGGAGGAATCCGTGCATAATCAAGTTGAGTTAGGGGACTCCTAAACATGGAAAGCTACTCACACATCTCAGTCCCACTCTTCTCATTTCATACAACGAAGGCTAGGAACGGTCTGGGTGCTGCAGAGTATATGAACAAGGACAGAGCACTTCCATCTTTACCTGATTTAATAAAATTGGTAAATTTGAATGAGAAAATAGTACCAATTATTTCAAGTGCTTCAAGCTAATCAGTGTGTTGTGTGAACTATTCTAAGTTTTTCTTCTTTTTGTTGTTTGGTGGCTTACAGGTGGCAACTATAGAGCAGAAGAGAAAGGGATAATGATAATAATGGAAGAAAAGGCACCACTGAAGTGCACAGGCATATCAGTTAAGGAAACTTAAAAACAGTTCTACATATAATCAAGTAAGTTAGGAATAATGAGACAGTAATGGAATTCTCCATCAGAAATCAAATACTCTTTTTTGGACCTGGCCCTTTCTGCAGGATTATCCCCAAACATTTTGCCTTCCTCATCCCTTTTTTCTGAACACCTTTTTGTTGGCTTTAAGACCACTGCTAACCAGTGCTAAAGTGCATGTGCTCTCTCACCTAAACATGGTATCATTGGTTTACACCTGTTTGGCATTTTTGATTTACTTCATGTTCAGAAACCAACGATTTCTACTGTCTGAAAACTAGCAAGCACAGGTATTCAACATAGTTTCAAAAATGCACCTTCCCTGACTCCGCTTATTCTCTTTTTTCGTACTCCTGTCCACAACCATCAAACTAAAATACAATATAAACGTCTGCTTCCATATTCTTTACCATTCTCTTGGACTGGGAGTTTTTCTAGATACTACTCTAAGAGCTTATCACCTCCATGGAAATCTATCATACAGCTAAATTCTTCTTAGGAGACATTCAAATATGTTGAATATCAACAGTAACCAATTCTCAGTAAGATGAAAGAAATACGCTTTCTACATGACTTCTCTCTGACTTACTATGATGTACATTCACAAATATATTTGGAAATTCACTCCAATAAGTATATTTCTTGTGCTCGTGAATCAAAAATTAAATATACTTGTGACTGAACCCATTTAAGTAGGCTGAAGTATCACCAGGGTGTTATATGAAATCCACGATATAGCGGTTTCATATCTGCAACCCAAAATTATCAAACACAGGCTGTCTACTTCTGGTGTCAAAGGTAAACACATCAACCAGTAGTCGAACTCCAGCTCGCTGCATGTTTAAAAGTCTGATCTTGGGGTAGCCATTTTCTGTAATCAATGCGAACCAACAAGCTATGACTTCAGTTTGGGGTGTTGGTTTCATTGAATCCACATTTCGCAGCCACCATCCGCAGCTGTCTACAGTAATTAGGTTTTCAATTTCACTAGTAAAGTCAGTAGTAACGTCTGAATAATATTAACAAGACATTTAAGATGCCCATATTTACTTATCTTGCTTATGGCTTTGCTGATATAAATTGGTGATTTTCAAACCACTGTAGATTCCCCATTTATATGCACATATATAATTATGCATAATCTGACGTTAATGAAAAGACGAATGTATTGATCCGCGAAAGCTTATCTTCTTTCAACAGCGCTTCGAAGTCGATCCGGACGTTCTATCATCAACGGAAACTGGGCTATTGATCGCCCCGGGAAGTATGAAGGAGGGGGCACCATGTTTACATACAAACGCCCCAATGAGATATCCAGCACGGCCGGGGAGTCTTTTCTAGCAGAAGGCCCTACGAATGAAGCCCTAGACGTCTATGTGAGTACTCTGAGCTGAGTCTGCCTTGAGGGGAATGCCCTCATTGGACTCGGTTGAAAGGTCCAAATCAGCTAATACCAAATTGTGCTGCTCAAAGTGGGGATCGCACATGGAAAGTGTTTCTTTTACTGAATTAACTGTTTCTAAGAAATGGTTAAAATATCATGCTACAGTGTCTTCATTAAGAGTCAACAACATATACAAGCAAAAACATAAAAACGTCGGTAATATTTCTATCCCATAAACTTTGCACAATTTCCGATCAACCTTTACAAATCCTGCTGTAGTTGAATTTTTTCAGTAGGTGTTATACACCCGGCGTATGCACGCCTTACAGCTCATAGTTTCATGTTCTCAACGTTATTCCCACCACTTAAGTATGTGCCTTATGTCATCATTCATTCTGTTCTGAGTCTTCTAACCGCATTCCGAGGCCTAGCTGCCTCATGAGGATTATTGTTCTAGGCAGCAGCCATTGCAGAGGGCTCCCTTATGCAGTACACTGTCCCTCAAAATAGAACAGGTGAATGCCTTATCCAACTAGAAGCAAACTGTGGTGACAAGTGGAGAGTGTGGCTCCTTTGCCATTTTAGATTGCTGCATTAAAGGCTAAGTTGGCTGCATGTCAGGGAACATTATCTTTCTTTTGGCAATAGTATAGATTGGAAAAAAACTCCGCACAATCAGGTCTGTTTTAACATGTGCTTGCCTGTTTTGTCTCCAGATGATACATCAGCAGCCTAATCCAGGTGTACACTATGAATACATCATTCCTGGAGCGAATGTCATCAGCCCTCAGCTGCCTCCTCATATAAGACCAGGTGATACCTCGTGATGTGTACTTACATGCTGTGTAAATGTATAAATGCAATCGTGTTCTGGCTTTTCTCTAACGCTCTGATGCAGAGGCATATTTCAAATAACTTTCCACATTGGAACAGTCTTCAGAATTCAATCGAGGTAATCTCATAAACTGTATTTGTAATGACAAGCGTTGCTGACAAACACCTGTACTTGCCTGTGTCTGTCTTTGATGTTATTTTTGCAGTATAGAAAATCAGTACTTTAAATCTGTTTGTACTAAAATTAGACCAACAACAATTACCGTATTTCACTTCCCAGTAATCTTCAAATTGGGTTTTATTTCTCTATCACTTTTTGTCCTCGTATTTTAGAGCCCAAATAGGGGCTTGCATTTGATAACAACTAATATCCAAAGATGGTATTGTGAATGTGACTTCATAATGCATATGTGCACATTTGGCCAATGTTTGATTAACTTAATGTAATGCTAATTCAAGATATAGAAAATCGTCGTTTTTCAAATGTTTGCTAAAGAGTGAAGACATGATTGAAGATACCCAAATTGAAAGATGTTACATATTTATATGTAATATTTCTATTTATATGGCCACTCATGTTTAAAATATTGTTTCCACAGCTGTGCAGTTGCTGATATATCTCACATCAGAGTTGCTGGCTTGGTAGTAGTACTGAATAGCAAACCATTCTTTGAAAAAAGCCCTTCTCTTCGAAAGAAGCAGAGTGGTCCTAGATGAACAATCATTTCATCAGCTGCTGACAGCATGGGTGGTTCTACTCGTTTCAATAATGATTCAGCATTCACTTCCCTAGCCTTTATATAGACTGCTTTTGTTATGCTAGTCACTCTCACGTTTTATAATTACTGCCTGATTAGAAAAAAATAAAATAAACCCTAAATATTTCTTAAAAGAGTGCCACCCACTACCACTTTGCTTCCAGCACTATTGCTACCCATTAAACTATGGGTGCCAGTCCTCCACTTCTCTCATCTCCTCTCTGTAGCTCATTTACTCTCCTTTTCCCACTTGTCCCTATCTATTTCTTTTGATAGACCCATCTCAAGGGTAAACAAGTTGGAAACCATGAAAATGAACTGAATACCCTAAACCCATCAGAAGCAGGAACTAGAGAGGTGTCTCCGGACACCTCCACAGTGCAATGAGCCCACGTTTCCGTGCATGCAACGGGACATTGGGAGTGCGGCTGTTGAAATGGATAGAGGGGTCTCTTGGTGGTACACAAAGTTCACTTTCCTCAGGTCAGGGTGAGTAAACCTACCACACAAGATCCCTGCTAGCTCACCTCTACCATGGTCATGATAGCAGCTTTTTGCTTTTGGTGCAGCTCTTCCACTCCAGCTTATTTTAGTTCCTAAAGCAGCATCACGGGTCTCTGGGGAAGAACTGACAAGCAGTCTTCCTCTCTTTCTGACTAATTTTGCCTTTAACAGCAGAAATATTAGCCAACATGTTCATAAGCATGGTCCTAGAAAGAAAGAAGAAACCTTACTGAAGTTGCAATACCTTTGGAGGAGCATACACAAGGCCCTCCATTTAAGATAAAGGAAAGAGCATTTTAATGAAAAAGGGTTCAGGAGTGTAATATCTTTTCCAGGAGTCCAACTTTGAATTAATTGTGCATTTACTTTCAAATAATCTTGCCTAGGGCCAATCAGGGAAGTTCAATTTCGTTGACTTTCCCCCTGAGCTTGGCAACCGAGTATCTTGTTTTAACCTCACCTATGCATCCAGCTGACAGAGAAGGTGTCAGTACAAGGATGCTATTAGGACAGGAGTGCACCAGGCCCTCGCAGTAAGTGCAGCAGCCTCTCCCCCATCCTGATCATTATTGATATATGAGCTATACCACAAGAATGGCATCCTCTGCAGCTGAACAATAGTGTGGTAGGTCGTAGTGGGAGCACAAAGAGCACTTTCTCCACCACTTACTACAACTTACCCCAGTGTGTGTGGAGTACATCTTCCTTAACAAGCTACTTTCCGAATAACCAGGCCATCTAAGCATCTCCCTTCTACCTTTCCCTCTTCTCAATTTGTATCCACTTCACCCTTTCAGGCTTTTCAAGTCACCAGGCATTTACCAAAACCATTTATGTTGTGCGGTCAGAGCTAAGGACATATACCATCAGTGGTAGCAACAGCCATGAGGTGGAGAGGTTGATGCATTGCCTAGCCTAGTTGAAGGGGGCCCTGCATCCGCCTTCTAGAGCACTAAGTTATGGAAGTAAAATGTGCTCCAGGATGGCACAATGCCCCAACTGAAATCATCTAATAAGTTAGCACCTCACCTTCTCCTGCCCAGAGGAAGCGGTAGACTGGGACCTAGGCATGATTTGAGGCTGACCGCGATGGAGCCCTTGTCGCATACACCAAGTGAATTGGTCCCTGTAAAAAGTCTGGTAGTCAAAAAGTTAGAAAAACTTTCTACATCCCAATGCAGAAAGACACTTTATCACATTTGCGAAGAAAATGCTCCCTGGGCCGATCGCCAATGAAATTGGACCCGAAGGCTGGATACTTGAAGCAGGTTGGTCTCGCATGAACAATGGAGCTTTGAAGACCTCTTGTTGAACATTTTTCAAGTCCCAATGCAGAATGGACTGAGTAATTTTCTCTAAGGTGCTGGGAGACTGAGGAGGATGAAGGTGAAACTCAATGCAATCCATGGAACTGCTGGTCCGATACTTTTTCCCTTGAGTTCAGCTGAAGCTTTGGAGGAAACATTTTCAAACGTTCTCAGACTTTGTTCTGGTGGCCAAACAATAACAAGGGTGCCCTTCTAAGACTCCCCAGGACATCAGAGGAAGTACTTAGAGACTCTTGTGGTGTCAGGCAGAGGCCACAGTAGGTCCAGTTGCTACTGGTTAGCTGGGAACTTTAGGAAAAAGGCCTCTTGCAACTTGTTGCGTCTCTGTAGCGGCACAGGAGGTCAGGCAACTGACCCTTGGAGTCTATTCCTATATCTGGGTTCAAGAGAGAGCAGGTGTATTCAGGTCACAGGTCACAGACAGCAGGTCCAGTCCTCCTATGATCTTCTGCAGTTCTATTAAGTGTCTGGGGATGGAACAGGGGATGCCATATATATATCTGGCACCATCTAGTGGATGGGGGTGATTCCTGGGCACTTCCTAACAAACAAGGTAAAAGTTCCCAACTCTACCCTAATTTTCAGCAGTTTCTGTTTGCCATCTTTCAAACAAGTCCACAGAGCTCCTCACTCTCAAAATCCGATTTGGGAAAACCCTTCTCCCTTTATGCCCACACAGATGTGTGGCCAGTGTAAGGTGCAGTCCCCTCCTCTGTGGTCACTCAAAACCAGGTCTGGGTGTAGCTTTCCTCCCACTTGGTTTGATGCCAGCCTGACTAGGAGGATAAAAGCTGGGCCTTTCCAAATGCCACCTAACATTTCCTTGTGAAAGGGTAGGCCCCACTGAAATTAGTTAAGTTCCTGGGCTCACCACAACTGGTCTTCCTATCAGGGGAGCAAAAACACCTCTTCACTCCAAGGTCATTTTCCCTTCTCTGGGGCAAGTTTCACACCTCTTTCACATCTCATTTAGCCAAATAGAGGTGGGCAGTGGCTAGACAGTTAATGCAAATTAGCATCCATCAGCTTCAGGCATGGGAAGTTTCTAAATGCTATAGTTCGAAAATATTTAATGAAAATCAAACTTCACCATTAGATTGGATTTTTATTAAATGTTAAGTCTTTGAATGGGGTCTAGAGATTACAAGTTATATGTTAAACTATATATTTTTTACTTTGAGTTTTTCAAGTACAGCCTGAACAGTGACTATGTTGTTTTGGGCATAATCACTCAGGGAAAATGCCATTTATAATGTCACTCATGTTCCACTCTTAAAATGTGAGCTGCATACCTTGTGTTGGAGGTGATTTATTGAATATTTAAATCTGCCTTCCAAATGAGTGATTTTGTCAGGTCTGCATAGCAGGCTTCAAGCTGCTGCTACCAGACTACACAGGGAAGGCCCAAAGCCATGCTCTCACTGCCACTGTAGTGGATGGCACAATAGGTGCTGCAGTTCACAGGTGGAATTTACCTTACCATGCCAGGGATGTATTTCCACAGCATATACTCTGGCCTTATAGAAAAGTTAATTGTGCCAATCAGGTTTAAAACAATTTCAACATGTTTTAGGGGTCAGAACGCTTGCATTGGTGGGGCTTGGACAATAGTGTCCCAGTGAGCAAAGTAAGAAATACAGCCCATCAGTCCATATAAACGGGGTGACCATGCAAATATGGCACTTTCTCACACTATCCAACAATAATAATACCACACCACATCATACCAATCTTACTTAGAAACAGCCATAATAATGCAACACTAGATAGAACCCTCACTCAATCATGTGCATAACTTAGCATCAAAGCCAAGTAGTCTTCAGAGTATGGCTACTTCAATGCCACAGTATAAACCACTATGCAGCCTAGAAAAAGCTAATAAAACTAGCATGAACATACCCCACTCTCAAAATCATCATAAGAATCACATGATTCTGATGCATTGATACAAACCACTATGTTTAGTCTAAACAATGAACAATGGGCCATTTCCAAAATCACTCAGTCAATCAAAGAAAATCTAAAATGTCCTTCAGCATACCCACCGATACCTACCAAACACTGTAAGACATTTTCAAATTAAAGTGTTTTACATTTAGACTACTGACACCAACCATTATTTTGTTCCTCCTGTTTGGCATGAATGGGCGCCGAGATGTAAAAGTGCTAGTGTTCCTTACAATGGTCCAAAGCTCTTTACAAGTGGTATGTGGATGAACAGTGATTTCCTAATTGTGATTATCTCTGAATCGCAATTGGAAATTGTTATATCTAATGTATGTAAGTTTTCCTTAAATTAGCGATTCCTAGTGGGTCATATTCATTAATAAATATTGATGAGATAGGTTGCAAGTTACCACCCATTAGGATGGGTCACAATGAGAGCCATACCACAGGGACCCCTTTCCAATTGAGAATGGGGTACCAGTTCTTTTGTATTGGTGGTAAAGTATTAATGTTTTGCAACCTCAATTCGGTCACATCACATTAATCCTTACTACTACAATTCAGTATTTGGAAGTGACGCTCTAATCTTGCTACTACCAAATACCGAATTACAAATGCAAGTTGTGATTCGGTAACAAGTAACTGAATCTCAATTTTCCCTTTGTACATTAAAATAAGTTTTTTGCAGCGGCAAATAGCCTGTATCTGTGACTTGGGCCGGTTGTGACCTCAAAAGACTATTGTACATCAGACTCAAAATGCCATATCCCTATCCTGTGCCATATCAAAGTATTCAAACCTAATTTATTTTGAGTCGAAAGAAATGCAAGAGGGATTGTCCCAACATACTTTACAGCTACTTAAGCTTGAACTGCAGCTACTTAAGCTTGAATTGGATTTGCTCACTACTAAGTGCAACGAATCATGGGAAACCATTGAGGACTGCCAATCCCGCTTTCCACCAATTAGCCCAAGAAGAAGGAGCGCACAGCTCCGAAACGCGTAGGCTGAAAGGAAAAATAACGGGTGAAATGACATCTTCATCTCTGCAATAAAGTGGTTGTTCACTTACCTGTTTGTCGAGTGCTGCTTCAAGCTGCAGGAGCGATTTGGAGGATATATATATATATATACACACATATTGTTATAGTTACCTGAGCTAACTATAACTTATGCCCCCAAGAATGCATTGCTTATGACCTTACATATTACATCACTCATGTCATGGTCAGTGACATCACTGATGACATCTCAAATGACATCTCTGATTACATCATCCACAGAATCCCTCGAGCTCCCACTCACACCCCCATAAACCCTCACATACACAATCAACCAATGAATCAATCAGGGGATTGTATAGTGTGGCTACACACCCGTGAGGGTCTCAAGGCACTGGGGGTGGCTGCTGGTCCCTCTGGGTGTAGGATCATTCGAAGAGCCAGGTCTTGATGTCCTTCTTGAATTGGGTCAGTGACACGGATTGCCTGAGGGGCGGGGTGTTCCAGGTCTTTGTGGCGAGGTAGGAGAAGAATCTTTCTTCTGTTCTGATCTTGTGGATCCTGGGGACGGAGGCTATGGTGAGTTGGGCGGAATGGAGTTGTCTGGCGGGTACGTGGAATGCAAGGTGGGGGTTCAGGTATGCTGGTCCTTTGTCATGGAGAGCTTTGTAGGCATGTGTGAGGAGCTTGAATGTCATTCTCTTGTTGACTGAGAGCCAGTGGAGTTGTCGGAGGTGTTGCGTGATGTGGCTGAGGTGGGGGTTGTCGAGGACCAGTCTGGCTCTGACATTTTGGATGTTCTGTATGTTACTGAATGTTTGTGGGTGACACCGGCGTAGAGTGCGTTGCCGTAGTCGAGTCTGCTGGTGATGAGTGCATGTGTCTGTCTTTCTGGATTCTGTGGGGATCCATCTGAATGTCTTTCGAAGCAGGCGGAGCTTGTGGAAGCAGGATAAGGAAACTGCATTGATTTGGTGGTGCATTGTGAGCGATGAGTCCAGTATGATGCTGAGATTGCATGTGTGTGTGGTCTGTCGGGGTTGGAGGGGATCGGAGAGCAGCTGGCCACGAAGAGTCACCCTAGGCTGATGGGGTGGGTCCCAGGATGAGTACTAAAGTCTTGTTCGACTACATACATCTACTCCCACTGCTATACAACCTCTCTCACACCCATTCACAGACCCATACTAATCACTCATCCATAGAACAACTCACTTATACAGCCACTCACACACCTGCCAACTCACCCATATAGCCAATCATGCGCCCACTCACTAGCCAATACTGCCACTCACACATCAAGTCATACAGATATGACGACACTTACACACCATTACAGCCACTCACACATCCACTCAATCACCCACACAGAAACTCCCACAGCCACTCACTCACACATACAGGTACTCACACACCCACACACTCATCCATATGTCCACTCACACTGCCACTCACTCACCAATACAGCTATTCACACAGTCACTCACTTACGCATACTGCCAATGACACAGCCACTCATCTATATAACCACTAACACACCCACTCTCACATCCAGAGTACCACTTACATACCAATTCATACATCCATGCAACCACTCACACACCCATTCACTCACCCTAACAGCCATCCAGGCAGCCACTCACTCACCCATACAGCCACTCACACTGTTGTATTCCGCTTTAGGTGTCCGTATATAGGTTTTCCTGAAACATGTCCTTATATAGGCACAATTCGCATTGCCCTTATATAGGCATAAGATCCCAGTCCTTATTTAGGCATTAGCCATGCTATCCAAATACACGCATGGTCACTTACATCCGTCCACCCTAACGTCACAACGAGTTCTTAGAAACCAGACCCTTAAGCTCTTGGGAGTTCCCCTAGCACAGGATTATTGATTTCTCCAAGAACTCATCTATTATGCATGAACCCCTATACCTTAAGGGTTCATTCCTGGCGTCTTCCTCTGCCCGACTTTACGTCAATGCTAACATTCCAAGGCACCTAACAGGTATAAATATACCTTCCCTTGCCCAAGCAAGTAGGAAGAGACCTCGACTTTAGAGGAGCCCTTGTCCCGGCCTGACGCACTGACAAGAGACGCTGTCATCCCTGCTCGCAGAGAATCCAGCTTCCAGTGTTCTGACTCCCTTCGCGGGGTGTTAGAGTTCGAGACTCGGAAGGAGATTCCCACCTCTCTCATTCTCAAGGTATGGAGCTGACTAGAACCTAGAGGGACTCTTGGCATACCAGACTCTTGGCATACTAGACTATAGCACACCATACTATAGAATACTTCACCTACTTCTCACCTTGCACTACACTTCGGTTAGGTTAGGTACACTGGGGTAGAACTAGCTTAGAGAAGCATCTTATGAGTACTCGCATTTTTAGCTTATGTTATTTATGTATATGAATATATGTGTCATAGCTAAAAGATAATGCTAGCACAGTATTATTTCTTTCTACTGCTTACGCTGTACATTATATATATCGCATACTGTCTTGTGATCATAACAGCTCATATCTCTTACACGAGAAACAAGACTGTTCAATAAATCCTTTTATTGAAACGCCCGTCTATTCTTTCTGTGTAACTCTGAAGAAACTAAGCATGCACGATTAGCTGAGTAAAACTGTTATCTATTGTTTCCACGATTCTGAGAGTGTTCCGATTCTAAAGGGAAACAAAGTTGTCATGTTTATGCGGTTGCCAGAAACTACTCCCTTCTTGTCTACAAGGAGTTTCTAGTGGCCTCTGAGTTAGCTGGCACAAAGTAATTAAGTTTAATATACTCGATAGGGACATACTGACCTCAGTCCTATGTCAAATCTATAGGGTATATTATTCCAATGCGCAGAGCCTATTAGGGAAATAGGAACTACACTACAACACACCCACTCACTCTCTCATACAGTCACTCACAAAGCCATGCACTCACCCATACAGCTACTGACATACCTACTAACACATCCATACAGCTGCTCACACAACCTCTCACACACCCATACAGCCACTCAGACATTCACTCACACACTGATACAGACAGTCACACAGCCACAACCCCATCTCCGGAAAGCCATCAACATTTCCTTCGAGACAGCAACCTCCCCGGAAAGCTGGAAGCACGCCGAGATCAACGCCTTACTCAAGAAACCCAAGGCGGACCCCAAGGACCTCAAGAACTTCCGGCCCATCTCCCTGCTCCCGTTCCCGGTGAAGGTCATCGAGAAGACCGTCAACAAACAACTGACCCGCTACCTCGAGGAGAACAGCATCTTGGACCCGTCCCAGTCCGGGTTTCGCAGCAACCACAGCACCGAAACTGCCCTCATCGCCGCCACCGATGACATCAGGACCCTGCTAGACAACGGAGACACAGTGGCCCACATCCTCCTGGACCTGTCAGCCGCCTTCGACACGGTATGCCACCACACACTACGCACACGCCTCCACGAACCCGGATATCCAAAAGAAGGCCCTGGACTGGACCACCTCCTTCCTTTCCGTCAGAACACAGAGCGTCCGCCTCCCCCCTTCCGCTCCAAAGCCACTGAGATCATCTGCGGCGTACCCCAGGGCTCATCCCTCAGCCCAACGCTGTTTAACATCTACATGGCACCACTCGCCCACGTCGCCCGACTGCACGACCTCAACATCATCTCTTACGCCGATGACACCCAGCTGATTCTCTCCCTCACCAAGGACCCCCACACCGCCAAAACCAACCTCCACGAAGGAATGAAGGCCGTCGCCGAATGAATGAGGAACAGCCGACTGAAGCTGAACTCGGACAAGATGGAGGTCCTCATCCTCGGATCCACCCTCTCGGCCTGGGACGACTCCTGGTGGCCGACCGCACTGGGAACAGCTCCAACACCCACCGACCACGCACGCAACCTAGGGGTCATCCTCGACTCCACCCTCTCCATGACTAAGCAGGTCAACGCCGTCTCTTCCTCCTGCTTCAACACCCTCCGCATGCTCCGCAAGATCTACAAGTGGATCCCCACCGAAACGAGAAGAACGGTCACCCAGGCCCTCGTCAGCAGCAGGCTGGACTATGGAAATGCCCTCTACGCTGGAGCCTCTGCCAAACTCCTGAAGCGGCTGCAACGCATCCAGAACGCCTCTGCATGCCTGATCCTCGACATCCCTTGCCGCAGCCACATCACTCCCCACCTGAGAGACCTGCACTGGCTCCCCGTCAACAAGAGGATAACCTTCAAGCTCCTCACCCACGCACACAAGGCACTCCACAACACCGGACCTGCGTACCTCAACAGACGACTCAGCCTCTACACCCCCGCCCGCCAGCTTCGCTCCACCGACCTCGCCCTCGCCACAATCTCCCGCATCCGAAGAGCGACCTCCGGCGGCAGATCCTTCTCCCACCTCGCCGCCAAAACCTGGAACACCCTCCCCATCCACCTACGGCAGACCCAAGACCTGCTGACCTTCAGAAGACTCCTCAAGACCTGGCTCTTCGAGCAGTAGCAGCACTCCCCACCCCGCCCCCAGCGCCTTGAGACCCTCACGGGTATGTAGTGCGCTCTACAAATGCTATGATTGATTAATTGATTGATTGAGCCACTCAGATGAGATATGTTAGAAGTAGTATGACTAATTATTAGCACAGAAAGAATAGTAATTTAACTTATGGTTTAGCTTAGTATATATCTTTAAGTCTCAGAAACGTTTATGAAACACTTACACTCACAGAATGATGTCATCGGTGATGTCATTTGAGATTTTATCAGTGATGTCACTGACCATGTCATGAGTGATGTAATATGTGAAGTCATTAGCAGTGCAATGTGGGGGCATAAGTTATAGTTAGCTCAGGTAACTATAACTGCTGAATTTCACTGGTTTTGTACAAGTGAAATCTGAGACTAACTATAACGTCCCTGTAACCTTTGTTTTGTCAGTGAATTTCTAAGGTTTTTAAAATTTTATTTCCTACATATAACGTCCCTGAAACCTTTGTTTTTTACAATATATATATATATATATTTATTTTTTGGGGGGATATATATATATATATATATATATATATTCAGTGACAAAAACAAAAAAGTAACCTTATAGAGAGGTGAAATGTTCAGTAACAATGTAACGTTTTAAACTCTAAAAACCACAGAAATTCACCAGTTATAGTTATCTCAAGTAACTATAACTCGTGCCTTAAGGTAACTGTTACTCGCGCACCCGCCCTTCACAGCTTTCTCATGAAAATTGAATTGCAAATTTTGCATTGATGCTATCCATGATGTCATAGAAGTTGTCATGTAATATGCGGGCGTGAGTCATCATTACCTTAGAGTGGCCCCCTCCAAGAGCCTTATTAGGTCCTGGGGACCTCATGCCCCAGGGCTGTTTTTTTTAAGGGGAGGGGGGGTCACATGGCCCCCTCTCTGAGCCTCATTAGGCCCTGAGGATTCCATCCCGAGAGCCTTTTTTTTTAAATGGGAAGGGGGCAGCATGGCCTTCCTCCCCGAGCCTCATTATGCCCTGAGGACCCCATCCCCCAGGGCCCTATGTATTTTAAAGGAGAGGGGGGCCACTTATTATTACTCGTGGACCCCATCCCCCTGGGCCTGCATTATTTGAAAGAGGGTTACCTGGTGCCCATGCAGGGCACCCCCCATGCACGACGATGGGGGGTGCATGCGGATCTCTAGGGCCTCCAAGGCCCCAGCTGGCTGCCCACATGCTGCAGGAGCCAACGCTGCTCCCGCCCAGACCTATTATGCAGCTCCCTATGGGCGGAAGCAATATCTTGGTCTGTTTCCCTGCCCGCATTAGTTCAGTCAGGGAAACAGATTTCAAGTCTGCTCCCAGATAGCAGGAGCATTTTTAAAGATCCTGCTGTTCAGGAGCAGATTTTGTCTTTTTTCCTATATGGCAGGAGTTTTAAACATGCTTCCGCCAGGGGGGAGCAAACACAAGTTCCCTGCCCACGCTGGTGCGGGCAGGGAAACTACTGTGTCCCGGGGGTGGGCTCCCCAGGATACAGTATGTAAGCCTGCCCCAGGGGGTGGGGTCCCTGGGGTCAGTATTGGCTCATAGAGGGGGGCTACATGGCTACATGGCCCACCTCCCTTTTTAGGTCGAGCCTAGAGTCAGCCCGAATGCGCTGCCCTGAGAGACGTTTTGTGGCTGAGTATTGTGATAGAAGCCCCACCCACTCTCTGCACATATTCGTCATTGGCTTGTGTCTGTCTTACGTAAATGCTAGCTTCTAATTTGTAAAGAGGCTTGTTAGTCCCTCCTTAGTACCGCCTTGTCTTCGCCTGTAACCTCCCATGGCGACTGGCCCTTTTACTTCGGATGTTACACGTGCCGTCCTCTTTTAGTCTCTGAGCACTATTTACTTTAATGAGTTTCTCCTGTAGGCACGACGTGCTCTGCTTACATTGAGCACGCCATGCGCGGACAATAGTGGTATAACTATTGCATTGCAGATATCTTTTTGTGAAAGGAGCTTGTGAATCGAGATGCTGCCACTGTAACCCTCAAGGACGGGGGCCCAAGGGCAGCGGGGAGTTCATTGTGCGTAAAATGTCAAGAAGTGTGAATGAAAGCCAGCTTCTCCCAGGACACAGAAAGGGCCCCATTGTTCAGGCCTGTACGCTGCGTCCACAAGCAGTGATGCTGGGCCTCGTCCCCGGCACTGCTAGGTTTGAGAATGTTCGAATGCATTCAGTGTGCGCCACATACTATGCCCCCCCGCACGCAGGCATGTACTCTCTCTTTCCACGTTTTATCCCGTTTCAGACGACACATAATTTGCCTAACGCCACTTGATAAATTTCAAAACTTTGACAGTCCTAGAAACTTTGTCACATAATATACATTGTTTTCCGCAAAACGAAACAGCTAATTATAGTGTTACTATTAACCCACCCCAAGTTACTCCTGTATTCAACCCTAGACGGATGAAAGGCAGAGTTTACCCTGCGCCACTTCGAATCAGCCTCTCGACGTCTGTACAGCAGACGCATTGCCCATTAATTTACCTCCCTTCAGGCCAGGGCGTTCGAAGTGGCAAAAAGCATTCCTTTTGGAATTGCCCCAATTTTTTATTTATTTCTTTTGTTTTTTTTAATGCATGCAACAGGTCTTTAGAGGATCACCTACGGTTTGCTGCAGCCTCCTCCTCCATGCCTCGTCTCGTGCAGGTGGGATTCTGGCTACACACCGTGCGCAGGTGATGAAGTTTGTAGGGGCTTGGGGGCTGCCCCAGGCTCGGATGAAGCACATCCGCTTAGGTGGTGCAATGTGCTTTTCCTCTGGAATAACGCATGAAGGGTGAAACGCATTGTGCTGAAGCGGGATTGCTTTTCCCGCTCTCGGACCGAGCCTCCATGTCTTGTGAATTGGGGTGCACAGCCGTGGAGCTGGGCAGTGCTCGCCTCCGGGTCAGGCCGGGGCGCCTCTGGGCATCGGCCGCAGATGTTTGCAGAATTTGGCTCTAGTTATTGAGTTGTTGGAGTGGGCAGAGGCCAGCAGACTTCTGTATAGTGCATGCTCTGTACGTATATTTCGTTCTGCTCGCCACCACACCCTTTAAGTAGTATCCATTAGCAGCAAGTGTTTTGCACATAAGTAAACCTTCCAGTAATAGAAATACTTTCAATTTCACACGTTCTATTTGCCTGCGTTCTTTAGGTAATTTGTGTCGGTCTGAGATGCGATCGACTGGTAAGGCCCAACTTGTCGTCTTGTAGCCGCTTCATAGTGCTTCGAAGCCAGTGGGAGTGGGCTGTGTTCGGTTGACTCCGTCACAGCAACAGAGAGGACTGGTGGAGACTATTGGTGGGCGTGGCAACAAATTAACAGCGAGAGCCGAGCCACGAACCGAGCCTTTCCACACGTGGCATGTAAATCATACAAAAATATAAAAGTCTCTTCAGAATTCAAACAAATGTATTTTCACACATCGGAAGCGCTTAACTTAAGTACATCCGATTATATCCCCCACATTGAGAGGTATTTAATAAAAGTGATAGTTTTTAAACGTGAATTTTAAAATAGAAATGTTGAATAAATGTGTTTTATGTGAAGAACTTTGGATTACACAATAGTAATGTAGTTGATTTCCTCCTGTGTGGCAGCATATATCCCTGTTTGTGCAGACTTTGACTGTCGTCAGCTGTGCATGGCATGCAGCAGCTCTCAGGTTTTCCCCATCTGCCTCTCTCCCTCACACACATGTTCGGACCCGCCCCCTGTGACGTCACCTCTCACTCTGCAGTCTGCAGACCTGCATGGCCAGGCTCCTCTGCTCTTTAAAACTTGCCCTTGCTGAAGACGGCATCTGCCAACACCCGCTGAAAGGAGGTGCGCACTACGAGCAAAGAAAGGAGCAAAGGTATCACTTCATCGCCGCTGTTTACAGCAAATGGACACTTTTTAAAAACTCCAACCCCAAAAGGGAAAAAAGATGCATTTCTTAATTTGATGTGGGTCGTGAAACTTCTAAAGAAATTATTTCAATGCTGAGAAAATAGGAGACAAGTAATGCTGGTGTTGATGAAAAATTTGAACGTAGCTGCAAACGGATTGGGGGAAGCATTTGCAATGCAATAGGTCTCGCATTTGCGAGAGTTTAAGCTATTAGTATTCTAAATGACAATGTCTTTTATTTATGTTTTAAAACCCAAAACATAAATAAAAGGCATTGTCATTTACAATGTCAATAGCTCAAGCTCGCGTAATTGCGAGACCTATTGCATTGCAAATGCTTTTTTTAATAGTATATGCCCTGGGAAACCCATCCCCCATTTACATTTTTTTTAATATTAGTGGGCCCCGGAGGATGAGGTCCCTGGGGCCAAAAGCAGCCTGGGGATGGAGGCCCTCACTCCCTCCTCCCCTTCAAAATACTCCCAACCCTGGGGTATGGGGGTCCCCCAGGGCTGGGAATGGCACACCCCAACGAAATAAAAATAAACATCAGTGTTTCCCCCAGGGACTGGCCTGGGGGGGTTAAAAAAGAAGTGCTGGATAGCATTTTTATCAGGACAAGTGGAGGAATGCTGTGTAGTAGGAGTTTTGTGGATCCCTGCGGTTTCCGGAAGAATACATCACAGAAATGCAGAAAAAGGCATGCTAGAGAGCCACCAAGCAAGATGGCCACACCAATGTGAGGATCCTGCAGTCCTGGGACCATATATGACATTATCCTGCCCCAGGGAACCACATTGCACTTTAAAAATATGCCCAATCCTTAGAGGTCACCGCTGTGGAGTGAATATTGTGGATCCTGAATGAGGCAGCGCAGTTCACACTGATTTGTCGATCCTAGGCCCTGCCTGCCATCGATAGTCCTGGGTAGCGGTAATGACAGCCACCACGGCTGACCAGTAAGCTGCGGATGGCGGAGAGGCCCGCTGCTGAGTCTAAGCCTAAGTTGCCAGTTTGATCCTTCCCCCTGGGGCTGGGGTGGCTCGCGGCCAGGAGGCAGATGTGACTGTGAGGCCTGCTGCTGGGGAATCTGCCAGATCTGTCCGGCCACCCAAGGGAGTGGGGGCCCTGCTTTGTCCTGTGGCCGTGTCGGGGCCTGCAGGGCCCCATGCCACCCCACCGCCTCCCACCAACAGCTGGGAGCAATCCAGGCCTGCAGCCTACCTGGGGGACTGGACACTGCAGAGCCAGACATGGAGGAGGCCCACCCTAAGGTGAGGTGTGCGGCGGGCCTCGCTGCAGTGTCTGCACGTAGTGGGACTGTGTCTGGGCCCACGGCTGGGCACCGGGGGCCTGTCGTGGTGCCAGGGGTGGGTAGCAGAGCCATGACCCACAGTGCTCTGAGTCGTGTGGGGCCTGGTGATGCCTGGGCCGTGTGGGCCTGTGCTGGCCCTTGAGTGTCTGCCAAGATCTCTGCCAAGAGTGGTGTGAAGGGTGTGAGAAGGGGACGCTGCACCCACATAGACTGACACTGCTCCATGAACCTCTGAGTTGGAAGGGGTAAAAAAAGAAAGAAAGAAAAGGAACATTCTGCAAGTCCAATTACCCTGTGGATTTGGCGGTGCTGTTCCCGGTTATGGCCTAGTGCGTGGGCTGGGGCCCGTGGCTGGATCCTGCTGCAGTCTGTGTCTGGCCCCCTGGGGTGGCATCATTGCGTGGGCTGGTACTTCCTGGCTCTGCACTTACCTGCATATTGGCCCTGGTGCTTGGTGACTGAAACGGAAGGCCCTCAACTGCGGCTCCCTATTGCTGGTTCACCCTAGTCGGCTTGTGCCCCCCTGACTGTCATACGGGGGTGAGGCGGGATGGGGTGCTGGGGACATCCATAACCAGAATCACCAACCTCCATGTGGTCGCAACACCAGAGGCCGTTTTGAAGTGGTGAGGCGGATCAGTTAACTGGACTCAGACCCCCTCACTACACCACATTATATAACACGCTTGGGTCTCAAAACTCACCAACATGGGAAAGTCGGACGGCCGACAATCTAAATTGCAATTTGATGCCCGCAGATCTACTCGAGCCCCAGGGGTGGCGCAGATCAGGTGGGTTTCAGAGGACCAATCCGTAGATGAAACCACTGAGGAGGCAGACATGAAAACTCTCCTCATAGCTATGAAACACAGCCTCACATCCATTGAATCAAAGCTGGACACCATATGCGCCAGGATGGACTCCACCAATCGATAACATCCCGACCTCCCCCCCCGGCGCTCCACCACGGCCATTCATAGCCAGAATACGAAACTATCATGACAGAGATGCCGCTTTACACCTAGCATGTGAAAAAACGATCTCTGCAGTAGGAGGGCAATGCAGTTGACGCGGTGATGTGGTGAGCACAAAGTAAGTGGTTTTATTTATTGAATATTACCTATCCCGTCGTCTGTTGACTTCCACTACCCCCACCCCACCCTGCCCCACCGCTCTTACCTGTGCGAGCCGCTACGGTTCGCGCATTGTCACTATTACCCACCGATACCGTCCTAACAGAGCCCTCAGGTCAGAAACTAAACATCTACTGGCAACTCCAAGAATAACGAGAGCACGAAGTGGCGGCCGCCTTTACTCGTATAATGTGGCTAAGATCTGGAATGGCTTACCTCCGCAGATCCGTGCCCAACCGAACTACCTCATCTTTCGGAAGCAGATTAAAACATTACTCTTCCCTAAATGAACAGCTTTCAGATTAGTGTGTTAGCAGGCATTAGCGCGGGGATGCCCATGGGTAACCAGGCGCTTTATAAATCTTGTTTTCATTTCATTTCACTAGTCCAGATTGGGCACAACAGTTTTTCTAACCCCCCGGGGCAGACTATTGGTGAACATCCTCCAACCCCTTTTCTATACAGCACAGAAAAAAATCTTTATTGTATAGTGCCCCCCGCAGTGCAGATTGGAGATAAAGACCTCTTATCTGCCCCCTGGGGGGCAGAAAGACTGCTGGGGTCATATTTAAGGTGAAGGCTAGGCCCAATGTCTGGGTTGGCCACCCCCCACACCTTGTAGCAATAAAAAAACTCCATGGTGGCTTTCTGATGCCCCATGGAGGAAGACTGGGGTTAAAGACCTCTTACCTGCCCCCAGGAGGGTTCAGAAATGCGTTTGGGCCTGGGGGAGGAAGAATGCATTAGACCGTTGCAAGGGGGCTGCTCCTCCCCTCAAAAAATAGTCCCTGGTCTAAAGAGTGGATCCCTTCTTTGCAATCTCCCTCTTGTGGTGATCCCCAAGCAGGGATCCACTAGCAAAAGGTAGGATTGGAAAGGGGAGTTTTACTCTTTCCAATGACATTCACTTCATCCAAATCAGAGCTCGGGTGGCTGAGATATGCTTGTGAGCACAGATGTCAGTGAAAGTAAATGAGCTAATTTTAATTTCACATTCTTTGTAATGACATTGGTGCACCATGCACGTCGATCAACATTGCACAGAAGATAATAAAACAGGTGTGGTTGCTGGGGAAGCTCTTCCCCAGCAGCTGAGGCTAAAAATAGAAAAAGAAAATCCCTCTTGTGCTTACACCAGTGGGATTTCCTGCTTCGGGTGCCAGGACGTGCTGGAGCCATCTTCAGGTGGTGAGGACGGTTCCAGCACATCCATATGCACACAAGAGGTAAACCAGTTGACACTTGAGCAGGTTATTGAGGCTGTTGCAGGGTTCAGGATTCATTTGTAACTGCATGGCAAACCACTGCAAACTCAATGTACTACAATTGGACAATGGAACAGCAATGTTTGTTTTTTTGTAGACTTCATTGGTGCATGCATAGCGTCACATTGGAGGTTAACTATGTACTTTATTACATAGACAAAATTTATAGAAATTGAATACATAGTTAAGGTATTTTTTAACCTGTTCCTTTCTCAGAACAATATGGGTGTTGGTGGTGACATTAATAAATCATAATTAGGTTTCAGTGATAAAGAAACTGCCCTTTCTGGACGTAGTTAACTGGTCTGCAGTGGAAAAGTAGCATGCCATCTGGGATCCTTATTGAATGTGTACACAGTAATGAGAGGAGAGGCAAAGGGACAATAGAGTTTTCCATTTTTTTTAATTAGTATCCATTTTTCTTTGTCACCATGTGCATTTTCTTCCGAGTACCAGAACCTTGTGACTGAAACTTAAATTACCAATGCTTACACACATAAGCAAATACATAGGAATAACAGCTGCTGTTTTCTCTGGAATAAAAAAGCCTCTAGTTATACTTTTGTCTAAGCCTGGGCGGAGTTCGCAGAGTTCCGCTACGCGGAACTCCGCGAAGTGCAAAAAAAATCTCTGCCACACTACGCTAGCTCCGCGAGCGGCGGAGTTTCCTTAGATAAATGCAGTACGCGGTGATTTTCAGGTGCTTGTCCGCACTGTGCAATCATCGCGAACGGCATCATGCACAGCACAAGTAGGCACTGCTTCCTTTCTGCCGCTCGAGTAGATTTTTACTCGAGCTGCTGCTTTCTCAACGCAAGCAGGCGGTTTCTCAACGCGAGCGGTCGCGAGCATACGCGACCACTCGCAATCAGAAATCTAACCACTCGCGTTGAGAAATCACGCCAGAAGGTAGATTTTCCACACTCGCGCACACCAACTTGATGTTGATGATCGCGAACGAGGAAAAATCTCGTAGGGAGGTGGATTTTCCTCGCTTGCGCTCGCCAACTTGACGTTGATGAATGCGAGCGAGGGAAAAAACTCCGCTCCGCGAGTTTTTGGGGAATTCAATGAGCTCCGCGTAACGCGGAGTGCAGAAAACTCCGCGAGTGGAGCGGAGCTCACCGCCCAGACTTACTTTTGTCTTTCAGAAACACACTGGTGAGGCAGCTGCAGAAGTTTTTTCCCCCATCAATGGTAGTAAATCAACAGTATCCTACTTGGGCTTTTGAATCCCTAGCAAAAGACCAATCTTTTTAGAAGAGGGAGCCTCCCCCACATCATATGGCATGCTTTATCATAGGTAACCTCTCCCCACCCTTGTATGATAGAAACACTAGGGCGGACTCCACCTCCAAATAGATGGGGGGAGGGAGTTCTTAGATATAGTACCATTGGACAGAGAGGGATCCTGACAACTTAAAATATCTATAGGTACCAAGTTTATTACCTTTATTATCGGGAGCTTCTGGTATGCATAAACCCAATACTAAGGGCCCGATTACAATGTCGTTTATAAACTGTCCCGCACATATCGGTTCCGGAATAGATTTCAAACTAATCAGGTCCTGTGAGTCCGGATAACCGATTACGATGCTCCCCAACATCAGTCGGTCGGACTCTCATTGACTTCAATGGGAGCCTGTGTTTCGAATGAGAACACAGGCTCCCTTTGGAAAAAGGGGTAGTTGGGGGAAACCTTGCACCCTGTGGCGGGCACCCCATGGTGCCAGCTACATTGTGCATGGTTGGGAAGAGGGGTCCCTTGGGTACCCCCACGGGCTACATTCGTACACCTCCAGATGAAGGGGGGGCCCGCAACAGTCCCCCAAAGACCGATTCCCACAGCCGTTTTGTCTTGGGCAAACCGAATCGAACGGTTGTCCGACCCGGTCATCTTTATCGCTCGTCAGGAAACCATGCCCATAGAGCTGTACGATTCGGCTCTGAAAGACTCCGACTGTCCCAATGCCTTCCGGATCCAATTCAGACTGCCCGTACAGTTTCCGGGCCTCAGAATCAGGCAATGGGTCCCGATTCTGAAATACTGAATCGAATCCAGAGCCTTTCCTAACGACATCGTAATCGGGATGGAATGTATGCAATCTCCCATCCCCCTTATGCCAACATGTTTCTGTCCTTGAAAACAAGCCTGTGCACACGTCTTATTTGTGTTACAAAGTAAGTACTATGACTCTCAGTATTCAATCAACATACACAGTATATATGATCTTAGAGACAACGTAAACATTTACGAAGTTGATGTATGTTCTTCTTTATTCTTGCAGAAATGCCCAGCCAACACGTGTTTCGTCCAGGTGAATGACCCAAGACTTCGCCAGGGCTTCAGGCAATACGAAGGAGATCTCAAATCTCTCCTCCGGTTGTACTTCCGTCCCGGCTGGCCAAGGAAATCGTAGCGGGTAAAGTACCTCAGAAAATTATTCACGCTGGGTGTGAAACACCACTCAGAACCGGTTGTAATTCCGACCCGGTTCCCTGGTCAAATTGATTAAGCAGAACGGACACAAGATGGTCTGTCACGAGTGATTAGGAGAGTGTCCAGGCGGATGCCAGAGTACTGGCTGATCCAGCGAGTACGCTGGTGCAGAACCGACCGTCACAGCATCCGGTCCCAGACACTGTGACGGTCGGTTCTGCACCAGCGTACTCGCTGGATCAGCCAGTCCTCTGGCATCCGCCTGGACACTCTCCTAATCACTCGTGACGGACCATCTTGTGTCCGTTCTGCTTAATCAATTTGACCAGGGAACCGGGTCGGAATTACAACCGGTTCTGAGTGGTGTTTCACACGCAGCGTGAATAATTTTCTGAGGTACTTTACCCGCTACGATTTCCTTGGCCAGCCGGGATGGAAGTACAACCGGCAGAGAGATTTGAGATCTCCTTCGTATTGCCTGAAGCCCTGACGAAGTCTTGGGTCATTCACCCGGACAAAACACGTGTTGGCTGGGCATTTCTGCAAGAATAAAGAAGAACATACATCAACTTCTTAAATGTTTACGTTGTCTCTAAGATCATATATATATATACTGTGTATGTTGGTTGAATACTGAGAGTCAAAGTACTTACTTTGTAACACAAACAAGGCGTGTGCACAGGCTTGTTTTCAATTGTAGTAGACCATCGGTCTTTAAGTAGGGGGTTCTGGGTTAACCCCCTCCTGTCTGCACCGTCCAACTTCACACGATAAAGTTACAGGCGTACACCCTAGGCAGGCGCCATTTTCCTATCTTTTCACATAAACCCTGTCTCTTGCTTGAATGTTTCTGTCCTTGTTAGTAGTAACCCTCGGCGTAGTTCGTGTAGTAGCGCTACGCGTAGCTATGCGAAGTGCCGTTCGCACTACGCGAGCTACGCGTAGCACTACACGAACTGCGTAGTGCGGTAGGAAATGCTGTTCGCAATGATTGCACAGTGCCGGATGCTTGTCCGCACTGTGCAATCATTGCAAACGGCATCTTGCACAGTGCAAACGGTCGTTTTCTGCCGCTCGAGTAGATTTGTACTCGAGCGGCAGTTTTCTCAACGCGGACTGGTAGTTTCTCATCGCGAGCGGTCGCGAGCATACGCGACCACTCGCAATGAGAAACTTGACCTCCCCGCATTGAGAATCTCGCCGGGAGGTTTATTTTCCACGCTCGCGATCGGCAACTTGATGTTGCTGATCGCGAACGAGGAAAAAGTCTCGCCGGGATGTCATTTTGCTCGCTCGCGGTCGCCAACTTGATGTTGAGGACCGCGAGCAAGCAAAAAATACCCGCTACGCATTTTTGCACTGTGCTACGTGCAATTCGCGTAGCGCGTAGTTGCACAAACTACGCGAGCGTAGCATAGTTTTCCGCCCAGGCCTAGCTAGTAGCCCAAGTAGGGTACTGATGATTTACAACCATTGTTGGTTAAAAAAAATCTTCTTCAACTATCTCACCCTCATGCATTTCTCTTGTATTTTGGGAGAACGTGCATTGGCCTAGCTGCCCCAGTGAAGTACTTTTATCTTTCTCATTTTATCACTTCCCATATATTTCATCAAATTCTCTTAATGGGTGTCAAAATGTGGAACTGATTGATGGGAGTAATTGCTACCTTACACAGTTACTGTGCCTGGTCTCCGTATGCTCAGACCGAGTGAAAGGATGGAGGTGAAGGTCAGCACATTTTTGTGGCATTCTTTTGGGAATTAGGTATGCACACACAAATTCACTTTCCTTATCCACTGGTCTGGCCTTTTCGTGCTAAATATGCAAGTTAGAAAATTTAGACACATGCGTTTGTACACAGTGTCATCTGCACTCTTGCAAGTGACTTTTGGGGACTTGGTTAGAGTATTTTGCACACTACTTTGAATCCTGTGTGTTGAGAGCCCATGCATGTGAATCAGACCCATTGCCTACACTGCATTTCATCTGCTACATTTCACAGGCTGTGTGTTGAATTACAAGATCTGGTAAGGTGGCCATTGTTTGGAGCCATGGGTTTCTTCTTACCTTAATTGTTTTGTCATCCTCAAGTTCTGGCGTGGAACTGTTTGTACTGTAATGCTACAAAACTGCCTTCTGCATTAAAGTATTACAGAACAACTATCTGAAATCCTTATTTACTAGTGTCCTTGTCTTACATTCTCTAGAGCTTTCTAGAGTGGCGGGTTGAGATTTCTGACCCTCTACATTTAGGATTCAGTCAGTCACATGACAACCCTAATCAGATAACCAGTTTTACTGCAACTCAAACACAACCCACTGAGTAAAGTTTGCACAAGAGTGTTTCAGATAGGTGCAGTCCTGTGAGACAAAAGGCAGGGACAGTTATTTAAACAGTAAATCCTCTTTCATAAATAAACAATGCACTCAAGGATCACAAAAATACGGGGCAAAAATCCTACAGAATGAGCCAAGAACAATAAACTAAGAGAGAGTGAGCAGCTGCTGACTACTGCTGTTTCATGTCCTGTAGCATTTAGTGTTATTTTCTCCTATCAAAATGCATCACCCGGTCAATTTTGGATGCAAGGGTGCATTTTGCACTAATAAAATAATGCTAAATGCTGGATTACACTTATCACATAATTATGCTAAAGACAATTACGCCAGTTACGCACACCCCTAGTCTAGAGCACAAAAGATAAATTGTTACCACAATAAATGAGAACATTAAGGCAGCTATGAAGTTAATGAGTAATGTAAACAATAAAAAGTACTCTAACATTACCGGCCATGAAGCTAGTCAGTGCTGACCTTTCAGCTATTTTCACTGTATCAGACTGTCTTCTCTTAGAAAGACAACAAATGTAACATGTAATTATCAACTTTTTAGAAACTCTAACTTTTCATAATAACGAAGACATATATAGACCATCAAAAGCAATGACTAAATACCATGAGCCCGATTACTACTTTGGCAGATTAGGAGCGGGCCGCCATGCCGCTGCCCACTTCCATGCCGTCAAAGCCATGTGAGCACCGTCCACCAGATTATGAGTTTTCTCATGTCTGGCAAGCATTTCTTTGGCAGTCCCATGACCGTGCCTCTGAAAAAGGACACCACAATGGGAGGGTCAAAGACAGTTCCTGCATGGCATAGAATCTGCAGTCCATGCAGGAACTGGGGTGCATGCACACAGGGGGACCCAACATGTGCACCCCTGAATGCACCCCATGGCCCTGAGGGAATATGTGACGTTACAACGCGATCAAAATGATCGCGGTACGTTACATCGCAGTTTTTACAACGCAAGTCTTGCGCTGGAGGGCGCTGGACTTAGGAATAGTATGATTTACTATTCTAACACCAGTCTACGTACAGTAGGGAAGGTGTTGGAATAGTAAATCATACTATTCCTTAGGTTAGAGCACCATCCAGCGCAAGTCGTTGTAACGACTTGCGTTGTAATACCCGCGATGTAAAGGCATTGCGATGCAATGCCCGCGTGGTAATGGATGTCTCCCCCCTGAGGCCACAGTTTTCAGCATATTGCAGCCTCAAGATCGCCGCAACACTTCCAGGGATCTCGGATCCCTGGCGGTTGCAGCGGTCCCATGGCGGTCCGATCGCCCAACTTGTAATAGGGCAGTCAGACCGAAAGGTGCGCCGGTGCCCGCACCACCATCATAGCTACGGTGGTCTAACGGACTGCCGTAGTCATAATTAGTCCCTAATACTTTGTTCTGGTAAGTTGTATTATTATATCTGAAGGACCAGAACAAAATGAAAATTGTGCATCTGATTCAATCACATGTATTCACTTTTGATAAATTAATTAGCCCATGTTGCTTATAGAATGGGAATTCAGGCCCTAAAAGGGGAAGACAAAACAAGATATGTAGGACACTTGGCATAGATAGAGCCAAGATTATATTTTCTAAATTTATGAAACTGAAAATAAGAGGCACTTTGATGGGTTCTGAGTAAATGAAGAAAAAAATCATCTAAGCAGTCTCAATATTTACAGCTAACAGAGGTGATGAGAACTTTTTTCTGAAATGCAGATATATAAATGCAGAAGAGGACTGGTCTAATTTCAGGGAAACATTCTGATAGGAGTGGCCATGAGAATCTTGTCCCATAATCGGACAAATATGCTTTCATGGCTCAGCTCATAGTATGTCCTCTACTAACTCGGTCTACAGAACACAGATTTGAACTTCAAAAACTATTAACTGAAAATCAAGTAAAACCAACATTTGAAAAATGTAAGTGTACAAGAAAATCTAGCATATTTGGTGTACATGTGTATGTGTTCACACATATACCAATTCATGTCTAGTAGAAAGGACCTTATGAATGTGGAACCTGGTCATTCTACCTAGCATATTGATTCATAGGCTCATATCGGCAAAACAAATCTAATCAACTTTATAGTTGAGTTTTCTTGAAAATATGTAATAGCAGCAATAATTCAATTCCTCAAGAAAAATGAATAGCAGATTATCATTTGTACTAGCTTAATTTCTAAGGCACATTCATCAAGTGGCAATAATCCTGCAATTATCAAGGTCATTCATTAGAGGTTTTGGATAACCTTTGGTCTCTGTGAGAGTGAAGCATGACTGTTGATTTCCTTAAAGTCCCTTTCAGAATATGTGTGGTTATGATACCTTATCCCTTATCAATAATTAATGAATGTTGTTTTGCAGTGTTACTCTATTATGCTTGTTGGACAGTCATTATGGTTCAGTATTCATTATCCGTCAAAGAATAGCATCAGGGATAAAGGGATAGAGATGCTGTAAATCATTATACTTTATGAAGTGAAAAATGC
Source organism: Calotriton arnoldi (assembly GCA_963921515.1). Taxonomy (NCBI): domain Eukaryota; kingdom Metazoa; phylum Chordata; class Amphibia; order Caudata; family Salamandridae; genus Calotriton; species Calotriton arnoldi. The sequence goes on along the minus strand of CAWUFW010006789.1, from coordinate 789,655 downwards.
TTGGTAATTTAAAAAATGTTTGATTAGGTAAAATATATAAATTATTTGCAAGGTTCTTTTCCAAATTTATTTAAATGTGCAATGCATTTACCAACATAAAAAAAATTGTATTGACTGATAAAAAGAAACATAACATTTACAGTTTTGACCAACCTTTTAAAAAATGTAATGTCTCTAAAGTGATGAGTTTAAAAAAAAAAAAAATGGGTTTGTTTAAAAAGTCCTGGGATTAACATGTACACATTTCACAATCTTATCACAATTTGTTCTAAAAGCTTCACTACTGTTTACGGATGTTAAAAAGACATTTCATGCCAAAGAGTAATTTTTTTACCAATTACCCCTACTACAATATATTGTATTCCTTTTTTGTTTATTATGTCATGCTATTAATTAAACAGTTTACAATACATTTGTGATTTTTGAAAAGTTGGATTATTTGTTACACTGGGTTTAGGAATATCAAACAAATTCCTGTAACTGAATTGGAATCCAGGGTATGGGACCAGTTACAGTATCATCTCCTTGCTCACACTGCTGAGGACCTCACCGCCCACTACAATACAACAATGATATATGTCCTCGACCAAGTAGCACCGCTCAAACAAAAACAATCTAGAAAAATACAATCGAAATCCTGGTTCAACTCTGATCTAAACAATGAGAGGAGGCAACTTAGATAAGCAGAAAGGATTTGGAAACAGTTCCCCTCTACAGTGCACCCCTCTCTTCTAAGATCTGCAAGACTTTCATATAAGAAACACATCTTTAGAGAAAAAGCCACCTTCTTTCGCAACCAACTTGACCGCGCCAAGCACAGACCTAGGGAGCTCTTCAACATCATCAAACGACAAACCACCCTTACCTTTCCTCTATAAATAACAGCCTCCAATGAACACTGTGAAGAAATTGCCAATTTCTTCATTGATAAAGTAGCAACAATTGAGCAATCCATCCTCCAAGTGGATAATCTGTCATCCATTCCTCCCCACCCCACTGTCTCACTTTCCTCCACGATTGCCCCCACTCCAAATTTAACTAATGACCGATTGGTGCAAACAATAACGAATTTAGACTATGATCTTCCTCAACCGAAAAATGATGCTAATTGGTCTGATGTCAAACCCACGACAGAAAGTGAAGTCTTCAATGTAATTGCAAACCTGAAGCCCACATCCCACACCTACAACCCCCTCCCATCCTCATTAGTACAAAACCTCAACCACATCATCGCCCCATTTTGGACAAAAAACATAAATTCATCTCTGTCCTCAGGACATGTACCGACCTCCCTCCAACTAGGCCAAATCACTCCCATACTCAAAAAAACCAGGGGCTGACCCTAACGACCTCAATAATCTCAGATCTATCACCAACCTCCCGTTCCTAGCCAAAACAATGGAGAAATGCCTTCTTCTACAACTCAACCAACATATAGAGGAATTCCTCCTCTTGGACACCTTACAGTCAGGATTCAGGAAAGGTGTAGCACTGAAACTGCTTTGCTCAATATCTCAGACGATATTCACAGACCCCTGGATGAAGGTGACGCATGCCTCTTAATCCTACTTGACTTATCGGCAGTGTTTGATCCTGTTAATCACCCAGCATTAATTGAGACACTCAAGAACTGCAATGGTATCAATGGCACAGTCCTGAGCTGGTTCTCATCGTACCTTCAACATCGCTCACAACAAATAAAAATCAATAACTGTTGCTCAAAACCAACACTAGTGTCCCAGGGTGATCCCAAAGGCTCGATTCTCTCCCCATCCCTTTCCAATTTCTTCATGGAGCCCCTGACTGTTATTCTGAACCAAGCAGGGGTCAATTATCACCTATATGCCGATGACACTCACATGTATTACAATATTAAATCACTGAATAACATCATACATCTGAACGAAACACTAATCAAGATACAAACCTGGCTTAAAGTTGAACCCCAACAAAACTGAACTACTACTTTTCTCACCGAAAAACAACCCTCTACCAATACAAGGCTGGCTCTCGAACCTTGATGCACTAAATTGTTCTCTTACACTATCCAGCTCTGTAAAGTCCTTGGCCATCACTTTGGACAAAAACTTGTCTTTGAAGGACCACATCAACAACTCTGCCAAAGTGGCACTGTACACTCTTAAACACCTCAAGAAAATCAAACCTTTTATTCCGTCCGATGATTTTAAGTTGGTAGTGCAGTCTCTTGTCCTCTCAAAATTGGATTATGGCAACACCATCCTCACGGGAACTCCGAAATCCCACCTTTCCCCCCTTACAACTGTTCTCAACACAGTCGCATGACTACTAACAGGTGTTAAACGATTTGAGCACATCTCACCGGCCCTCAAGAGGCTCAACTGGCTTCCCATTGAAGGACGATGTATCTACAAAACTGCTTGCATTACACATAAAGCCCTGCACACTCACAACCCAATCTACCTTGGTTCCAAACTTTCCAAAGCAGGAAGAGCTAGGGCTCTGAGACGCTCCAACGCACTTCTTTTTATTCCTCCCAAACTGAAAAAGAAATCTTTGCAGACTCGCTCTTTCTCTGGGAATGCTCCCAGGATCTGGAACTCACTCCCTAGAGATCTCCACTGCAACCCATGCTTTTCCTGATTCAAACGGGACCTTAAATACCTACTGCTTAACAAATTCCTTAAATCCCAAACAATCTGAGTTATGTTCCCAAAGATCACTCCCAATCCTTCCTGACAATTTAAGGAGGTCATTTGATTGCTGAATCTTCTTCTATTTCAATCAATCAATCAATCAATCAATCATGTCACTTATAAAGCGCACTACATACCCGCGAGGGTCTCAAGGCGCTGGGGGAAGAGGAGGGTGGTGCTGCTACTGATCGAAGAGCCAGGTCTTGAGGAGTCTTCTGAAGGCCAGTAGGTCTTGGGTCTGTCGGAGGTTGGTGGGGAGGGTGTTCCAGGTCTTGGCGGCGAGGTGGGAGAAGGATCTGCCGCCGGCGGTCGTTTTCCGGATGCGGGGGATTGTGGCGAGGGCGAGGCTGGTCGAGCGGAGCTGGCGGGTGGGGGTGTAGAAGCTGAGTCGTCTGTTGAGGTAGGCTGGTCCGGAGTTGTGGAGTGCTTTGTGTGCGTGGGTGAGGAGCTTGAAGGTTATCCTCTTGTTGACAGGGAGCCAGTGCAGGTCTCTCAGGTGGGGTGTGATGTGGCTGCGTCGGGGGATGTCGAGGATAAGACGTGCAGAGGCGTTCTGGATGCAGCCGTCTCAGGAGCTTAGCCGTCGCTCCTGCGTAGAGGGCGTTTCCGTAGTCCAGCCTGCTGGTGACGAGGGCCTGGGTGACTGTTTTTCTTGTTTCGGTGGGGATCCACTTGAAGATCCTGTGGAGCATTCGGAGGATGTTGAAGCAGGATGAGGAAACGGCGTTGACCTGCTTAGTCATGGAGAGGGTGGGGTCGAGGATGACCCCTAGGTTGCGTACGTGGTCGGTGGGTGGCGGGGCTGTTCCCAGTGATGTTGGCCACCAGGAGTCGTCCCAGGCTGAAGGGTTGGAACCAAGGATGAGGACCTCCGTCTTGTCCGAGTTCAGCTTCAGGCGGCTGGTCCTCATCCATTCGGCGACGGCCTTCATTCCTTCGTGGAGGTGGGCTTTGGCGGTGTGAGGGTCTTTGGTGAGGGAGAGGATCAGCTGGGTGTCGTCGGCGTAGGAGATGATGTTGAGGTTGTGCTGTCGGGCGACGTGGGCGAGGGGTGCCATGTAGATGTTGAACAAAGCGATACAAAAGGGGATGATGGACGGAACGCTTGAGCCAATCAAACACTCACCCCCAGTCAATTGATCTGGGTTAAATCCATCATCATTCTTTAGCTCACTCCACCACCCCAGTTCAGACAAGGCCATATGCAAATCAGTCTGACCCTGTGCCTCATGGGAACAGTCCAGCCCGAACTGCCAAGCCATGTCTTCCCTGGACCGGAAACAAGCATCCTAGGACCGGTTTCTGGCATTCCAGCCGTCATCAGCCAGGCTTGCTTGAATCCAGTGGCAAAGTGAGCAAGGGACCCACGTCTGGGCATACCCCGCCAACTTAGGGCGAACAAAGCGATACAAAAGGGATGATGGACGGAACGCTTGAGCCAATCAAACACTCACCCCCAGTCAATTGATCTGGGTTTAATCCATCATCATTCTTTAGCTCAATCCACCACCCCAGTTCAGACATGGCCATATGCAAATCAGTCTGACCCTGTGCCTCATGGGAACAGTCCAGCCCGAACTGCCAAGCCATGTCTTCCCTGGACCGGAAACAAGCATCCTAGGACCGGTTTCTGGCATTCCAGCCGTCATCAGCCAGGCTTGCTTGAATCCAGTGGCAAAGTGAGCAAGGGACCCACGTCTGGGCATACCCCCGCCAACTTAGGGCGAACAAAGCGATACAAAAGGGATGATGGACGGAACGCTAGGCCAATCAAACACTCACCCCCAGTCAATTGATCTGGGTTTAATCCATCATCATTCTTTAGCTCACTCCACCACCCCAGTTCAGACATGGCCATATGCAAATCAGTCTGACCCTGTGCCTCATGGGAACAGTCCAGCCCGAACTGCCAAGCCATGTCTTCCCTGGACCGGAAACAAGCATCCTAGGACCGGTTTCTGGCATTCCAGCCGCCATCAGCCAGGCTTGCTTGAATCCAGTGGCAAAGTGAGCAAGGGACCCACGTCTGGGCATACCCCCGCCAACTTAGGGCGAACAAAGCGATACAAAGGGGATGATGGACGGAACGCTTGAGCCAATCAAACACTCACCCCCAGTCAATTGATCTGGGTTTAATCCATCATCATTCTTTAGCTCACTCCACCACCCCAGTTCAGACATGGCCATATGCAAATCAGTCTGACCCTGTGCCTCATGGGAACAGTCCAGCCCGAACTGCCAAGCCATGTCTTCCCTGGACCGGAAACAAGCATCCTAGGACCGGTTTCTGGCATTCCAGCCGTCATCAGCCAGGCTTGCTTGAATCCAGTGGCAAAGTGAGCAAGGGACCCACGTCTGGGCATACCCCGCCAACTTAGGGCGAACAAAGCGATACAAAGGGGATGATGGACGGAACGCTTGAGCCAATCAAACACTCACCCCCAGTCAATTGATCTGGGTTTAATCCATCATCATTCTTTAGCTCACTCCACCACCCCAGTTCAGACATGGCCATATGCAAATCAGTCTGACCCTGTGCCTCATGGGAACAGGGTCAGACTTGCATATGGCCATGTCTGAACTGGGGTGGTGGAGTGAGCTAAAGAATGATGATGGATTAAACCCAGATCAGTTGACTGGGGGTGAGTGTTTGATTTGCTCTAACGCTCCGTCCATCATCCCCTTTGGTATCGCTTTGTTCGCCCTAAGTTACCAGGGTATGCCCAGACGTGGGTCCCTTGCTCACTTTGCCACTGGATTCAAGATAGCCTGGCTGATGAGGGTTATGAACCCGAAACCGGTCCCAGGATGCTTGTTTCTGGTCCAGGGAAGACATGGCTTGGCAGTTCGGGCTGGACTGTTCCCATGAGGCACAGGGTCAGACTGACTTGCATATGGCCATGTCTGAACTGGGGTGGTGGAGTGAGCTAAAGAATGATGATGGATTAAACCCAGATCAGTTGACTGGGGGTGAGTGTTTGATTTGCTCTAACGCTCCGTCCATCATCCCCTTTGGTATCGCTTTGTTCGCCCTAAGTTGGCAGGGTATGCCCAGACGTGGGTCCCTTGCTCACTTTGCCACTGGATTCAAGATAGCCTGGCTGATGAGGGTTATGAACCCGAAACCGGTCCCAGGATGCTTGTTTCTGGTCCAGGGAAGACATGGCTTGGCAGTTCGGGCTGTACTGTTCCCATGAGGCACAGGGTCAGACTGACTTGCATATGGCCATGTCTGAACTGGGGTGGTGGAGTGAGCTAAAGAATGATGATGGATTAAACCCAGATCAGTTGACTGGGGGTGAGTGTTTGATTTGCTCTAACGCTCCGTCCATCATCCCCCTTTGGTATCGCTTGTTCGCCCTAAGTTGGCAGGGTATGCCCAGACGTGGGTCCCTTGCTCACTTTGCCACTGGATTCAAGATAGCCTGGCTGATGAGGGTTATGAACCCGAAACCGGTCCCAGGATGCTTGTTTCTGGTCCAGGGAAGACATGGCTTGGCAGTTCGGGCTGGACTGTTCCCATGAGGCACAGGGTCAGACTGACTTGCATATGGCCATGTCTGAACTGGGGTGGTGGAGTGAGCTAAAGAATGATGATGGATTAAACCCAGATCAGTTGACTGGGGGTGAGTGTTTGATTTGCTCTAACGCTCCGTCCATCATCCCCTTTGGTATCGCTTTGTTCGCCCTAAGTTGGCAGGGTATGCCCAGACGTGGGTCCCTTGCTCACTTTGCCACTGGATTCAAGATAGCCTGGCTGATGAGGGTTATGAACCCGAAACCGGTCCCAGGATGCGTGTTTCTGGTCCAGGGAAGACATGGCTTGGCAGTTCGGGCTGGACTGTTCCCATGAGGCACAGGGTCAGACTGACTTGCATATGGCCATGTCTGAACTGGGGTGGTGGAGTGAGCTAAAGAATGATGATGGATTAAACCCAGATCAGTTGACTGGGGGTGAGTGTTTGATTTGCTCTAACGCTCCGTCCATCATCCCCTTTGGTATCGCTATGTAGATGTTGAACAGCGTTGGGCTGAGGGAGGAGCCTTGGGGTACGCCGCAGATGATCTTGGTGGCCTTGGATCGGAAGGGGGCGAGGCGGACGCTTTGTGTTCTGCCGGAAAGGAAGGATGTGGTCCAGTCCAGGGCCTTCTCTTGGATCCCGGCGTCGTGAAGGCGTGTTCGTAGTGTGTGGTGGCAGACCGTGTCGAAGGCGGCTGATAGGTCCAGGAGGATGAGGGCTGCTGTTTCTCCGTTGTCTAGCAGTGTCCTGATGTCATCGGTGGCGGCGATGAGGGCGGTTTCGGTGCTGTGGTTGCTGCGGAAGCCAGACTGGGAAGGGTCCAGGATGTTGTTCTCCTCGAGGTAGCGGGTCAGTTGTTTGTTGACGATTTTCTCGGTGACCTTCGTGGGGAACGGGAGCAGAGAGATGGGTCGGAAGTTCTTGAGGTCCTTGGGGTCTGCCTTGGGTTTCTTGAGTAAGGCGGTGATCTCGGCGTGCTTCCAGCTTTCCGGGAAGGTTGCTGTCTTGAAGGAGATGTTGATTATTTTCCGGAGATGGGGCGCGATGGCTGTACTGGCTTTGCTGAAGATGTGGTGAGGGCACGGGTCTAGCGGTGAACCGGAGTGGATGGTGTTCATGATCTCGCTGGTGTCCTCGTCGTTGATGTTGGTCCAGGAGAGCAGGCGGTTGGTGGTTGTGGGGGCAGTGGTCTCGGTGGTTGCCGGGGCGGTCGTGGTGTTGAAGCTGTCGTGGATGTCGGCGATTTTGCGGTGGAAGAAGGTGGCCAGTGAGTCGCACAGGTCTCGCGACGGCTGGATGTCGTTGGTGTTGGAGCTGGGGTTGGAGAGTTCCTTGATGATGTTGTGCGTTGTTGTCTAGGCGGTCTTTGAGTGAGGCCCTTTTGGCGGATCTGATGAGGTGATGGTGACTGCGGGTGGCGCTCTTGTGGGCGGCGTAGCTGTCCGCTGTCCGTTCGTGGAGCCAGATCTTCTCCAGTTTTCGGCATGTTCGTTTGGAGGCCTGGAGGTCTTCGGTGAACCAGGTGGCTTTCTTGCTGGTGTGGCTGTTGGGCGGATTCTTGAGCGGGGCGAGGGTGTTGGCGCAGTCGTCGATCCACTGTCTGAGGTTGCGGGCGGCGGTGTCGGGGTCGGAGGGTTCGGCGGGTGGGCTCAGGGCGAGGGTTGTGGTTAGCTGGTCTTCCGTGACTCTGCTCCAGCAGCGGCGAGGCATTTGTTTGGTGCGGTGGTGCGTGGTGGGCTTCCTGTAGGTGAAGTGGATGCAGTGGTGGTCAGTCCAGTGGGGTTCGGAGGTGTGGTTGAAGGAGACGTGTGGGCTTGCGGAAAAGATGGAGTCGAGCGTGTGGCTGGCAGCGTGGGTGGGTGTAGTCACGAGCTGTCTGAGTCCGAGGGTGGCGAGGTTGTCGATCAGGGTGGTGGAGTTGGTGTCCTTGTTGTTCTCGAGGTGGAAGTTCAGGTCCCCGAGGAGGATGTAGTCCGTGGAGGCGATGGCGTGTGTGCTGACGAAGTCAGCGATGGAATCGCTGAACTGTGGTCGGGGTCCGGGGGGTCTGTAGATTTCATTCTTGCCACTATCTTGTGATGCGCTAATTGGCCTCATATTGTATTTACCCTGATTGCACAAAGTTTTTCTTGATCGGTATATATGTATTTACTTCAATTGAACGATCTTCATCTTATGTAAAGCGCTCTGATACCTTTGGGTCTAGCTAGCGCTATATAAAACCTTTAAATAATAAATATTAATAATAATAATTTGTAAATTTAGTTTCAACAACATTTATCCTGTGAATTTTACTTTTATTATGTGAACCCTACTTTCGCATATGCATCTCCCATAAATTTCCTAAACGAAAACATTTAACAAATTTAATGAAAATGGCAAACGTTAGTGAATAATTTCATGAAATTTGCTGAAGTGAAAGTTTCAAAATATCTAACATTAAGATGAAGAAAGGATGTACATGTGTCAAAATAGGCTGCAATAAGCATGAAAATATTTCAAAAACATCATTGTCCTATTTGTGAGGATAAATAATTTTGTATATAAATATGATTGAAATCCAAGCCTACTTTAGAAATGGAAGGATTCTTTTTGACTATTTTCAAGTCTTTCAATTCAGGAGAGTAACGTGGGCCTTTAAACATTAGCAGAGAGTACCAGAGGAATAATGTATTGATGTGTATTAATTTATCCGAGAAATAGAGGCAATTTTTAACAAGTCTTGTATCTGCCTAAATTAGTTTTAAATATTTCATTAAAGCAACTTAACCCAAGAGGTATGAGTTTGATAATAATAATAATATATTTTTAAAAAGTTAAACGTACCTGCTGCCGGCCGCCTCCCACGTCGCGCCTTGCTGTTGGTTCTTCCTTGTCCCAGCAGACACTGGGCCACATCACAGACTCCCAGTCCAATCCCCATGCTGCTCTCCTGCTACGAGAGCAGCGCAGAGATTGGCCTGAGCAGGCTGAAAAGACGCTCCACTCAGGTCAGGGAGTCTGTGGGGTTTCTCCAGCCCAGCTGTTCAATACAGCCGCGTTAGAGAAAACTAAGTGAGCATGTGTGTTTGGCCGGGCTGAGACGGCCGGCCAAACACACATGCTCACTTACAGAGTGCACATAGCACTCCTCCTCTCCTCTCCCACGCCCTAGCCCCGCCCCTCCCTGCACACGCTGGCTGATCCACCTTCTTAAAAATAAAATGATAATGAAATATTGTTTTATTTTTTAGCTGCTGGCTCCGAGCCAGTGGGGTGACGCTCCTCCGTCATTGCGGAGGAGCCACCCCTGCCCACTCCAGGAGTTTTGCTTCTTAGTGACAGAAAATGCCAAATTAAAGGTACCATATATTATAAGATGGAAAATACTATGCAATTTCCACATATCTCCTGGGCAAGGGTCATTGATAGATGGGCAGAAGGTTACAAACCAAGCAATATATTTAAAACCTCTAACAAAATAACTTTGCATATTCATGTGTCTGTTTATTATTTAAGATTCTGCTAATATTTACTATTGTTGTTCCATTCCATTCCTAGGTGATCCTTTGAACGGCCAGTTAGATGTGCCAGACAGATCAAACTCCAAGGAAGAAACCAATTCAGCAGGTGATCTAGACACGTATAATGGAAACCCATCAAGTACTTCTCAAGGGAGATACCCAGGACGATTTCCTTCTCACCTCCCAGACAATCATGTGCCTGTTGTGCAGCCACCACGACGGCATCGTGAATACAACTGGAAGCAGCTTGGAGCAACTGAGTGTACAACTACTTGTGGGAAAGGTAAGGTTCATTTCATTTGATAGCTTATTAGAAAGCTAGAAAAGAACATTCAACAACTAGGTAAACTGTTGATATCCAGATGAATCCAAATAACAATGAGCTACAAAAACTGTTCTATTTTTTTCTGCAAATAAATTAGATGTTGGTCTCAGTTTCGTACTCAGTTTTTAATATTTTTATAATTTTAATAGCAAACACATTACAGTTGGCTATTTTTAGGACACACAATTGATGGACGGAATGCAGAACAAATCAAAACATTCACCCCCAGTCAAAAGAATGATGGATTTAACCCAGATCTCTTGACTGGGGGTGAATGTTTTGATTTGTTCTGCATTCCGTCCATCAATTGTGTGTCTTTTGCTTTCTCGCCCTAAGTGCGCCAGGTATGCCCAGACGTGGGTCCTGGGCTCACTGTGTCACTGGAATCAAGCTATCCTGGCTGAAGAGGAGTGAGACCCCGAAACCGGTCCTAGGATGCTTGTTTCCGGTCCAGGGAGGACCTGGCTTGGCAGTTTGGGCTGGACTGTTGCCATGAGGCACAGGGTCAGGACTGATTTGCATATGGCCAGGTCTAAACTGGGGTGGCATGGTGAGCAAAAGAATGATGGATTTAACCCAAATCTCTTGACTGGGGATGAATGTTTTGATTTGTTCTGCATTCCGTCCATCAATTGTGTGTTTTTGCTTTCTCGCCCTAACTGCGCCAGGCATGCCCAGACGTGGGTCCTGGGCTCACTGTGTCACTGGAATCAAGCTATGCTGGCTGAAGAGGGGGAAACCCCGAAACTGGTCCTAGGATGCTTGTTTCCGGTCTAGGGAGGACCTGGCTTGGCAGTTTGGGCTGGACTGTTCCCATGAGGCACAGGGTCAGGACTGATTTGCATATGGCCAGGTCTAAACTGGGGTGGCATGGTGAGCAAAAGAATGATGGATTTAACCCAAATCTCTTGACTGGGGGTGAATGTTTTGATTTGTTCTGCATTCCGTCCATCAATTGTGTGTTTTTGCTTTCTCGCCCTAACTGCGCCAGGCATGCCCAGACGTGGGTCCTGGGCTCACTGTGTCACTGGAATCAAGCTATGCTGGCTGAAGAGGGGGAAACCCCGAAACTGGTCCTAGGATGCTTGTTTCCGGTCTAGGGAGGACCTGGCTTGGCAGTTTGGGCTGGACTGTTCCCATGAGGCACAGGGTCAGGACTGATTTGCATATGGCCAGGTCTAAACTGGGGTGGCATGGTGAGCAAAAGAATGATGGATTTAACCCAGATCTCTTGACTGGGGGTGAATGTTTTGATTTGTTCTGCATTCCGTCCATCAATTGTGTGTCTTTTGCTTTCTCGCCCTAAGGGCGCCAGGTATGCCCAGACGTGGGTCCTGGGCTCACTGTGTCACTGGAATCAAGCTATCCTGGCTGAAGAGGGGTGCAACCCGGAAACCGGTCCTAGGATGCTTGTTTCCGGTCCAGGGAGGACCTGGCTTGGCAGTTCGGGCTGGACTGTTCCCATGAGGCACAGGGTCAGGACTGATTTGCATATGGCCAGGTCTAAACTGGGGTGGCATGGTGAGCAAAAGAATTATGGATTTAACCCAGATCTCTTGACTGGGGGTGAATGTTTTGATTTGTTCTGCATTCTGTCCATCAATTGTGTGTCTTTTGCTTTCTCTCCCTAAGTGCGCCAGGCATGCCCAGACATGGGTCCTGGGCTCACTGTGTCACTGGAATCAAGCTATACTGGCTGAAGAGGGGTGAAACCCCGAAACCGGTCCTAGGATGCTTTTTTCCGGTCCAGGGAGGACCTGGCTTGGCAGTTCGGGCTGGACTGTTCCCATGAGGCACAGGGTCAGGACTGATTTGCATATGGCCAGGTCTAAACTGGGGTGGCATGGTGAGCAAAAGAATGATGGATTTAACCCAGATCTCTTGTCTGGGGGTGAATGTTTTGATTTGTTCTGCATTCCGTCCATCAATTGTGTGTATTTTGCTTTCTCGCCCTAGGTGCGCCAGATATGCCCAGACGTGGGTCCTGGGCTCACTGTGTCACTGGAATCAAGCTATCCTGGCTGGAGAGGGGTGAAACCCCGAAACCGGTCCTAGGATGCTTGTTTCCGGTCCAGGGAGGACCTGGCTTGGCAGTTCGGGCTGGACTGTTCCCATGAGGCACAGGGTCAGGACTGATTTGCATATGGCCAGGTCTAAACTGGGGTGGCATGGTGAGCAAAAGAATGATGGATTTAACCCAGATCTCTTGACTGGGGGTGAATGTTTTGATTTGTTCTGCATTCCGTCCATCAATTGTGTGTCTTTTGCTTTCTCGCCCTAAGTGCGCCAGGTATGCCCAGACGTGGGTCCTGGGCTCACTGTGTCACTGGAATCAAGCTATCCTGGCTGAAGAGGGGTGAAACCCCGAAACCGGTCCTAGGATGCTTGTTTCCGGTCCAGGGAGGACCTGGCTTGGCAGGTCGGGCTGGACTGTTCCCATGAGGCACAGGGTCAGGACTGATTTGCATATGGCCAGGTCTAAACTGGGGTTGCATGGTGAGTAAAAGAATGATGGATTTAACCCAGATCTCTTGACTGAGGGTGAATGTTTTGATTTGTTCTGCATTCCGTTCATCAATTGTGTGTCTTTTGCTTTCTCGCCCTAAGTGCGCCAGGTATGCCCAGACGTGGGTCCTGGGCTCACTGTGTCACTGGAATCAAGCTATCCTGGCTGAAGAGGGGTGCAACCCGGAAACCGGTCCTAGGATGCTTGTTTCCGGTCCAGGGAGGACCTGGCTTGGCAGTTCGGGCTGGACTGTTCCCATGAGGCACAGGGTCAGGACTGATTTGCATATGGCCAGGTCTAAACTGGGGTGGCATGGTGAGCAAAAGAATTATGGATTTAACCCAGATCTCTTGACTGGGGGTGAATGTTTTGATTTGTTCTGCATTCTGTCCATCAATTGTGTGTCTTTTGCTTTCTCTCCCTAAGTGCGCCAGGCATGCCCAGACGTGGGTCCTGGGCTCACTGTGTCACTGGAATCAAGCTATACTGGCTGAAGAGGGGTGAAACCCCGAAACCGGTCCTAGGATGCTTTTTTCCGGTCCAGGGAGGACCTGGCTTGGCAGTTCGGGCTGGACTGTTCCCATGAGGCACAGGGTCAGGACTGATTTGCATATGGCCAGGTCTAAACTGGGGTGGCATGGTGAGCAAAAGAATGATGGATTTAACCCAGATCTCTTGTCTGGGGGTGAATGTTTTGATTTGTTCTGCATTCCGTCCATCAATTGTGTGTATTTTGCTTTCTCGCCCTAGGTGCGCCAGATATGCCCAGACGTGGGTCCTGGGCTCACTGTGTCACTGGAATCAAGCTATCCTGGCTGGAGAGGGGTGAAACCCCGAAACCGGTCCTAGGATGCTTGTTTCCGGTCCAGGGAGGACCTGGCTTGGCAGTTCGGGCTGGACTGTTCCCATGAGGCACAGGGTCAGGACTGATTTGCATATGGCCAGGTCTAAACTGGGGTGGCATGGTGAGCAAAAGAATGATGGATTTAACCCAGATCTCTTGACTGGGGGTGAATGTTTTGATTTGTTCTGCATTCCGTCCATCAATTGTGTGTCTTTTGCTTTCTCGCCTAAGTGCGCCAGGTATGCCCAGACGTGGGTCCTGGGCTCACTGTGTCACTGGAATCAAGCTATCCTGGCTGAAGAGGGGTGAAACCCCGAAACCGGTCCTAGGATGCTTGTTTCCGGTCCAGGGAGGACCTGGCTTGGCAGTTCGGGCTGGACTGTTCCCATGAGGCACAGGGTCAGGACTGATTTGCATATGGCCAGGTCTAAAAGGGGTGCCATGGTGAGTAAAAGAATGATGGATTTAACCCAGATCTCTTGACTGAGGGTGAATGTTTTGATTTGTTCTGCATCCCGTTCATCAATTGTGTGTCTTTTGCTTTCTCGCCCTAAGTGCGCCAGGTATGCCCAGACGTGGGTCCTGGGCTCACTGTGTCACTGGAATCAAGCTATCCTGGCTGAAAAAGGGTGAAACCCCGAAACCGGTCCGAGGATGCTTGTTTCCGGTCCAGGGAGGACCTGGCTTGGCAGTTCGGGCTGGACTGTTCCCATGAGGCACAGGGTCAGGACTGATTTGCATATAGCCAGGTCTAAACTGGGGTGGCATGGTGAGCAAAAGAATGATGGATTTAACCCAGATCTCTTGACTGGAGGTGAATGTTTTGATTTGTTCTGCATTCCGTCCATCAATTGTGTGTCTTTTGCTTTCTCACCCTATTTTTAGGATAGGCTTTTTTATTCGGAATTTCAGTAGATTATGTATTGAGAGTATAAACTGGTATTGAGGCCTACGTTTGGGTTTCTTCTATTTAGTTGTTTTGTTACGGTTAAAGTAGCAGAATGTTAGCTTTAGAGGCAATATGGTGGTTAGCTTTTTATACCCCTGGTGCACACCGATGCATTGTATTCACTGATCTGTAGTGACCACAGAGAGCTAGGTAATTCTACACGTGGCACTGCCTAGCAACCAACTCAACACACACACAAATCACTGATAGACAAGCCATGACTCATACCCAGGTGTACTATGGGTTAGGTGACCTACTTTCATGAGGGCAGCACATACCATATAGAGTGATCCAAAGGAATAAAATGGCCAGGGACCGATAGAGGACCGATAGAGGGAGTAATTGAAAAGACTGAGCAGAAGGCTGCCTAAAATTGTGTTCAACTGATTACCCTTCATAGGAGGTCGAATGAACAGGCCATTGCCGTTTGGTTAAGAGGTTCATTGAAAGCCCAGACTATCAGTTCTGGGTAGCCTTCTGAGAACATGACGTCTTTTGCTATACTAGAAAAAAGTCATGTATAGGAGGGACACGTAATTAAGCATTTCAGCACACTACTAAGGGATATAAGCAGGTGCTAAAAGCCCCAAACCTGTGTTATGGAACCGAGCTGCAGGCAAGGCCCTAAGAAGGGGAGAGGGCCGTTAACATACGGTATTGCCCATGGTAGTAGGGCTATAATGCTATTCGAACACTCCACTCACTGGGTGTAAACTTTTTTTTTTTTTAAATAAACAGAGGTAAAACAAACAAGCGGAGATTGAAATGTGGATCAATGCTGGGTGTTTATTGTCCTGAGATTTTTAAAATGCTCTGAATTTTCTGATGTATTAATGAAATTTGCTCATTCTCTGTCCTTTTTTCAAAGTATATCTCAGTCTACAGCTCTGGTATTCTAACAGCTCTGGCGCTTAAAATACAGTTCAGACGTTGTTTAAGTCATTCATTTTACATAATGTGGATAATGCATTCATTCATTTGACATAATATGGATAATTATTTCAGCATCCAGGGGACGCTGGACTCCCATGCCAATACTTTCTGCCAACATTGTTCTCCTAGATGTGTCTAGGTATCTCTATTTCCATGTCAAGAGAAAACTATTACCTCTAACCCGATCACAGATCAGCTGTAACAACATTGAGGTCATGAACACAGAACCTCAATGACCCTGCAAACAGCTGTCATACCTTTCCTGTACAATTCATTATTTCTGTTTCAGTGCTCGCCAGTTGTATACTCCTGAAAGCGGCAGACTGGGTACCACATGGTTCTAGTTTGGAGCAGCCTAACCCGTCGCAGAAGAAAAAAATGAAAATAAAATGCCTATTTTCTGTTGCAAGAATGTCTGTCACTGTTGCTTCTAATGAGGAGGAAGGGGGCATTTGTGCTGTCGGCATATGCCTCTGCCCTTGTCAAAAAAAGTTATTCCATCAAATGTATGCGCACAGCGGTACTAGCCTGTTGACCCAAAACGTTTATTGTAGTGTGTCACATCGACTTCATAGAAATCAACCTACAACATGAACTTAAAATGTCTTTTCAACACATGTGGAAAATAACACTAATTAGACCGTGATAAAACAGGCCTGAGAATGACTGTTTATCAGCACTTTTACTTCTATTTTTTCTGCAAACCTCACTTAAATGAAATGCTTCAATCCATTTGTTTCTTCCATTGCAGTGAACAGACCCACATACTAGACTGCTCAACAGAAACACATTTGATATCATTTATGTGTATTTCCAACCAGAAGGGCACAATGCACTGCCTAGTCCTCGATAAATGAATCGAAGGAACTTGACTATAGAGGCCCAACAGTTTTGTAGTGTCACACACTAATGTAAGACAAGAAATAAGCGTCAGCTGAATGATGAGGGGCCTACCCCAGTCTGTCAAGGTCGTGAATTTAGGTTCCAAGGAATTGCTGATTTGCTTTCAACGTTCAGCTGACAACTAAGCTAATAGTAAAGTCGGACTCAAAATATTGTACTTTAAGGAAATTAAATACAATTTTCTAAAATCATATTATTTCTCATGCATTTAGTCTACGTGGGGCTCGGATTGTGTCACGATCTCCCTAGGGAGGGTCTGTGTTTTCACGGGTAATATGGTGCCCATTATGTGTCAAAGAAACGACCTCCATCATGCAGCATTTATACTGAGCATAAAAGGTCTGAGCAATTTACCAAATAATGTACTTCATTGCCCTAGCTGGATTTGTCACTCTTCTAGGTGTTTTTCTTCTATACGTCTGACATGTTCTTTTATTTGACTAAACCTATTATAAATCTTTTTTATTGTTACTTACTTTTCTAGGTTCACAGTTTCCAATCTTCCGTTGCGTGAACAGGAATACCCATGAAGAGGTCGCAGACAGTTTTTGTGACTCCAGCGCCAAGCCCAGTGCGGAGGAAGAACCTTGCAACGTATTCCCGTGTCCAGCCTTGTAAGATACACTCACATTTCATTAAGGACCAGCGAAAAAATAATGTGAAAATTGCATTTTCAAAAATATGTAGTTTGATTAGCAAGGGTCACAATAATATCATCCAAATGCAGTTTTGTGTCTGAATAACTAATATAGCCAGAATATCGATCACCACAACATTCCAAAGGCAGGTAATTATAGGTAAGTAAAAATTTACTATTTTTATTCCGCTTCTATGTACCCTAATGGTAAAAGTATTTTGATCTGAACTTTAGAATAGTAAATAGAAATACTGTGAAGGTAAGTCTGTGTAGTTAAGTATTAATGTATTATTCTTAATGGCACATCTACTTATCTTCATGACATTTATATTGTCACGGTACAGAGAAGATGAGAAAAGTAATCTATTCTCACTTAAATTGTAATAGTTAATAGTCTGGTTATATCTTTATATATCCAGATTTAAAACTCAATAATCTGGTAGAATAGTCCAGGTGCACACATCTATAATGCAACTGCTTTTTTCCTAACTACAATTCACAAAGTGGGCCAAACTAGAATAAACCTTACATATATTTTTATTTTATAGTAATACCCTGACCAACTCTCTTAGTGACATGCTTCATCATCAGGTCTTATCATGGTCTGTAGGTACCAGGGTGGGCTCAACCTTGGTGGAGGGAGTATTTTGATATTTCTTTTTGTGATCGATATGAGAAATAAAAAAACCTAACCGTTGGCTCTGGTATGGTTAAAAAGGAGAATTTGTCGATGCTTACAGCTATAATTCTCCTTGCATTCTCTTCATCTACATGTTTCAGCTGTTTTCTAGAGGCCTTCTTCAGATCTACGGAATACCTCTGTCATTTCATTCAACTCTCCTGTCCCTCTCAATCCGGTGTATGTTTAGGAATTAGAAACGTTTTTTTGCCTGGAACACAGACAGCACCTACTAGAGCCTTCAATCACTCAATCAATCAATCAGGGAATTGTAAAGCGCACTACTCACCCGTGAGGGTCTCAAGACGCGGGGGGGCTGCAGCTCCGAGTCAGCCGATGAGCCAGGTCTTGAGGCTCTTCCTGAAGGTTATATATTCAAGAAGGTCTAGGAATGGACAGCTGAAATGCCCCTCTAGTCGCAAATTCATTAACGGAGCCTTGTCACCCTACCACTTAGAATTGGTATCCCAATTCAGGCGGTTGCAAGTAAGCAGTTATAGTTAGGATCTAGTTTCCATTGATGAAGCACTTTTTGTTTTGCTAATAACTTTGGCGCGGTATAGTTTCAAAACTAGTTTGCCACTCACTTCAGCTGCTGTCCGGAACGTTTCGGGTTGATTCATCAAGTGGGGGTTTGAAAAAGGGGGAAGCTCAAAACGCGTTTTCCTTATGCAATTTCTCATAGGGATTTTAGACATGACTACAACCTGAACCACTGGACGAAATTACACCAAATTTGGCAGAAAGCTAGCTCCAGTGGTCCAGAAAGAACACTTTTTGTGATTTAGTGAAAATTGTATATCTAGGGACGCGTATCCTCTGTGGATCTGACTGATTTTATGCTGAGATCTGATTGGCTGCCACCACTTCAACCAGGAAGTGATGGCAGCCATCTTGGGACTCGTACTCGGCCGAGTCCCAAGAACAAAACACAAACAAAAAAACATAAGGGAGCAGGGTAGGAATATCCTGATCCCCTAGACCTGGTGGTGGGGTCACACAGGGGCCCCAAAACTTTAAAAAAAACTTTTTTGCAACGAATTTCATAGTGGAACCGTGAATCCGAGGCAAAAATGAAAAAAAGAACCAAGTACGTTCACCCACGGTTGCTTTTTTTTGCCCCCTGGGTGGGCCAGGTCCCGGGGGAATATATTCTATTTATTAGGCGGAGGGGGCGCATGTAGCCCCCCTCCAGAGGCTGATTACGTCCTGTGAACCCCATCCCTTGGGACCCAGCCCTTAATAGAAGTGTGTAGGAGGGCCGATCGCCAGCAAGGAAGGCTGCGGGCAGTAGGCGGTAGCGAGGGGCAAAGTGAGATCGCTGACATAAACACCATGCAACCGTAAGCTCAGCCTTTATTAGCACAACATTAAGTGGCAAGAGCAGATGCGTTGTGCAATACTTAGTACCTCTCCTAGTGGCATGCTCCGCGGCAGCCACCCTGCTGTGCCAGTGCTCCCCGTGAAGGTGCAGTAAAACCATCAAGACAGACCACACAGGAGCTCTGTGCGGCGCTCTCAGCATGCCTCTGTGACACCCAGAAGTAAACTCTGTGTCCCACAGACACCAGTTGCTATCAGCACCACATGTCTGGGCTCAGCTGCCCTTCTGGCCTCGTCACTGAACCTGGGCCCCAACCAAGAAGCATCAACAAAAGAAACCGGGGTGGCGAGGCCACCAAGCACCCTCTATTACTAAACTTGGGATGCCTGCCAATGACTATAAGGGTGAGGGTACCGCTCGCACATCCTTAGTGTGAGAACTATACTCTACCTCGGGGGAAAAATGACTCTGCCAATATGGTAGTTACCTGCCACTATGTAAACTATAAAACAAACTAACACACTAAGAGGATAATGTCATCAGTGATGTCATCAATTATGTCATTTGGATGTCATCAGTAATGTCATAAATGATGTCATAGAGCATGCCATGAGTGATGTCATATGTTAGATCATAAGCAGTACATGGTGGGGGTCCAAGTTATTGGCAGCTCTGCTAACTTTAACTGTTGAGTTTCTGTGTTTTTTTAGTTCAAAACGGTAATGTTGTCACTGACGAATTGACTTAACTATAGTGTTACTTTAACCTTTGCTTTTCCTGTGAATTTCTAATGTTTTAAAAAAATATAAAAACAGATGTTTATCACAGCTAACTATAACGTTACTTTAAATGTAACTTTTTTCAGTAAATATCTATATATAGTATTGATGATGGTATATATATCTATATCTATACATATCTATATCTATGTATATAAAGATATATATATATATATATATATTGTTAGATATATAAATATATAGATATAGATATATATATAGATATATATAGTGTATATATATATATCTATATATATATGAAGCCCACTACTGTTAGACTTAAAACATTTCTGGAAGTCAGATCTTCTTCAGCAGGGCAAACCAGCAAGCTGAGGCAGACCCTGGCATCTATGACTTTGATGGTGGTTCTGGTTCTCCAGGCAGAAATTTGTCAAAACGTTTATAGGCCCCACTTCTTGCAGTTTCAGGATAGGAGTACTTTTAGACCTGGCATCTTTTGGCATGTTTCCCCTGTCTTTTTGCTTTTTTGACCTCCTGTTTTTGATGGTATGCTGGACTTCGTTTTTGCTGGTTTAGTGTCTCTAAGAACTTTTTCACTGCTATTCAGTGCTACTGTAAATTGTGTCATGATTGGTTTTCCATGATTGGTGTACTTGATTTACTAGTAAGTCCCTAGTACAGTGCCCTGTGTGTGCCCAGGGCCTGTAAATCAAATGCTACTAGTGTACTAGTGGGCCTGCAGCACTGGTTGTGCCACCCAGTCAAGTAGCCTTTCAAAGGTGTCTCAGACCTGCCACTGCTGTGTCGGCGTGTAGTTTTAACTGCCATGTCGACCTGGCGATTGCTCCCACTTGCAGGCCCTAACCTTCCTTACTCCTACATGCACGTCAACCCTAAGGTAGGCCCAAGGTACCCCCATGGGCAGGGTGTAGTGTATGTCAAAGGTAGGACATGTAGTAGTGTGTTTTACATCTCCTGATAGGGAAATACTTTGCACTTCGTTTTTCACTATTGAAAGTCTGTCTGTCCCATAGGTTAACATGGAAGCTGCCTTGTAACATCTTGCAAGTGTAACTTTCCTTTGGGACAAGATGGAGAAATGGAGTATAAGCTCTCTGAATTCAGAATTTAATAACACATCTTTTAATAAAGGTGGTTTTTAAATTGTGTGTTTGAAAATACCACTTTTAGAAGGTGGGCATTTTCTTGTCTAAACATCCTATGTGCCTGTGCCTGTTGTGTATTCACTGTCTGATTTTGGAGTGACAGGAGCTGGGGATGTGCATTCACTCTAGACAGTCACAAGGGGGATTGAGGTATGTCCTACCTTTCCTTGGTGACTCATAGCCAGGCTTAATAGACCTTTCTGCATTTAGAGTGGTGGGAGAAGTTTTCACTAGCACCTGATTAGGCTGTGTCTACTCTGCACAATGCTGTCTCCTCCTCCTGTGGTGAAGTGCATCTTCGCATCTCATTGCAAGGTCCACGATGCCCTGCATTTCAAAAGTACTGTTTGCGGGTCTTCCCAAAACCATAGCTGACCCGCAACACAGTGGTCAGCCTGAACTGTTGAATTGGTTTGTTCACGATGCCGTGATAGCCCTGGACGAAGCTATCAACTTCATGGAACTGTATTTTGAGTCTATTTTTGCAATCTAAGTATCTTGATTACTGTATGTTGGATTTTTGTTGTTTTGGTCTTGTTTTACACAGATAAATATTGGCTATTTTTCACAAACTGGTGTGGTGTCCTTTTGTAGTTTTTTCACTGCATTATTTGTGTTATGTGCAAATGCATAACATATTGCCTCTGAGATATACCTGGCTGCTCCTGCCAAGCTACCAAGGGGGTGAGCAGGGGTTATTTTAGAAGTGTAATCCCCCTTACCCTGACTAGAATGAAGGGTCCCTACTTGGACAAGGTACATACCTCTGCCAACTAGAGACCCCCATGTCTAACAAGTACACTCTTACACTAGCCAAGGATTGAGGACCTGGGGTGCACTAGTTGGGATTTAGGACTCATTCGAACCGAGGACATTAGCATGGTTAAGGGCAGGTCCATTTGATACTGGTCAGCTGGCCAGCTGCAGGGAAAGGGCCTATTGAAGCTCGCTGTGTCCCTGTAGCTCAAACAGGAGGTCAGCAAACTGACCTTTGCAGTTAAGTCCGGGATCTTGGGCTCAAGGCAAGCAGGCCCAATCTTCTTTCAAGTTTCAGACAGCAAGGCAGTCCTTCTTCTGAATCTCACAGGTCCAGGAGTGCTCTTAGGAGAGGTCTGTTGGGTTTAATTTTATGACCAGTGCCTGTCTGTAGGGGGAGATCAAGCATAGATCCAACCCGTAAAGCAGTTCTGGTCAGTTGCTCTGCCCACACTGGGTTTGGAACCATCCTGACTAGAGAGGCAAAGAGTAGGCAGGCTCAGGTGTGAGCTTCGTCTGCCAGTGAAAAGGTAGGCATTCTTTGGTGCTCAGGAAGGGGCTAGGGACAGCCCCCCTGGCCCCATGTCAAGGGAGGATTACACCTTCCCACTCACAGGGCCCTTTGCCCACTGTTTGGGAGCAATATACATCTCACCACAGGGAAGCCTTCGGGGTCAAAGCCAGCTAGACCCTGGCTGCAAAGATATTTGGTTTTAGGCAGAAAAATGACAACTTTCTAAAAGTGTAATTTCCAAAGTAGTAACATTAAATCTGACTTGTCCAAGAAGTTGGATTTTATATTACTTTTAAAATGAGTCCACAAACCATTTTTCGAGCTACTCCCAAACTGAAGTTAGCACTTATTAAAGGAAATAGTGCAAATCAATGTTGACCTATGGGATAGTCAGCTTTACTACAGAAAAAAATGACTTTGTAGGCTTTTCAGAATTAGGACATGAAAACATTAAATATATGTGTCCTACTTTTTAAATTTCATGCATCCAGCCCTGTGGGCATTGAGGGCCTACCTTAGGGGTGACTTATAAGTATTAAAAAGGAAGGTTTACACCTGAAAAAATGTTTATTTTGCTACATTGAAATGGCAGTTTAAAACTGCACATCCAGGATGTATTGGCAGGCCTGGAGACATGTTTTACAGGGATCCTTTAGTGGGTGGAACAGTGAGTGCTGCAGCCCACTTGTAGCAATGGGTACATGTAGTACCCTATACTAGGGACTTTTAAGTAAATTAAATGTGTCAATGTGCCAAATTGTACTATGTTTAGAAGGGAGAACTTTACCACTGGCTAACAGGAGTAAAGTGTGCAGAGTCCTATGGCCAACAAAAATTAATTCAGCAAAAGAAGGGAAACATCTGGTGGAATACCACATGAAAGTTAGACATTTCCAACAGGCTGCATTATCCAGAACTGGCTTAAAATCAGCTCTGCCATTCATCACACCTGCAGAGCTGAACTATATATCCTTGGCTGGGAGAGTTAATGCCTTTGGCTCAGAGGGTACTAGCCTGGCTCTGACCCCTGGAAGATTAAATGGATGTTAACTCTTGGCAATTTAGCAAGGATTAGCAATCTGGGAGTGGGCAAGATCCTGTAGGACAGCCAGAGTCTAGTTGCAGTAGGAGAAAAAAACAGGTTCATCTAAATAGGAGAGTGGCTAAGCAGTGGGAAATGAGTCTGCAGGTAGCAGCTGGGTCTGCCATCTTGCAAAACTGGTGCTCCTGGGTAATCTTGCAGTAAGGCACAATGGAGATGCTTCTAACGGAGGTGGGGCTCTGTGATAATACAGTTGTGATTGGGTGCTAGAACGTATCCAATCACTGGCTGGTACATAGGATGAAACTCACACCTCAAATCCCACCTCAAATCCCACCACCTCCTCAGAACATTCCTGGACCTAGGAAGACTCCATCAGAAGAAGGCAGGCCTGCTGGAAGAAGTGCTCTGACTCCTTCTGGAACAAGAGGACTTACACATGAACTCAAGAACTCCTGAATTCTGCTGGCACACAGAGACTGGAAATTCTCACCAGTGGTCAAGTTGGTGGCCTCCTCTTTGCCTGCTTCAGGGACAAAAACAGCAGAAGGACTCCTAATTCTAAAACACTGCAACTGTCCACAGAGGAATGTACCCCGCAGAGAAAGATTGGGTGCCTAGAAGCCTGCCCTGAGCAGCTGGGAGCTACAGGATTTACAAGGAGGAGCTTTTTAGTACTGAGAAAAAGTTGGGATTTAGTATTTTTCTCCACCTTTGAAGGACCCAGTCAAAGTGCTGAGGGTTGCTCAGGGAGGTAACACCCCAGGTGAGTAAGTAGAGTAGGTTCTTTCCTCTCAGAGTTTTTTGCCACCCTGAAAACTGGTTCAACAGGACATCACTACATAAGTTTTTGGCCTTGTGGAGCCATGCAAGACTACAATTTCCAGTCTTGCTCTTTGGGAGGATTTTGACTTTAAAAAAATTGACCAAATGTGAAGGTAAGTCCTTGGGTCAAGACAGAAAATATGTGTGACCTGCAAGTGAAGTGGCTACAAAATCCGGGTCCGTCCCACTCTGAGCAATTGGCATCAAAATCCCCATCTTCAGCAGGATCTTGCCGAGCTTGCATCTGACTTTGAGGGATCCTTGCCAATCCCAGCCTTGGACCTTGCCCCATTAGAAGACTTTGATTTCCATTTCAGAGAGTAAGTCCCAAACTAAATGTTTTGACTGAGACAAACGCTTAGTGTATCCGACTACCTGTCCATCGTAGCGAGGGTGAAGTGTACTTACTTAGTTTTAGATTGGCACTTTACTTTTTCTTCATGCTTTTTGCCTTAAAATAGTAGAGGTTTATATCTCTGACCCCTTTCACTTCTTCTAATGATATTGTGGTTGTTTTGCTTCTTAAATTTGTCTTGATTTTCTAAACTGGTAAGGGGATTTTATTTTCATTTGTTTTTTATCATAAAGTTGTTGGTATTGCTTGAAGTTAATGTTTACCTTTCTGTGGATTGCTTGCTGTTTGTGCCATAGCATCCAAGGGTTGAACAAAGATTCACTATGAGCTGTTTATTGACCTAACAAGAGTGGGTTTATTGAGTTGGTAGGGGTCCCCGTCTCGAATGAATAACCCCATCCCTGACAAAATAAATAATAATTAGTGTAACTTCAGTTTAGCTTCTGAAATCAAGTTTACCTGGTTATTACTAATTTACAGTTTTACACAACAAATAGAATTATTTCTTGAAGTTAATAAGTGCAGTTAGGTTTACATAACTCAAGGGACTTCACAGTATGTGACTGAGGAGAGTTTAACATTTCTATAGCAAGGTATAGCAAAGCTCTACTGGAAAAATGTTATTCTCTGCTACTTCTGGCACAAGATCATCCTTATAGCCTTCAGATTAATTAAAGAAGCATAATTTTCATACTGTATTTAAATTCAATAAATGTGCCAATCACGAAGTTGCCCTACCTACATATTTTTTTGTGTATGAACCTGCACAACCTTGACTTGATCCTTTGAACTAGTTCTCGCAAGTATAGTTCTGTTGACTGAGTTTGCATGAATTTTAGGACCATAAAATAGAAATAGTATCATCACTGCTGTTATCAGACTTCTCCTTCCCAAGAGTATTAAAATATAACCCCTAAACTACGGGAGACATGGAAAAATCCTATATATCATCAATAATTTTTTATAGTGACTGTTGAGTGTGTTTGTCGTGGATTTCAAGCAACAATTTTAGCAATCTACTCTTATTTCAGTGTTCAATCTAACGCCCTTGCTTGCAAGGTTTAACTTAACTGACCTTGTTGCTGTTAGATATTGCACGGTGGAGACATTTGTTCATAGGAAGAGCAGCATGTTTAAAGCAAGATTTTCTTTACCAATAATAATGGATTCTATTTACTTATGTACTGGAATACTAAATAGCTGACAGTTTAACATTCTTATACACTATATGATGCTCTGGGGAAGGGAGAGGTAGAGGAGGGAGTTCCGTCAAGCTGATATCTTGGTTACGGTGTTAGGTTTTGGGATTTACTTATCTCAGCGGTTCCAGGTGGGTGTATGTGTAAAAAACAAAACGTCAATAAAAACATTAAAACCTAAAATTGACTGAGATAAATAGCCGCTGACTAGATTTCAGGTAATTTGTCTAGAGAAATTCACTTAGAGATGCTATGCTTAGTTACCAAACATTATTTTGTGTAGTGATAAACTTAAATTAACACTATATAAAAGTCACAACTCAGATAATAAAAGGTGACACTGATTAAACATGATTCCCTCGCTCTCTGTGCAGAACTAGTGAAGATATAAACTTTATCTGTACCATTTTGTAACTACGTTGATATTTCAATTTAGATGAGTGGCCAGTCTGTATTAGACACTAAAGGCTAAATTATGACTACCGCTGCTGCCTAAGGTCGCTGCCACCCGCCCGCCAGATAACAACCCCTTTTGATGTCTGGCAGGCAGACGACGTGGCGGTCCCACTGCAGTGCATCTCTCAAAGTTGTCGGGCCTTTGAAAGAGGCACCACAATGATAATGCCACACAGGGTTCCTGCATGGCATGGATCGAAAGTCCATGCCGTGCATGAACCTGGGTGCCCCCCTGCATGCATCCCCAGGCAGAAGGGGCACAAGGAGCCCTGTAGGGCTCCCTTTGTTTCAGCACCTCCAGCCTTTTCATGGAGAAAAGACCTCCATGAAACCACCTGCATATTACATAGCCCCTGACCACTGCGCCACCACCAGGTAACAGCGGTTCCCTGGAGGAGCCGGTGGTCTGATTACAGTCCTACTGCCTAAATCGTAATTGGGTGGTTGGACTGCCGGTGCGGCAGTGGCTGGACCACCACTGCGGGTCTTGCCGTCCTCAGACCGCCAGGCTCGTGATTTGGCCCTGAAAGTCCCTTTCCTCCATTCTAAATGAACTAGGTTGGTTCTAATACGTCGGTGGACTCAGGGTCTAGCCATGTTTATCTTTTACTTTGGATTGCATATAACCTCTGTGTTGACCTGAATTAGCTATTGTTCAATGAAAGGCATATTAGTAATCAGATACGTAAAGTAGCATATTCAGAGCAGTTTACCATTTCTTTTTCTCCTATTTTATACGTATTTTTGGAAGGAATAGCTATTATGCTTGGACATGGCTCAAAAGGAGGATGGAGCAGCAGAGCTGTTAATGGTAGGATTCGACCCGCAATCCTGTGTCTCTATCATTGAAACCGTGAGAAAAGGGCATCCCCTTCTCGAATCGATACACCAGCTTAGAAGATTCCTGCGTGAATAAACTGATGCCTTCAAGAAGAAACCACTTAGCGAGGAGGAAATAACCAAAAGGCATAAAAATGTCTTAGTGCATGTTGAAAGGGTGGAGTATGTTATGAGTAGCATAGCAGAGATATTGACAATCGCCGAACCATAGACATAATTGGAATAAAGCTTAGGTCTATGTGTGGAGAAACGGGACTAGCTGAAACAAAACTGTGTCTGGGAATGAATCTAAAAGGCGAAACCAGGAATCAGAAGGCAAAAGCATGGAAAAGTGAGAAACACTCCTTTTTCCACCTAGTTGATCAGCTGAAAGGAGCAGGCAAGGGCCTAACATTCATGACGAAATGGCAATGTACATTTGGAAAGCTTATGCCTATTATTGTTTCAAAATCTACTTGTCATCATTTGATTGATACTATTGCACTGATGTTAATGTATTCAACGTTGCCTCTCTTTTCCCTTGGAAACCTTCAGCTGGGACATAGGAGAGTGGTCAGAATGCAGCAAAACATGTGGTCTTGGCATGCAGCACCGCCAAGTCCTGTGTCGGCACATCTATGCTAACCGTACGCTGACAGTGCAGCCATATCGCTGCCAGACCCTGGAAAAACCAGAAACAACAAGCACGTGCCAACTCAAGATCTGCAGTGAATGGCAAATCAGAACAGAATGGACACCAGTAAGTAACAATACTGCATGTCTTTCACAACTGATGCGTCGACATTTCTGTTGTGCTCTCTGGTTTAGAATATCTTCACCATTTTATAGCAGTGGATGCCTAGAAAATGTAGTGCAGCTGCTTTCACTTAACATTAATTCAACTTTTCACACCTAGGGGCATATTTACAAGGAAATGGCGGTAGGCAGAGTTTTCCTTAGTTCTGGCGCTAAAAATAGCTGCCTAGCGCCAACACAGACATCCTTGTGCCATAGTGCAAGGATGCCTGCATTACTGGGATGATTGTTTATGTGCAGGAAGGTGTTTCTTCCTGCACATAAACAATCATTAATGGCAATTTGCTCATTCTATGTGTGCTGCAGAATGCAGCACACCTAGAAAAAGCAAAAATGAGAAACATAAAAGTATTTCTCTCGTTGCGCCATTCTAATGCCTGCTGATGCATGGTGTTAGTTTTTGGTGCTGCCTCAGATTTACGAATCCTTGTAAATCTGGGGCAGTGTCAAAAAGCAATGGGTATTGCAGTTGCACGCCCACAGCAACACCCATTGCATGCCCCTTTCATGCAGAAAACTGCGTGAAAGCGTACCATATTTACAAAGCGCCTTTAAGCCACAAAAAGTGGATCAGTGCATTAAGCTATAGGAACGTTGGTAAATGTGACGTTCCTGTGGCGCAATCCCCTTGTAAATTGGCCCCTTAGTTACTTCATTAATAGCTTTTCAAAGTGTCAAGCTTGGACTTTCAATGACTTCAGAGGGCTGTGGCATATGATAAAAATACCAGCAAAGCCCTGAACGTTCCTTTGCACAGACAAAGCAGCTGCCCTGTCCCAGATGTACACTGAGTGAGGGTGAAGTGCCTAGTCTGTATGAGGGACCCTTCTGGCTTATGACATAGGGCAGCGGTTTAGAACGGCAATTTTGGGGCTCTGCGACTGTTTCGAAAATTAAATATTATTAGGAGATTCTTAGCGTGATTCATTGGATAAGCGCAAGTGCAGCCAACAGAATCAAGTACAGACAACTGGTGGCCTCGATTTAAGCACTGGTAAAAAGATAGCAGCAAAAAACGGCTAAGTGATATGCTAGAGTCTAACATATTGCTTCGTCTTTTAGCAAGAAAACTACATTTTAAAACGCTCCGACCTCATTACAGCTAAATTTCGATTTTGCATCTTGTTAATGAATTAAATAAAATATTCCATTTGTATATTTGTTGGATGAATACTTGTTTAATTTGTAGTGCATTGCTTTATGTTGAAACTGTAGAGATTGCCAGAGTCGCTGGCTTCAAGCAGTGATTCAGTGGAGCTTCACAGAAATCAGTTTGTTATGAACTTCAGGCTGTGGCACCCATAAGAGAGCACATTGTATACCAATTGTTTTCTGCAGTGGGGTCTAATTGAATCAGGAGCACTGTCTTGGCCCGTGTTCTGTCAATTAGCCTTCTACATTTCGCACGGAGTTCTGCAAGACGCTGATACTATCTTTCTTTTTGATTTTCTATCTTCCGTAATTGTCCACCTTCATTTGCCCCTATGGCTTCACCTTCATATATTATGTGGATAATAATTAATTAATCTTGCAGAATAAACAGCTTAGTCTATGTCTTTGCCTACTATTTTGGGCTTGGGACAAAGAAATTTGTCAGAACCTATAGAAACTAAATCCAATAAATGTGACGATTGCTGTGGTTGGATAGGCTTCACGTTCCATTGAACATCCCCACACTGGTCTTGCACTTGCTGATACAACTAGAGAGAAGATGGTCCTTTTTATCTTCTACTTCAATGGAACCTCATACTGAGACAGTTTTTCCATCTAAAATCCTTGATTAACAATGTCTCTCACCTTTACCACCCACAGGCTAATTTTACCCTAGTTCTTTGAAGGCTAGAGTACGTGAATGGACCTTTTTGGGCAAAGGGGTGTCTCTTAGTGAAATTCGAGGGGTGTGAGTCTATAAATTCCCAGCAACCACTGAGTGGCATGGCTATGGAGGGTGTCACCTCCAGGTTGAAACCTCCAATCCCAATGAGAGGAAGTTCCATATCTGCTACAGTGAGCCAGATACATCCTGCAAGTCAGACATTCCACAGCCAGTAGGACAGTTTAGTGGATTAATCCAGCTGTTGCACGAGTAGGTGTGTTTGTGTGCACCTTCCCTCTCTTTCTCTAATCAATTTTAATTTTGTTTGACATAATGGGGCAGATTTACAAGCCCCTTGCGACATCTTTACGACACCTTTGCGTCACTTATGTGACGCAGCGGCGTCGTAAACAATGCGCCACTATGCGACAGATTTACAACGTGACGCATCTAGTGAGACTCGTCACGTTGTAAAGCCCTGCGCTACATTATACCTGCGTCAGGTATAATGTATGCAGGGTGTGCGTTCCGTCGCAAGGAAGCCCCGTAAAAGTGACGCAGTGAAATCTACAAGATTTCACTGAATCACTTTTACGTCACCGCTGCATCAAAACCTTACGCCTGCTTGTAGCAGGCGTAAGGAGTGACGCAGCATTGCAAGTATGGGATGCCCCTGAGCAGCGCTGGAGTTGCGTCGCGCTTGCGACACGACTCCAGCACTGCGTCACCTATATGCTGACAGATGTGTCACGCATCTGTCTCTCCTTGCGCCACGGTGCGCCGCATTGTAAATGCGGCGCATCCATGGTGGCGAAAGGGGTTCCTAACGTCACACAAAATAACTGGCGCATCCCTGCTGATCTGCAGGGATGCGCCAGTTATTGTAAATCTGCCCCTATGTGTTTTATGTCACGGGACCTCCACAGAGCACCAAAGCATTTCGCAGAGAACATTTTGTTTGTTAGAAGTGACATCTCAAATTTGGGATGTGTTGCAAAAGAAAACTGTTATGTTAGAGAGTTTATATTGAAATCACTTTACAAAAACAGACTGTTATAAGAGCATGGTGGTGCAACATTACTAGAGTATACAACGAACAGTTAGTTTTTTTTAATGTGTATGTTTTTTTAATTGGAAGAGATGCTGAACAGGGGACCAGTAAATCTACTGCCGTAAAAGTAATCCTACCAAAGGTTGCAGATTTACTTGTTTTTCAAATTCGCTTACATTCCCAGTAGCATGCCTGGAAAACTTCGCCAAATGAAACTTTCAAAGCCTGCTACTGCGAATGTCATGTAACAGCTTTCCTGGCTTCCTATTCCTAGTGGGTGGAATTCTTCTTCACCATAGAATTACGCTGCAGCAGAATTAAGCTCACGGTGCAAACGCACAGTATTAAAACCTTTTTGCCCCCATTGAAAAAGCCATTCCTCTACTCTCCCAATAACTCTGGTTTAATGTCCTCCTTTCCATCAGTGAGCGGGAATTACTTCAGCCCTTGAGTGGAGCAGATTTCCAACCATTTCTAGGGTAGGAAATGGTGGGATCAGAGTTTGGGAAGGCGCACAAACTTAAAGGGTATCGGGCGGTGCCCAGTTTATGAAGATTAACGCTTCTGGGAATGCCCACTTCACACCCATTGTGTGGGATTTACTACTTTGAATTTCGGGCACTTGTAGAGGAGAAATCTGTAGAAGTAAGGCCGTCTACACCCACCGGGAGTCCTTTGGTGTAGTTGACAGACTCACCTTCTAGGGAAGTGGTGCTGTGGTTACAATGACTGGCCATGGCTTGTGGCGATAAAATAACCTACAGTCACAGTTAAATTGACAGTGGCGATTTGGAAAACAACAGTTATATAGATGATCTGCGGGTCTGGCAACAGAGTAGTTGCAGAAGTGGCTAACGTGAATCGAAATATTTGCAATGAATTACAGTGGCTACAGAGTAAGTGCCAGAGTCTACGTTAGTGCATTGTATAAGTGTATTTTTAGTTTGCGCCAAAGCAGCAGGAGAACTGAAGTGCTGTGGATGTCTGAGAACCATGGGCCCAATGTATCAATAAGGAACAGCGATTACCTAAATGCGAGTTTCTGCAAATCGCAATTAGTTAATTGCTATTCCTAATGTATGAAACTCATAGTTTCATTTAGTGATTCCTAGGGGGTGGCAAATCGACCTACCTCATTAATATTAATGAGGTAGGTCGCAATTTGCGACCCATTAGGAATTGCTAAAATCACAGTAATGGTGGCCTGCTGGGGTCAGCAGACCACCATGTCTGTGGTTGCTTTTAAATAAGTCAATCATTTTTTTTTAAATGCACCCCGTTTTCCTTAAAGGAAAATGGGTTGCGTTTAAAAAAGAAAAAGGAAAAAGTTTCTTTTCAGTTTTAAGAGCAGACAGTGGTCTGCTCTTAAAAAAGTTTTTGCGAACATTTGAAAGGGAAAGGGGACCCTTGAGGACCCCTTCCCATTTGCAAATGGGTTACCACCTACTTGAAGTAGGTGGTAAAATGTGAATGTTTAGCTACTGTATTTCGGTTGCTAAACATTCTTACATACCCTTGCGATTCGGTATTAGGAAGGGACGCCCTAAATAAGCCCCTCCTTAATACCAAACGGGATGCATTCGCAATTTCCACTGCGATTTAGTAACATGTTACCGAATCGTAATTTGGGAATGATACATACCAAAATGCATTTTTTTGGTCGCAAATGGCCCGATTTTGCTTGATACATGCAGCCTCATATCTTTTTGAACCAGCAATGTATACAGGTAGTGCCTACAGGTCATATGTGACAAGACCTATATTTTATAAACTCCCTTTAATAGAACCTTAATATAACCAACCGGCCGTGAACGTGGGTTGATGAATAGAATACGTTTCAATCACAACTGTGGAGTGCACCACAACGAATAAGTTCCAAAATGATTTAGTCCATCCAATCGGTATGAATCCAAAATATACTTTAATCTTCACATGAATATTGTAAAAACAGCAAACATTTGCTCTATAGGCTTGTTGTTTCACTCTGGTTGTACGAATCGAATACATGTGTTAACTATTTTAAATAAATAATTATTGGTCAGACATATACAGCACCCGCATACTTTAATTGAAAGCTCGTGATTTTGTGACATTAGCACCTTAGTAGCACTGAATCACGAATTCACTTCAGTTTTACATTTACTCAAGCTTTGCTCCTCGTTTCAGTGCTCTGTGCCATGTGGAGTGGGACAGAAGACACGTGACGTCAAGTGCATCAGTAATATCGGCGATATCGTTGACGACGAGGAATGCAACATGAAGTTGCGCCCTGAGGATATTGAAAATTGTGACATGGGAACTTGTGCAAAGAGCTGGTTCTTGACAGAGTGGAGTGATACGGTAAGAATCTACCAAAAATGCACCAGTTGCAGTGTTTCATTTCTGCTGCCTGTCTCTTTATTACATACTTTGTACTATAATTGTACTGCTGCGCATGAATATTCAGATCAATCCACAGGCTAATATAGCTTAGTTTTTCGCAAAGATTGCAATGTATTAGAACAATAAACTTACAAACTATAACATTTTGTATTTACAGTCCACATTATCATGGCCAGTATTACATTTATTGATGAGGTGTCATGTAGCAAAATCTAATATTTAGTTGGTTGAGAACACAAAGTCTAATCTTGTGTAGTTCAGTTTGGTGTGAAACTGTTCCATCACATAAGGTAATCACTGCTCTAAGTATAATGAACAACACACTAATCATGACCAGAATATAAGTCCCTCAGCAGGTGGTACACTATTAGCTACAAAAGCAGTGTAATATGTTATATATAGGAAAAAGTACCCCCTAGGGTTTTAATATAAGGTTATTGCAAGTCATCGGGGAGTTCCGCTACCACCTAGGCACAAAGTCATAGACTGAGTTCCTTTATAAGGCCATGAGACTCTAAGATGACTTCTAATTAAAATATTTATTAATATAGATTAAGGTGGCATTTTATACTATATAATGCACTGGCATTTACGCATTTGAAATGATTCATTATGATTCATTGATAAGGGTATCAGGTGACTCAATGTCAAAAAGGACACAATGGTCCATTCTTCGGTTGCCCTTTCAGAAATCATAGTTTGCACATGAATTAGTTTAGTTGGCGTAACCCTGTACTACAACTGTCAGACTGAATTAGGATATTAAATGAATACCCAGAAAAGGAGTTCAGTGTTCTTGGTGACACTGAGTCATCTGGTAACATCAGTGACTGACTAAAGCTACTACAATTTATAAATATGTTAGGGAGTTACGTGTCCTGGGAATAAATGTTATGAGTAGGTGCTTGCTATCCTTTCCTTCGTGTTTCATAGTTCTTCTCCCCTACCTTTTCTATGCAAGTTTCATCCACAACATCAAGACCTATTTTGGTTTTGGCAGCAAGGGTGCACTGAAAAAGGTGCTGTGCGTGGGTCTTTTTCCTGATATCCGTTTTTCTCTGCTACCGCTCCATCCCACCACATGAGATACCTCCTTTTTTCATCTGTCTGTGGCTGTCACTCCTTTGTTTATTTGTCCAGGAGTTCAGTGTGAAGGAGTGGGTTGCCTCTCTTACTTTTAAGATAAAGGAAGGGATAGTTCGGGAAACAGGGCATTGGGACAACTGAGTGAGGTTTCCAATTCTTAACTGTTAGAAGGAGTGTAGTAACATCCCATGAGGCATGAAATAAGGTATTATAAGTGCAGTGGTAGCTGGCGACCTTTAAATGTGGTGAAGCATAATCTTTGGCTCGAATTCCAGTGAGCGAGCCTGACTTCTTCTCAGAGGCTCATATTGGCTTGCACTTAGTCTTACTCTCTCGCTCATTCTCACTAATTCTCATTCTGTTACTTTCATTCACACTTGTGCTAAATTTTACTTTGATTCTCCTAGTATCACTGACTTATGCACTCTCACACATTCTCACTCTTACCCACTCATCTCACTCATTCTCACTTAGTCTCATTCAGTCCCACTCATTCTGACATTCTGACACACTCAACATCACAGAGACTAACTTTCTTTCATTCAGTTTCTCTCAGTTTCTAGACTCCCTCTGACATACTTGTTCTCACTGATTCACTCAGTCACATTATTTCTCACTCATTATGACTTGCTCAATCTCACTTTGACTCACTCAGTCACAGTCTGTCTCACTCGTTCTCAGTCTCCCTCATTCTCACTCTGTATCTGTCTCACTGATCCATTCAGCCCCACTCATTCCAATTTACTCACTGCCAACCTGACTCACTCATACTCAGTCTTACTAATTCCCAATCATTCTGACTCATTCAGTCTCACTCATTATCACTCAGTCACATTTGCTTATTATACCACGAGTGAATAATCGATTATTATTCACTCTTATTTTTTTAATATACTAATAGTTAATAATAGATTATGATTGATTCTTGATATGATAAAAACTGGCAAGAAAACAAGGAGAGCTTAGCCTTAGAGCCCATAAGGGAGAGGCGCCACTGTATAAGTAAATATGTGCATAAAGGCACATTCCATTGTCAAAAGACATGTCATAAGATCTAAAAATGCAGGACCATGATTCTAGGGATGGTCAGTAAACTCCTCTCTGCTGGAGGAGTTTGTGGAGTTTTGCCTCTCCACACTCTGCTTGGAGTTTGGCAAAATCTCCGCCGGCGGTGCAGAGTTTACCAGTGCATGCTCACACCTCACACAATACTGTTTCCCTTAAGGGTTGGCTAGTGTGTGGTCACCATGGACACATGCTGGCTCTGCCTCTGGGCTGCAACTGGCTGTTGGCTTCCTTCACCCTTTGCTCCGTGCATGCCCGGCTTGCTACCTGCTCCACCTCATGGGAGCGGCCTGAACGAGGCAGCACCTCAGTAGAGGAGTTGCAGATTTTCAGTCCTTCTCCTGACTCACAGAAAAGGTATGGTTTTGATATTGTCCCCCTCCTTACATTTGTGTCTGCCACAGGCCCGTTGAATCCACCCATTGGCTGGCCTCTTTTTGACACAGATTATGCATGTTCTCTATTTGAATCTTGTCGCTCTCCTTCCGTGGCTGTTAAAGGCCCATAACTCTGTTCATTTCCCGGCCTCCTCCTAACTCATAAATTATGCAAACTGTGCGGTCTCCAATTGCACCTATTCTCTATCAGTATTATTTTTTAATTAAATATGTTTGTGTAAAATAAATGCTGCCTTGTGCACAGAAGCCACTCATCAGCGCTAGTTTACAGGAAATAGTCCAACGTGATGTACCTTGCCCGTGAGTCGGGGATGTAGGAGATTGGAAAGGACATCCTTCTCTATGAAGAACCAAGCTAGGAGAAGAGTAGATGATTTTGTCTGGGTGGGCCGAAAATTGAAATAAATATGAAGTCTGCCAAAAGATTTGTTTTTAAAATAATTTATTTACGCTATTTTATGTAGTTTGCGCACACCGGGGCCGGTTCTAGGATTTTTTGGGCCCCGCGCGAAGGGGAATGTGCGAGGCCCCTCTAATTTACATAAGTGACACCTTCAGGGATCCAGAAGCTGCTTTGTGCAGACTCCTCCTGGGCCGAAGCTCCCCTCTCTGCCACCTACAAGCACCTCTTTCACAGCTCATATCGGGCTAAAGGTGTGAGAATACCTTGGGGGCTGAGAGTTAAAACTGTGCAGACGGTAGAGTACAGACAATGGGTGTCCCGCGGTGTCTCTCAATGGGTAGCCAGGAAGGAGGCCTAATTGCAGGACAAAATGCGTCTCCTTGCAACTGGCAGAAGATGAAGTGCCTCCCTCCCCTAGGCCTCTCCACACCATACCTGAGAGGCCCAGGGAGGGGCCTCCTCCTGCTAGCCCAATTGCAAACAGACACCTTTCTTCAATGGGATCGGCAGGGGCACACGAGGTTTGGTGGTGTGTTGCATTGGTGAGGGCCCCATCCTGGTGGGCTGAGAGCGAGGCCCGCCTAGCGCCGGCCCTGACACACACTGATAACCCCAGCTTCTCAAACTCTGTTTACTCTCTTTCGGAAATAGTTTGTCTGTGGCAGGTTTAGCTACAGTATACTCGTTCCGGGGTCAGATTGTTTAAAGATGTGGCTGTACAATCTGCAAAATAAGGAAAGACTCCTCCCCTCCCCTACGCCTCCCATGCACCCTTGCACCACATAGCTGCCAAGGTTTCAGACTGCTTATATGTGACATTTTCATAATTTTAGTGCAATTATGAGTGACATTCAACGATTATGAGTGACACTTTCTCGCGAGCAATAACAAGTAATGAAGACGAGGGAAACATATAAATAAAAGAAATTACACCCATTTGAGCAACTAGAAACTCCAAAACCTTAAAACTGATTCGAAGCACCTGATCGTTCTACTCGACAAAGACTCACTACAATGCATAGCTCTCAGCTGTACTAACTTTACTTACTTGGCTGAACTCAACTTTGTGCAGACTGAAGACAATGTGATTGCTGCAATGTAGAGCTCTCAGCCAGAGCTGCCAAGTTTTCCTCTGGCTTATGAGCGGCATTTGAATGTTTTCAGTGTCCTCATGTATGACATTCCAATGCCATATGCCACACTATGAGCAAGACTTCATTGCAAGAAGAACAAATGTGTTGTCCCACCCGCATTGAGATAAATTACAGAAATGGCTCTTTTGTGCAATGTAATGCTCTAGAAATGTCCATAACAGAGATCAACATCTTTCAATTGCTCATTTATGTGCACAATCTTGAATCCTTCTTCCGATAAAATAAGCCTGGATATTTAAAAGAGTGGTTCTGAAGCAAAAACAGAATGGTGTTGTTGAGAGACAGCTTAAGTTTGTGTTCCCTACCCTTTGAAAATGTTTAAATAATTTATGCAGTATGGTGACAAAACAAGAGGGGTACAATGTACAGCAGTCAAGAGAAAAACAATGCTGTTCTCTTTCAGGTCAGCACAATCACTAAGTATATGCTAATCTTGCCCATTAATTCTGTCCTAGCATTGCAAAGTGATGGTTCAAACCTGGGTACAGGGTAAAGGAGCAGTGCTTTACAGAGTGCAACTTCAGATAATTAAAATAAATGCCACCCTGTGAGATCGGCAGTGGTGTTATAGTCCTCTGCAGTTTATTAGTGGGGTATGTGAACCAGTAGTTCTGTTCTCTCCCCTCTCCCTTGATTCCTCCTACATCTTTTCTTCCTCATTTCTTTAGTCTACTTCTGCAGCAGTGATGGCATTACTCACTATAATCTGTGGTTGGCCAGTACGTTGGTTCACGTACCCCAGTAACAAACTGCAGAGGACTATAACATCACTGCAAGAACCACTAAGCTCTGACTCAAAAAGATCTGCCTTTCAATTAAAAAATAAAAATAAACCTAACCTATACTGACAGGTTTCTTGTCTATCCATAGCACACAGGCGGAAATTAAAAGCAGGATTAATGTACTTACTTTCCTCTTGCAACTTACCTCTCGTGCAACTTAGCAAGTGACACATGGCAAGTTTCTGCTGTTGAGGGGTGACTAGGCGCCCAGCACATGCCATCAGACCAAGCAAAACCCATTTTAAGATCCCTTTTGGACCTGATGCAATTATTTCCTTCCTTTAATCAAGCAGAGGTTTATTCCACCATATTAAAAATGCTTCTAAAAACACTCTGCATATAAAAATGACTTTTGAAAAGTGTTTCCACTTTGGTGATTCAAAGTTCAAAATAGAGAAATAGTTGTGTGCCGACACTCCCTGCTGTGTGCCTTTCTTATACTTCACGGCCCATCAAACAGGTACGCCTATGGCAGTAGAAAAGAATGTTCAATGTTGGCAATGATGTCACACACAGCTTCATCATGACAGTTCATACTCGTAAGAATGTTGAAGCCCTAAAGTGAGTAAAAATAAAATAACGATCCTCCTTTATATTAAGGTCTGACCTTTAAGAGTACACACATATTTTGTAGGTTTACTTTTCCCTTGAAGGAGGCAAAGGACAACATTTCTATTATTTAAAATACGCTAATTTCTTTGATTTAAACTTAGTTACCTACGAAAAGAGGGGTCGCCATGCTAATAAATTCTGATTGGCTACTGGGTTCAAAGGGAGACCTGTCACACTTGTTTTACTCAATCCATGATGTCACACTCTACATTAGTAGAATTCTAATCAGCATTCAGTTCTGCCTGATCGCTTGCCAACTGGTCCATTTTTGGTGGGTGTTGACAAAACTGTAGCTTCACAGCACTAAAGTGCAGCTCTCATCTTAATGTTGTGTAAATTGACGGGCTAGTGTTTTTACCGTAAAGGGAACTACTGAGGCACCACCATGACAGCGGGCAGCCGCGGTGCTACGGAGTATCAGCTGCTCTTAAACAATACAGTCACCTCAGCTGAGACCAGCCTGCCCTTCTACTTAACTTGCAGGCTCAGGCAGGTTGCTAAAACGAAATTATATTATTAATAGTGTAAATCAAGAGTCCTGCCAAGTGCCACGCATCAGGCGTTAGACTAACGCATTTTAGTGTGGTGGTCCGCATCACCGCACTAAAATGCTTAGTCACGCATTCATAGCGCCTCCAGACACCACCGTGGCACTGAGACAGTCTAGCAAGAAAGCCTGTAGCAAGTGAGCAAGCTGAGCAGCATGACTGCGTGCTGCTGGAGTCTGGCAGAGTGCACGGTATGACTGCACATTGATTGCGCTGTGGTTTGCTGGCTAGTACTTACTAGAATTTAAAATCAAATCAATGATGTGGGTCCGCCGTCCAGTCCTGCTAAGTGCCACGCATCAGGCGTTAGACTAACGCATTTTAGTGTGGTGGTCCGCATCACTGCACTAAAATGCTTAGTCACGCATTCATAGCGCCTCCAGACACCACCGTGGCACTGAGACAGTCTAGCGAGAAAGCCTGTAGCAAGTGAGCAAGCTGAGCAGCATGACTGCGTGCTGCTGGAGTCTGGCAGAGTGCACGGTATGATTGCACATTCATTGCGCTGTGGTTTGCTGGCTAGTACTTACTAGAATTTAAAATCAAATCAATGATGTGGGTTCTGCCGTCCGTCCAGGTGAGCTCAGCTGCGCAACATTAACAGTCAGCTGCTGCTGAGACTCACTCAGCTAGGGCCGGCTGCGGCGGCCTCACGTTATGGCATCACATGACTGTCCATTTGCAGACAGAAAGTCACTAGTGAGGCGCAAAACACGGTAGTTCTGTTTCTTTGCCGCACTGCTGACGCCTGTGTGCCACCAGCAGTTTGCTGCCCCATCCTCATGCTGGACCACAGGGCGAGCAGAAGAGGTCGGACGGGTCGTCTGTGCAGACGCAAGATCTCAAGAAGTCTGAGCGCCTCTGCAATGCCTTGCTGAAAGAAGAGATCACTCTTGTCACGTCGGCTGCTCAGGTCTGAGACAATTTATGATTATTTCTGGCATAATGACGTTGATTTACACCATTAATAATATAATTTCGTTTTAGCAACCTGCCTGAGTCTGCAAGTTAAGTAGAAGGGCAGGCTGGTCTCAGCTGAGGTGGCTGTATTGTTTAAGAGCAGCTGATACTCCGTAGCACCACGGCTGCCCGCTGTCATGGTGGTGCCTCAGTAGTTCCCTTTACGGTAAAAACACTAGCCCGTCAATTTACACAACATTAAGATGAGAGCTGCACTTTAGTGCTGTGAAGCTACAGTTTTGTCAACATCCACCAAAAATGGACCAGTTGGCAAGCGATCAGGCAGAACTGAATGCTGATTAGAATTCTACTAATGTAGAGTGTGACATCATGGATTGAGTAAAACAAGGGTGACAGGTCTCCCTTTGAACCCAGTAGCCAATC
Source organism: Calotriton arnoldi (assembly GCA_963921515.1). Lineage (NCBI taxonomy): Eukaryota > Metazoa > Chordata > Amphibia > Caudata > Salamandridae > Calotriton > Calotriton arnoldi. Next base: position 749,527 of record CAWUFW010006789.1, on the reverse strand, counting down.
AGAATTTATTAGCACGGCGACCCCTTTTCGTAGGTAACTAAGTTTAAATCAAAGAAATTAGCGTATTTTAAATAATAGAAATGTTGTCCTTTGCCTCCTTCAAGGGAAAAGTAAACCTACAAAATATGTGTGTACTCTTAAAGGTCAGACCATAATATAAAGGAGGATCGTTATTTTATTTTTACTCACTTTAGGGCTTCAACATTCTTATGAGTATGAACTGTCACGATGAAGCTGTGTGTGACATCATTGCCAACATTGAACATTCTTTTCTACTGCCATGGGCGTAGCTGTTTGATGGGCCGTGAAGTAAAAGAAAGGCACACAGCAGGGAGTGTCGGCACACAACTATTTCTCTATTTTGAACTTTGAATCACCAACGTGGAAACACTTTTCAAAAGTCATTTTTATATGCAGAGTGTTTTTAGAAGCATTTTTAATATGGTGGAATAAACCTCTGCTTGAATAAAGGAAGGATATAATTGCATCAGGTCCAAAAGGGATCTTAAAATGGGTTTTGCTTGGTCTGATGGCATGTGCTGGGCGCCTAGTCACCCCTCACCAGCAGAAACTTGCCATGTGTCACTTGCTAAGTTGCACGAGAGGTAAGTTGCAAGAGGAAAGTAAGTACATTAATCCTGCTTTTAATTTCCACCTGTGTGCTATGGATAGACAAGAAACCTGTCAGTATAGGTTAGGTTTATTTTTTTTTTAATTGAAAGGCAGATCTTTTTGAGTCAGAGCTTAGTGGTTCTTGCAGTGATGTTATAGTCCTCTGCAGTTTGTTACTGGGGTACGTGAACCAACTTACTGGCCAACCACAGATTATAGTGAGTAATGCCATCACTGCTGCAGAAGTAGACTAAAGGAATGAGGAAGAAAAGATGTAGGAGGAATCAAGGGAGAGGGGAGAGAACAGAACTACTGGTTCACATACCCCACTAACAAACTGCAGAGGACTATAACACCACTGCCGATCTCACAGGGTGGCATTTATTTTAATTATCTGAAGTTGCACTCTGTAAAGCACTGCTCCTTTACCCTGTACCCAGGTTTGAACCATCACTTTGCAATGCTAGGACAGAATTAATGGGCAAGATTAGCATATACTTAGTGATTGTGCTGACCTGAAAGAGAACAGCATTGTTTTTCTCTTGACTTCTGTACATTGTACCCCTCTTGTTTTGTCACCATACTGCATACATTATTTAAACATTTTCAAATAGGAAGGGAACACACACTTAAGCTGTCTCTCAACACCACCATTCTGTTTTTGCTTCAGAACCACTCTTTTAAATATTCAGGCTTATCTTATCAGAAGAAGGATGTAAGATTGTGCACATAAATGAGCAATTGAAAGATGTTGATCTCTGTTATGGACATTTCTAGAGCATTACATTGCACAAAAGAGCCATTTCTGTAATTTATCTCAATGCAGGTGGGAGAACACATTTGTTCTTCTTGCAATGAAGCCTTGCTCATAGTGTGGCATATGGCATTGGAATGTCATACATGAGGACACTGAAAACATTCAAATGTCGCTCATAAGCCAGCGGAAAACTTGGTAGCTCTGGCTGAGAGCTCTACATTGCAGCAATCACATTGTCTTCAGTCTGCACAAAGTTGAGTTCAGCCAAGTAAGTAAAGTTAGTACAGCTGAGAGCTATGCATTGCAGTGAGTCGCTGTCGAGTAGAACGATCAGGTGCTTCGCATCAGTTTTAAGATTTTGGAGTTTCTAGTTGCTCAAATGGGCGTAATTTCTTTTATTTATATGTATCCCTCGTCTTCATTACTTGATATTGCTCGCGAGAAAGTGTCACTCATAGTCGTTGAATGTCACTCATAATTGCACTGAAATTATGAAAATGTCACACATAAGCAGTCAAATCAGGCACCTTGAAGATATGTGCACGTCATGGCACTTGTCGATAAACGTACTCCCAAGCACAGCAAGGGCGCATACTGCTCTAGCCACACAAAGGATAGTTTTTAATGAACATTTTGTAACATCGCCTGATTTAAGGCTGAAGCTGAATGCAATAGAAATAGGGCGGAAGGCATCTTGGACAGAGCTATTTTCTCTCTTTTTTGCAGCTCTAAACCTGGTTAAGTCAGATAGCTGTAACAGTTATTGAGCGGCCTGGGTGGAGGAATATGTGGTGGCAGTCCTGCCAAGTGCCACGCATCAGGCGTTAGACTAACGCATTTTAGTGTGGTGGTACGCATCACCGCACTAAAATGCTTAGTCAAGCATTCATAGCGCCTCCAGACACCACCGTGGCACTGAGACAGTCTAGCAAGAAAGCCTGTAGCTGTGCAGAGAACTAGTGTGTGCTCTATTTTGCATTGCTCAGATTCTAGAGGTGCACACGTCTTATGATGCACAGTTCACACTGCACATATCTTGGAGCAACACAGTGCTTCAAGGTACACAACTGTTAGCAAAGCTCGGGTAGCACTAATCTTGGATGTGCACATCTCTAAAACTGGACAGATCCTGTTGGTGCGCGTCAGTGGGAGCAGCCCACACTCTGGGGGCCTGAGGCTGCTATGATCACTGTGTGCCCAGCAGAGGTGCTCTCGCACATCTGGATGACCCCTGTCCGGATCCTTCTGTGTCTCTAGGGTCACTTGACAAAGAACACTTCTTATTTCACTGGATCTCTTTCCTCCGGGACAGAGGCTAGGAGAGACCCCGGACCATTGTAATGCTTCGTAACAAACATATTCTAGACATATCTTTCTCATAAACCCTCCCACCCCCAAAGGGAACCGGGGAGACTCTTCGTCTCATGTAGGAAAGCGAGGTTTCAGTCATTTCACTTTTTCGAAATTCATTGTTTCGTCAACGTTTTTTCTTTATAAAGTGGTGCTTAATTGTCTAAATTTGTTTTCTTGCTGCATATGTCGTGTCTTACGAGTTTGTATGTACACATGTTCCTCATTGCATTCTTGTCATACTCCCTGATCATGGACTAGGACCGGATCTCCGAATGAACATGTATTTCTATTGAAGTGTGGACGTATTGCTGTAGCGCTGTCTGTGCTGGTGAAATTACACTTAATATACTGTAGTCTATATTCCCCCATTCTATTAACACCAGCTTGCTGCTCTGATGTGCTTTCTCTACCTTCTCTGGCCCTTTGTGTTGTAGGCATGTTTGGTGGCTACCACTTTCTTAGTAGTTCCAGATCTGGAATTGCCGTTTACAGAAATCACCAACCTTCTGCCCCAACTTCTTACCAGTTATATCTAAATACAAATGATTATTTGCTACTGAGTCTGCTGAAAGCGGTATTGCTTCACTCTACATATGAAGCATAGTGTGTTCAGGAGCTAAAGGGGTCTTAAAGTATGTCAGGACTGGGACCGGGTGGGATTCCGCCGCATGCAGAACACAGCGGAATTTCACTGAGTTTTTAGACAACTCAGCGGAATTCACTCCGCGAGTTCCACCCACCCCTACATAGTTCTTTCAATTAGGTATTCACAAATTGTTCGTTTCTATAAATACTTTTTCCTACAAAACCAAACTCAGTTTGTTTCAGCCATAAAGAACCCTGCGTTGGGTGTTGACCACGTTACCGCAATTCACTTGATAGTTGCTACTCTGTAACATTTTCAGAAGTTCCTCTTTAGGTAGCTCACTTGCCTTTGCAACTGCATGGCCAATATTTGGATACCAACTGTAGTCCACGACATTCAGATTTTCTTGAATCTGCCTTCTCCCGGTATGTCCACAGCTGATCCTGATTTCAATTACCTGACAGTCTAACTTTGTATCTTCCTATCAATAAAAAGTTGTTGCTTCAATATGTTAAAAAGTTACAGAACAAATGTTTCAACTTTGTTCACTTCATATCACCTTTGGAGTTTATTTTAAAGTGTTATATCACCTTCTTTTGTACTGAGTGAGGCTTGCTGTTAACAATATGTTACTCCTCTGTATACTCATACACTCAAAAGTGTTTCTGCCCGGAATGTCTGCTATATTTTGAGTCAATGTATCAATATACAGAACCTGGATAACAAATGTGTGCTTTTTGCTAAAATGATTTAATTGTAATGATTTCTTTCCTAGAGTTATATTATTTTCATGTTTACTTAATGGGCCTCCATATTTTCAATAAGATGAGTCAATAAGATGAGTCAGTATGATACTTTTGTGTACTCCAACACGTAGACATTTTCTGACTGGAATTCATCCAATATTTTATGAAAATGTCTGGAAGTTATAAAAATAGTTTTCTCTGTTTTCAAAAGGTAAACCGATAAATATTAACAGGCACATGTAAGCATGTAATACCTGACAGTATTGTCAGTTAACAAAGGACTTTAATTGTTGATGGCAACATAGGACTAAAAAGGAGCGAAGGTGTTCTCTGCATAATGAATTGAGACAGCAGGGTATCTAACACCAGGATCTCCTCTATAATCACTCTAGAGATTACTTTAATGTATGCATATCTTCTATCTCTCATCTTTTTGAATGTATTATCAAATGTGCCAAACCATTTTTAGGAATAAATTCAACATACAATCACATTGCTAATATAGGTAGGTGATCAGTTGTCATCATCCAGGTGAAATGCCTCACTATATCTAACTTCTACTATTAGACCTTATTTAAGCATTTCCTTTTTTCAATGAAAGAGAGTTTAAGTGCTTATTCATCTTTTACAACTCATACGCTAAAAGATTCAGTTAATGCCCATTCCACATGAGCCATGTTTTCAGTAGCTTATAAAACTCATGATTAGGACATCCTTTTCTTCCCAAGCTGCACTCCTTCAAGCCTAAGCTGCGATGGAATGTGCATCTCTCGTCCTCAACAGCTTTCCAAAATTCATTCACGAATACCTTCAACATTTTTCTTCATAGTAACCTACAAACACATGATAACTACAGTCTTCATGACACAGAATGTAACTGTGCATCTTTTTAGTAAAAATCCACTAACTCTTAACGCCCTCTCAAATCCATGCTTATATAGTACTACGATAAAGGAAATCCTACTGGATGGTTTAAAAGTGGAGAGTGGCCAAGGTCTTTTATGCATGTTATGTTTAATTTCCAACAACAACTTTGCCAAACAAATCTCAAAGAGGCCAGCCAAAGTACATCTTAAAGTATCCTTATCTTACATTTTACAGAACAAGCCAAAGTGAAGATTTGGATGCTCAAATTGTTCTGTGTCAACTTAAATGAAGTTGTACATAGGCTAATTGACTTTGTGGAAAATGTACACTTGGTGCACAGCCCACCCTTGTGGCAGCCAGAACTGGGGGCATGTCTCATTCAAAGAAGATTGCTCACATAGCTTAAAGATAAATGCAGACAGTGAAAAATATATTCTCTACTTTATTGCCTTTATATATGCCAACAGTCATGCAGGAGAGGAACAATGCTATTTAGAATTAAACTTTTACCCTAAAATAAGTTTTAAAAATGAATTTGAACACATGTTGCATGAAGGGCTTTATAAAGCCCTTCCAGCCAAATGAAGTTCTTTGAAAGTGGCTCACTGAAACTAATTTACAACATAATTTTACCATAAGAAATTTGGTTATTAGTTGCGTAGGATGTGAGTCCTTCACAAGTTAAAAGTACACATCTTTCTCTTTACTGGGAGCCAAGGACCCCCTCTGTATCTCTTGACTCTCTCAGGGTAACAAAGCGGAGCAGTTCAAAGCCTGATCAGGGGCATTGGTGTGGGCTAGTAATACCAGCTCACTGGTTTACAAGAACAACACTCAATGAATTATTACCCAGCTAGTGTTTTCATTATGAAAAGAAAAAGTAATTTTATTACACGTGTACCACTGAATATTATGCATTATATTATAACTATGTACAATCAGGTAGATGAAAATACCTTTAGAGACACCCTCAGGATACTTTACACTCCTAGTGGGTCCTGAACCTTCTAATCACAATGGCCACACCTACACTCAATGCAATATTACAATATAAGGCAGTGTCAGAATCTATAAGGCAGGCCTACGGGCTTTGTTAGGGTGTCATCACATTGGTAAACTCAGCAACATGTTATACTTCACCATTGCAGCACCACTGAAACAAACCAATAGTACCAATAGTCAATACATATTTAAGCCACGATTTAAGTCAATTAGGATAGTACCAATATTCAGTAGCATTAATTGTACTGTAAACCTTGCTTTGGTAACCATCAATATTGTCAATAAAGCATTACAGAAATTCAACAAAACATGTAAACCCCAACAAAACTGAAATACTGATCTTCGGAAAGAACACCTCCGCATGGGACTGCCGCTAGTGGTCTGTAGAACTTGGACCCGCACCCACACTGACCGACAATGCATGCAACCTCAGCATCATCCTCGACAGCCAACTAACCATGAAATGACAAGTCAATGCAGTTGCCTCCTCATGCTTCCACAATTAGCATGCTCCGCAGAATCTTCAGATGGATCCCAACCAACACCAGAAAGACCGTCATTCATGCCCTCATCACCAGCTGCCTCTACGCCGGCATCTCCACCCAGCTCCTCGAAAAACTCCAGACCATACAGAACGCTGCAGCCAGACTCATCCTGGCCCTCCCCAAACGAACCCACATCACCCCCACCTGTGAGACCTCCACTGGCTCCCCTTCCAGAAGAGATGCTGGTTCCAGATCCTCACGCACCCCTACAAAGCCTTCCATGCCCTCGGACCCGCCTACATCAACCATCACCTGAACTTCCACCAACCCTCCAGACACCTGCGCTCTGCTTCACTCCCCTCGCACACACACACTGCATCTGTCTCAGCCGCAGCGGTGGTTGCTCCTTCTCCTACATTGCTGAAAAGACCTGGAACAACCTGTCCATCCAGCTTCGTACAGTCTTCTCGTTGGCAGATTTCAGAAAGAGACTCAAGACCTGGCTCTTCGATGGAGACACAGTGGCCAGATACCCCTTTGGTGACAGTGTTGCGCTTTACAAATACTGTTTGATTGATTGATTTGAGTGAAAAACGGGTGCCCCAGAATTTTCTTTCTACTTTTACTATGCTGCTTTTGCAGCTTTAGAACCAACCAAGAGGGGGTCCCCACACTCCAGAGATTATGAGCAGAAATCTCCAGCTCCAGGAGTGCTTGAAACAATGAAAAGTCTCCTGCAGGGTAAGGGATTTTCCCCTGGCAGACTTGGGTAACGTTTTGGAGGGAGCACTCTGAGGGACTACAGCACTACCCTGCAGCCCCCAAACATCCACAGGCATGTTGGTGGTGCCCCCGTCCTTTCTTCGGACACCACAAACAGGCCAATTAGGACATTTTAAGTGCACTAATGGGGTTATGCGGGCAGGTTGCTTCAGGTGCAGAGCCTCCCCTGCTCCCTCCTATCACAGGCAGGGTATGTGTGAGGTGGTGTGGCAAAGGAAACTGGAGTACGGTGATGCTCCTCCTGCTGCCTCCTTTGTTCTCTTTTGTCTCAGGGTTGAGGTCCCCTGAGTCTATTCATTTTTGCATGAGGCTCCTGGCATGAGGTCCCCATGGCCATAAGCGAGCTTGGGGAGGCGGGCCCCATGTTCGCCCCTCCACATCCCAAATTAAATAAAGCAAGGAAGCACCGACCGCTCAGGGACTTGGCCTCCCTGGAAGTCGATTGTAAAAATACCACCCACTTCATTCTCCACCCTGTGACCTCAAGGACCAGGCATAAAAGGCTGGTTTCTCTTTTCCCACTCAATTTCAGGCTTGTTTTTTCCCCTCTCGCCCCCCAGTAGCATTTCCCTCAGGCTCCCTGGCCTGTCCTCTGCCTAGGCTCCCTGTGCGCTCTCCTGCTTCAGAGGCACCTTCCACAGTCTCCTCTACAGCCAGCAATCCCAACACCCTTCCTTCCACACTGCCCAGGACCCACAGCCTCCTGACTTCTTGCAGGACAACTATGTGCCTTTCCACATAATTCCCCGGAGAACCATCCAGGGTTCCCCAGAAGCTCCATCCCCCAAATTGGTCCTCAGGGGGCATGGAGGGCCAAAGCCACTGTCATTGGAGAGTCCCTTACAAGTCCTGGGGGCCAGCTAGGCTTAAAGTCCTTCAGTCCATCCTTGCAGTGGCATCATGCAGCTTCTCCTTCCAACTGGTATTCCTTCACTATTGTTGCTCCCAGGTCCATGGCATTCTTAAACATCTGTGCCTTGTGCAGGGTTTTTGTGCAGGGTTTTTTAAGGTGGGGTGGATAGTTCTAGAAGCCAGCATTCTGGAACATTTTCAGATGGCAACTGCAAGCGGTGTTAGGAACAACTTTACCTGGGAGCCACAGTACTACCAGCAACTAACACAGCTGTCTACTCCCCTCCCACCAAAAGTTCATAGGGGAGTCTTTCCAGTGCTTGGCTCCAGAGATCTGACCATCCTCAGTTGTTTCCATGGGCTTGGCTTTACCAAGTTTTTTTTGTGTGCATTTTTTGTTATTGTTTTCAAAAGCAAAACATTAAAAAACATACATTTGATTCACATTGCATGTTCATCATACATGTCAGAGCTCAGATTGAGCTCAAATATAAAACACTGAGAATCTGCACAATTACCTATTTCTGCCATATTCAAGCACCGAGCAACCAGATACACTAGTGAAAAACTATACATTCACATTTCAGTGGGAACCGAATTATATATGAGCTAGTGTCAACAGTAGCTAGGGCAATAACGGGGGGCATAGGTCGTCTATCACCTCTAGATACCAGATGTACAATTCACAGACCTCCCAAAACCTCCCCACCTCATCTGCATGCCACCGCAAGATCGCCTACCTTTGCACACGCCTGTTTAAGCAACACGCAGAGCCAGCTCAGTGTCTCAGGAGGCACCAGTGATTTTCAGGGCATGGCTATCAGGTGTTTGAAAAGTACAAACGCCAGATCTACAAATCGATGTAGGTATCTGTCTCCTTTAGCCCTTGGGTGAATATCATGTGTCCAGCGCTTGCACGTCCGGGTATCCGGTCAGTGTCAACAAAACCGTGTAAAAAGCCGGTATGCTTAGGGCCGTGTGTGACAGAGTGTCATTGAAGGCTCGAAGCATCCCTGCTGCAATCACCAGGTATATTGCTTGATACATCAGGGAATGTCCTACCAGAACACCATGAGAATGCCTCAGGTCTTGAAAGGATAGGAACATCCCCTCCCAACTGAGGTCCCTCACACGCACTATGATTGTGGAGAACCCCTGGGAGTGCCGCCGATTGCCAGAGGGAGATCAATGGAGAATAGGATGTCGAGGCTGCCTTGCCAGCAATAGTGGGCATCTGACATGACCCCAACAAGGAGAGCCTGGTGTAAACGGGCATCTTGCCTAGCAAGCTGCGCACCTTCGCTCTCTCCAAGCATGGGGCTTTGCCGAGTCAGTGCACCGGCCACTGTAGCTGTGCAGCAGCGTAATAGAGCTCATAATTAGGGACCCCCAAATCCCCCTCCTGCATGGGCCTGAACAGCCAAGAGAGCGCTACGCGGCACCTACCCAATCCCCAGATCAACTCCACCAGTAGCCTGTTAAGATCTACAAAAAAAGGGTGAGGAGCCTGAGGGGCAGTGCCACAAAGAAATAAAGCACGCAAGGGAGGATAAGCATCTTAGAGATCACCATCCTATCTGCTGGGGAGGGAGGCAGCGATACCCAAAACGGCAGGGACCTCTAGATAGAGTTCAATAACCTGCCCGGGTTCCCATTGAGGAGATACCACCTGTATGCCCAGGTATTTAAATGTTGTGAACTGCCATGTAAGCCTAGATGGGGTCAGTCAACCTCTGTTATTTTCTGGGATTGGGTGAAGGGGAAACAAGCAGAATTTAGACCAATTCACTCTGAGGCCCGATAGTGCCCCAAAGTCTTCCAAGATGGCCATCAGGACCGGGAGCGTGGTCCACACGTCCCTCAGATAATCAGGGGCTTCGTCTGCATATGAGAATGTTGTGTAGTTCCTATAGTACCCCTGCAGGACCTGCACGTTTGGATAACATAAACTGTGGGCTTGGTGTTAGCCTGGCTCTGTGCACCCCCACCGCGTATGTTAGCCGGATTTGCATTAGCTAGCTCACAGTGCCACTAGATTCTCCTCTTATCGGGGAGAGATTAGTTTCTGGCAACCTTAGATCATGACAACCCTGATCCCTCAGAATCGTGGAAACAATGTACTACTTTTCGCTCAGTCACTCGTGCTTATATGTTCGGTTTGTCTCAGAGAGTTACACAGAATAAACAGTCTGGGCGTTTCAATAAGTATTTATTGAACAGTGTTATTCTGGTGTAGAATATATGTGCTGCAGCAACCAGCAGACAATAGCAGAGATATATTATCAGCAGTACGATAAAAGTGAAAGGGTAGTACAGTTCTACCATATTGCAAGAATCATGAATACATACACGAATATAAAATGCATTATAAAAAGTGCCCGTACTCCTACAATGCCTAATTAAATGTACCTAAGTGTACCTAGCATGTGTGTAGGTCTAAAAGCCTAAGAGCCAAGAATCCTTCTAGGATTTAGTCGAACCCCATTACCTGAATAGAGAGAGTGTGGGACCCCGTCCTGGTCTCGAGTTGGACACCCCGCAAGGGCTATGTTAGACCGCTGTCAGCTAGAGCGACTGCATGCAGGAGCCTCAGCATCTCTGGTCAGTGTGTCAGCATGGAAGTCTCAGTTCCCCCTATCTTACCGTGGCAAGATGTGGTGTATTTATACCCTAAAGTATCTCGTCCCTCAGTATGGTTTGTATTGGTCTTTGTTAGACATGAGGAAGACGTCAGGGGTGAACTTTGTACATATATATTATGCGGGAGATGTAGCTGGTGAATGCTCATGCATAATTTATGAGTACATTGTAGGCCTGTGTTCGGGAAAAACCCTGCAGTGTTCTACCCACAAACTAGATAACGTTCAACCCTCAGAGTTCATTGTGTACTGTAGGGAACTAATGTAGGTGAAAGATCATGCCTATATTAGGGCATAGGAGATCATGACTATAATAGGGCATAGACGATTATGACCATAATAGGGCATATACGAATATGACCATAATAGGGCACATACGATTATGACCATATACGGCATATATGAACGTTTCTATATTAGGGCCTCTATACGAAACATAGCACCCACTCCACTTTCGAATTGGATGACAATGACCATACTTAAAATCTGGACAATTTAAAAAAATTATTTCTTAAAAACAGCTAAAAACATGGTTTCAAAAAGACATTTAAAAATGTTACAAATCAGCTATTCTTTTGTTGCCACTTGAAAAGTCAATTCTGTCTCACTTATAAAAGTTGCACTACTACAAGCAGAAGAAGGTCATCCGTTCTCAAGTGAAAGTGTCAATTTAGGAAATGTTTCAAATTTAGTTCGTTTATTTATGAAACGAAGTGGAGAAGCCGGATTCTTTCCCAGGACGCGATGAGCCAATTCAAGATTAAGTGTCCTGGCTTGGAGATACAGCATTATCGGTGTTAGCTACTGCAGACGACAAATCCAACACTTCACAGAGACCGTCAATCGCACATAGATGGAATTCAGCACTGCCAACAGTCAGTGCTGCAGCAGCTTGTGCGGCAGTTATTACCTGAGTGCCTGTGGAGGAGCCACCTAACCCAGCAGGAGCAAACGGCACCTGTGGATTCTCAAGGAATGCGTTCATCAGAATTGGAAGACGCTGGGGACATCGCAGAGCATGGGCCTTTAGGGGGTCCAGCATAGCATCCATGTCCGGAGGCGTATCTGATGGAAACAATAGACAGAGATCCACCACGCATTCTTCTCCGCAAAACAGGCATCGAAGAACAGGTAAGATGCAGTCCACCCAGACTGGTCTAAACGATAGGAACCAAGAGGCGTTCAGTTCTCTTAGGCAAGGTATACCCAGAAGCTGCACCATGCGTTCACGGTATTTCCGCTCCATGAGTATATTTGCCATTTCCTCGGAAATTGAGCCGTCCATTGCGTAGCAGTAAGATTACAATCAGGACTCCTGCCATTAGGAACAGGATAAGCGGGAGACCCCCAAAGACGCTTCCCAATATGGAGTGTATAAAATTTGGGATTACTCCGAGGACTGTCTGAAAGGTGCTTAATAGTCCTGACCCTATGGTCTCAAATAGGTGTACAATACCACTCGTATCAGACATGTTAAAGATACGACCCACCATTTCTGCGAAATGAAAGGGGCAGTTCGTACGTATAAGCGCCTGTATCTCAGTCGAGGTCCTTGTAACTTGAAGTTCAAAGGTTTCTCGAGCGGAGGTTAAGGGCACGGGTTGCTGTAAAAGCATGGCCTTCAGTCTGCTCAAAGTATCAAATTGTATAAAGGAAGCATTCAATGAAGGCCATAACGGCGCCTCCCTGACTGTGTTCAGTGGCGGAAACAATACTTGCATACAGCAAGTAACCCTGTAGTTAACAGTGACCAGATAGGCGACGCCCGGAAGCATCCCACAGCAACCTTGATCGTTTAGCATCAAGTAACTCCCATTCGAGAGCAGCTGGAAAACCGGTGTGATCATGGCCGCTGGGGTCCCTGACATGTGACAAGATAGATTCGCTACCGAACCACTACATGCTCCGTGCAGAGAAATATCCTGACACATGAGAGAACCGCATAAAGCGTTCTTGCAGTTTGTACCACTCAGATACACTTCTCGATCCCCACTCCAGCATCGATATCTATATGGTAACTCCCAAGATTCCTTAATGTAACCCTTACCCATTTTTTCATATTTGCCTGCCTGCCTTTGCTCAAGGCAATATTGAAACTGAAACGTTGTGACCGGCAGAGTGATTTGGCCATGAATTAGCCATTCAGTTGATGGTAATTCGGCTATAGTGAATGGTAACCTTTCCACTTTCTCAATACGCAGCATTGTATATTTGGCTCCCCTTTGTGCCATTTCTGTCTGTTTATCAGTTAGATTGTATTCTGAAAACAGAGACGTGGTGTTTATAAAATGCCAGGGCACATAGCCTGCACGCAAAGATTGCAGCGTCCAGCTTAACATCACAATAGAACGTAACTGTGATTGCCCGTGTTGTAACAAGGCCAGATCTTGTTCTAAAATGTCGATTGCCGAAGACACAATGTTGCCCAAGGAGTAAATCCTGGAGGTTAAAGTCATTAACCCATTATCTACTACAGCTAATGCCTTATCTAGGTTAATACGGTCTATTTCCGTATTCTTTCTGCGGCCTAATGTTGGGATATTTTCCAGTCTTCATTATAATAGGCATAAATGTCAGCATATATGAAACGTTTCTGATGAGTTTTCCTAGGGCCTGACAACAAAAATCCCTAAGGTCCACATCAGGTGTGAGTAAGGTCAAGTGATGTTTTACTTCTGTGAGTGTTGAGGTTTCTAGCCAAACAAGGCACAACTTCCCAACACTATAGGATGTCACTACCCCTGGGTGTTGTCTCTGTACACAGCGTGTATCTGGCCTACTGATACTAAACCCCTCGGCTATACCTAGGAATCTCTATTGACATGTGTTTGTGTCAATGGGCCAAATCAGCCATTCTGTCCAATTGGGATCCGACCTGTTGTACTGGAGAATGTCATCTAATCCTACCCCATGTGTAGTTGAATTCTGCCCACCACCCATCTGTGATGGTGCTGGAAATCCCTGTGTGTTCATTTCCTTATTCTTGGCTCGTCCAAGACAGGATGTCTGTTACACAGTTTCATTTAGGAATATCATCTGCTGTGGAATGAGGCATGCTCTAAAAAGCGCTTCTGTTCCCTGGACCTGCCAGTACCTAGAACCCCAGATCGATTTTAAATCTATAGTGTCCTTCCATAGGTCGAAACCCTGTGTAGACAACTGGGCCATAAAGGAAGCAGAGTAAATCTGTTTGGTGTTAGTCAACATAATTTTCTGCGCTGATGTTGTTGCCACTTTGTAATAAAATGACTTTGGGTCAGATGTATTAAACCCTGAAAAATATGTGAATTTCTGTGCAAAAGTTTGCGAACTACCTTTTGGTGGTGTTGGGCAGTGTTCCAACTGGTGGTATTCAAATACATTCCTAGGTGTTATAGATTTGTGCAAGAAATGATGACCATAATGTTGGTAACAGTACAATGTATCATAGTCTGAAGTACCTTCTAACATTTCGTTATTCGGAAATGCTGCAGTTTTTCTAAATCAGCCATCATATTATTTACAGTTTCAGTGTCCCAATCATCAGAAAAAGTACTGGAGGTAATGATATCACTTAAAGAAGTTTTAAATACATGTTTAAGCTTTAAAAGTTCAGTCGGACCGAATATATCGAAATCAATCTTGTCCCATACTATACCGTCCGGTATAGGAACTGCTGTGATGTTCACTGAAGACAAGTCTCTTGGTTCACGATGTGAAGACTGGTGTGGTTTTAAAATCAAATTGACTCATTGGGCTGTAGAGCTCTGCTGGAGATATCGTCCGTTAATAAGCATACTAAAAGTTATTGTTAAACCTAGCCAGAAAAGAAAAAATAGAATCCCAGTGATATAACATAGTTCTATCCAAGGTGACACCAGGTAAGTCTTTCTAAAAAAGTTCAAAAAGTCAATGAGTTTCTGTTTGTGTGATTTTTTGGCTGGCGTCGTTTCCGGCTCGCTTGGATTCAGTGAAAGCGTATCAAAGTTCATGAAATAGCCAGAAGCAGTTCGATCAATTGTTGGAATTGCATCGGGATTTGTTGAAATTGGATTTTGCTCTTGACGAGGCATGTTGACGTAGACGTCTGTAGTCGGTCTTACTGCAACTTTGTTGTTAAGTTGATTTTCTTCTTGAAGTTGAACTTCTTGTTGAAGTGGAATGAGTTCCATAGCATTGTTGCTTAGCCCTTTATTCCGTACAGGTGGCTCTTCAAACGTGATGAGTCTTTCTGTTTGAACATCTTGGATTGTAGCGAGAGGAGGGCGTCTGCTACTGTGGAGTCCACGAGGCCTACTGTTTAGTATCGGCCACATAGTGTGGTTTGATTAAGTCGATTAAGACAAATCTTTTCTCCTTTTTCCCGGCAAGAGGCGGCAGAAGTACAGTTCTTGAGCCTTGGATTGCTAGGACCGGTACAGCGGTTCTGTAGAATTGTCCGAATTCTTTTTTGTCTGCAATCTTTTCTCTGACCAGATCCCCGACTTTTGGGATCCAGACAGGTTTTGCCGTTACTGCCTTGACTTCCTCAGTGGCGGTCTGCTTTAAGTGGACGTTGCTTTGTTGTGTCCTGGATTCATTTAGATCCTGAAAACAGCCAAACGATCATGGATATCAAATGGTTTTTCATCCGCCACTGTGCCTCCACAATCAAGATTAGGTACCCACATTCTTGTCCCAAATAGGACCTCGTAAGGAGTGACACCCCCTAGAGAGCTTCTTGGCTGGTTGTTAATTGCTCTTTGGACCCCATAAAGGTGACTGACCCAACTACCACCCTTGCCTAATACCCTAGCTGTTAAAGATTGCTTTAAGTCACGGTTTTTCCTCTCCACAACCGAATTTCCCTCAGGATGGTACCGCAATGCTACGCCCAATTCTTCCATGGCCTCTTTGTAAGCCCGAGAGCTAAACGCCGGGCAACGGTCAGAATATAACGTGCCAACTGCGTATGTGCCGATAAAGACTCGCAAATCTTTTTATAACAGTTCGAGTGTCAGCCGAGCGCTGAGGCCAGACCCATAGGAATCTAGAGCAGGAATCCACTGCAACCATGATATATTTCTTGGCCCCATCAGATTGTAGGAGTCCGCAGTGGTCCAAATACACACATGCGAGAGGTTTGTCTGATTTTAGTAATGGTGTCTGTGCTGTGCTGTGCTATGGTGGAGCCTTTCATCTGCTGGCAGATTTCGCACATTAAGACGAAGTCTTTGGTCTGCTTTGTTAACCCACCAGTAGCGCTGTTTCAGTAAAGAAATAGTTGCCTGTATGCGCAGAACCCAAACCCTTGTGTGCTGCTAGAATTAAGCCTTGCCTACGATCCATATTTGGTATTACTCTGTCCCCCACTCCAGGAATCTGAGCATATGGAATGTTGTGTGCATCTAACTTGTAGGAATAATTGAGTGGAAATGTCTTTGGTACTGCTGTGCTGCCTTTGCCTGAAGCGATGACAGCTACCATAATCTCGCTGTCTATCCTTGTTTTTGAACGAGTGATTGCAGCTACGGACGCTGTGCGTACAGCCCCCTTTGCGGCTTCATCAGCCAATGAATTCCCTTCAACGTGAACGCCATCACGCTGATGACTCAGTGTATGTATCACGTGAGCCCTTGGTAATTCGTTTCTCAACTCCACTACCTGTTCCCATAACATTTTATGCTTAATTGTGCCACCTTTCGCGTCTTTAAACCCGTTTTGTTCCCAATGATGTACATATTCATTGTACGACTGTACACAGTAAAAGGAATCACACACAATTAGTGTGGGGAATTCGTGATCCATATTTACCAGTTCCAGTATTAGTGCTTTTAATTCTGCCAACTGAGCCGTGCAGTCTCCTAGAGATTGCGTTTTAGTGCAACTTGGATGGAACTTTCCATCGCGCATGCGACCTTTAACGATTGCACACGCTGCGCTGTAAGCTTGTTTACTCCCTATGGCCGGTTGAGCAGATCCGTCAGTGTAAATAATGTATTCCTACTGATCTAGAGGCAAAATCTCATTTGGTAGAGGATATTCTTGTTCGCATTGCAGAAATGCTTGTGTTTTTAAACTTGGATCAAATCTGTATTCAACATCCGTTGCAGTAAGAGAATTAGCCCATTGTATCCATCTGGGATGTAAGGCTTTCGCATTTGGAATGCTAGCCTTTGTAACAGCTTCTAAGGCTGGTACTGGGGTCACGACTACTATGCGCTTTCCCTGAGCCTGAGCTCTTTCTCTTGCTACAGCGGTCTGTACTGCTGTCAGGATTTTTTCTGTTGAAGTGAAACGCATTTCTGCGTTTGTGTACAGGTGTGATTTGTATGCGATTGGTACCTTTTCGCCTTCATTGAAAGTTAAATAAGTGTACCCGCATTGACCCGCTATTACTCGGATCACTAAGTTGCGTACGTTTACGCGTGTCTGTAAATGTTTTGAAGCTATCATGTCTTCCTGTAGTGAACGTAATATATTTGTATGTTCCCGTGTCCATTGTCTGACTGAAAAATCAGGTTTTATTAAGTCGTAGAAAGGTTTTACTTTTTCTGCGTAATCCAAAATGTATGTTCGACCAAAATTTAGGAATCCCAGAATTGATTGTAAATTCTTTAATGATTTTGGGGGTTGGAGCAGCGCACACTTTTCTAAAAAGTTAGATGCCAGGCTTTTTCCTTCACTTGACAGCTCATACCGTAAGAACAGGACATTGAGATGGGCAATTTTTGATTTTTTTAAATTAAATTTATAGCCCTCAGAGGCAAATCCCATAATAATGGTGCTCACCCTGGTCAAGTGCCTCGGTAAGTCATCGTCCGTCAGATAAATATCATCCACATAGGACAATGCTTCTTCATCCAAATTTTGGAGTAACTCTGTTATCCTTGCTGAAAACAACCCCGGGCTATTCTTATACCCTTGGGGGAGTCGACAAAATTGCCGGTGTGACCCTAGCGCTGATAATGCGGTCAAATACCTGCTTTCAGGCGCTATATTTTGGCATAAAAATCCATTTGAGATATCAAGTGTTGTTTTGTATTTTTTTCGCACAATGTTATTCATTAATGCAGCACTGTGTGCATTTTGAACTGCAAATGTCTTTGTGCAAGTGTTTAAATGTCTGTAATCTAAAACTAAACGATATGTGTTGTCAGGTTTTGATACGGGGAGCAAAGAATTGTTCATTGGTGAGGTGCAATTTTCTATCACCCCCTGGTATTCAAGTTGATCTAGGATCTCCCTGACTTGTTTTTTAGCTTCCTGTTTTATAGGATATTGCCTTTGAGCATTTGTGGAAACTTTTAACGGGATCACGTGGTGCGTTGAATCCTCATCCCAACCAGCATGATTTTTGTACAATGCTGGAGCTAGGGCAACTGCCCACTCCTGCGCATATGCATGTTTTAAATGTATGGGAACGAGGTCGGAAAATGCTGGAAAAATTATCGTTTCTCCCTTAGGGCACTCCATGACGAATGCTGGCGGCCAGTCTGGCTCTGCTAATAAGATGACATATCCAGATGACAGATTTTTCCAAAATAGACCTTTAATTTTCCTGGGTTTGTCCCCCTCCATCTGGAGTGTTATCTCATGTAACTTATGTGGGACACTTACCCGAGTATCAGGTGTTTCCACCGTGATAAACTCACTAAACTCCGCTGTCACCAGAAATTCCTTTAGGTTCTGGTGAGCTTTTGTTACTTCTGCCGCGCTGTCTAGCATTGTCAGAGCCCATTCCCCGTTCAGAAGCTGGGTCCTCAGAATTCTGGGCATGTCTGATCTTAAGACCTGCTACCTTCTTCTTTTTGAACTGAAGTTTTTGTTTATCTTCTTTTTAGGTGCGTAGTCCGCAGCGCGTTGCGTGTCTCTGGACTTTGTACGCTACTCTGACCGTCCTTCCCTCTCAGAGTTTTTTGATGAACCCTGCAAGTAACGAGAGGAACGTGTATCAGTATCCTGATACCTGTCAGGTTTTTTAATATTATCCCTATTCCAGAGGTTATACCTCCTTTCAGAGGGTTCCTGTTGAGGAGACCTACCTCTGTATTGAGATCTGCTGTCTTTAGACTTTTGTTGTTTTTTATTTTCCCACTTCTTTTTAGAAGAAGTAGGTGTCTGCTTTGTAGTGTCCTTTTCAGGACTGCCCACCAGTTGTGGTTTTAATGCTTTCCCACCTAGACTGTCTCTGCCTAGTTCTGCATATGCAGTTTCAATTATTTTGGGTAGTTCGTGTGGTTGATCTACTGGACTGAACTCCCTTAGGCGTTGGCGGATCGCCACTGAAGCTGCTTCCCCCTTAATGTTAGCTAGTATTATGGCTGATACCTGTTCGTAGTTACCTAGTAACTTCATCCCTAAGTTAAGGGCAGGCTCTGCTCCATACTCATTTTGTATCTGCCTCAATACATCAGGTACTACTGCTAATGACGGGATACCATGCGTTCTGGTATATATGGCAGCAAAGACTGTAACCCAAGAGGTGCAGTCCTCTATTTGTGGTGTGATCCCCATGGGCAAGTATATTGTTAGTATTCTGTGTTTATGACAGGTGGTAGTATTCGGGAATACCGCCTCAAGCTGAGTTATTTTCTGAGCTATCCAGAATGGTATTTGTTCGCGTTTTGCAGGCATTTTGCCCATTACTGCGTGTAATGTTTGAGGAGTAATTTTATTTCCTGTACCCTGAGCTGGAGTACTATTTGCTGCACCTGGTGCAGGTTGGATTGTTAAAGTCCTCATGACAAATTGTGTCAGGTTTCTGTAGATTTTAATTAAATCTGTGTGTTGTACGAGTAAGTCTCCTGGTGACATTGTGCCAATGTCAGGATGTGGTGTGTAGGCCGCTAATATTGGCCATGTGGCTCCTTCTCCTCCGAGTGGGCCTAACCTTACTCTTTCTCGTACGTGGGGTATGGCGCCATTAAACCAGTAATAATGTTCCTTGTACGTGAGTGGAATCTCTATGTCCTCAAATGGACAATATTCCTGTGGTGCATCTCCTTCTATATAGTAGTGAAATGTCTTTGTTCATTTGCTGCTGGGAGTGTAACCCATGAATAGAATACCTCTGTTTTATTTGATTCGTGTGCCACTATCACGAAAACTACAATGCCACCCTTAGCTTGTAAGCCATTTTCTAATAGTCTTATGGTGACTGTCCTTCTGAATTTTGGTGCAATCTGTATTGCATCCTCAGGATCTTCCTCCTCGTCTGACGGGGGCAGTGGCATTTGTAGTGGATCTAAGACCGCGGTAGTCATCGTGTATAGAACACAGACTAATGTTTCAAAGAAACTATGATAAGATTTTAGGCACAATTTTAGGAACACTATGTCCTTTCAAGCTTGAATAACCAACAGCCAATAAATAGTATTTTCGTACTACTCAGCTGCAGCGGATTTTGTGCCCACCCACTCCAGACGTCTCTGGCGTTTTGTGAGTAGGTTCTCTGAGAATAGCACGACTGAACTACTCAGATTCTACTGTTAAATAAGTACCCAACCAACGTTGGTGGTGCCATGTCGTGTAGTTCCTATAGTACCCCTGCAGGACCTGCGCGTTTGGATAACATAAACTGTGGGCTTGGTGTTAGACTGGCTCTGTGCACCCCCACCGCGTATGTTAGCCGGAATTGCATTAGCTAGCTCACAGTGCCACTAGAGTCTCCTCTTATCGGGGAGAGATTAGTTTCTGGCATCCTTAGATCATGACAACCCTGATCCCTCAGAATCGTGGAAACAATGTACTACTTTTCGCTCAGTCACTCGTGCTTATATGTTCGGTTTCTCTCAGAGAGTTACACAGAATAAACAGTCTGGGTGTTTCAATAAGTATTTATTGAACAGTTGTTATTCTGGTGTACAATATATGTGCTGCAGCAACCAGCAGACAATAGCAGAGATATATTATCAGCAGTACGATAAAAGTGAAAGGGTAGTACAGTTCTACCATATTGCAAGAATCATGAATACATACATGAATATAAAATGCATTATAAAAAGTGCGCGTACTCCTACGATGCCTAACTAGATGTACCTAAGTGTACCTAGCATGTGTGTAGGTCTAAAAGCCTAAGAGCCAAGAATCCTTCTAGGATTTAGTCGAACCCCATTACCTGAATAGAGAGAGTGTGGGACCCCGTCCTGGTCTCGAGTTGGACACCCCGCAAGGGCTGTGTTAGACCGATGTCAGCTGGAGCGACTGCATGCAGGAGCCTCAGGGTCTCTGGTCAGTATGTCAGCATGGAAGTCTCAGTTCCCTCTATCTTACCGTGGCAAGATGTGGTGTATTTATACCCTAAAGTATCTCGTCCCTCAGTATGGTTTGTATTGGTCTTTGTTAGACATGAGGAAGATGTCCGGGGTGAACTTTGTACATATATTATGCGGGAGATGTAGCTGGTGAATGCTCATGCATAATTTATGAGTACATTGTAGGCCTGTGTTCTGGAAAAACCCTGCAGTGTTCTAACCACAGACTAGATAACGTTCAACCCTCAGAGTTCATTGTGTACTGTAGGGAACTAATGTAGGTGAAAGATCATGCCTATAATAGGGCATAGGAGATCATGACTATAATAGGGCATAGACGATTATGACCATAATAGGGCATATACGAATATGACCATAATAGGGCACATACGATTATGACCATATACGGCATATATGAACGTGTCTATATTAGGGCCTCTATACGAAACATAACAAGGAGACCACATGGAAAACACAATGATCCTCGATCCCCCACATGTGGGCATGTACACGCAATGTGCATGCCAGCGGTTCATAGCTAAAGGTGAAAATCAGTGGTGATAAAGGACACCCCTGTTGCGTGCCCAGCTTGACATCAAAGACTTCGAATGTTACTTACCCCATCTTGAGCTGCACCACCAGATGACTGTACAGTGCACGCAGCCACCACAAGTATCAAGGACGAAACACTTCGCTTATAAAGTTGGAAACAGATATCTCTTCCCTAAGGTATCAAAAGTCTTCTCAATATGCATTGAGACTGCCACCAGTACCCCATCACCGGTCGGCAGATCTCCTAAAAACCTGAGAAGACAGTGGATATTAAGGAAGGTGTTGCTGCCCAGGAGGAACCCGTTCTAATCAGTATGCACAAGAGTACCATCAATGGGCAGCAGCCAGTTTGCTACTACCTTCCCAAAATTTTATAGTCCAGGTTCAAGAGCGACAGCGGACGATATGACTGAAGGTCCAGTGGGTCATGGCCCGGCTTGAGGAGCACCATTATGAGTGCCTCCTGGAGGTATTTCAGTAGTTCACCTCCTCCCATGCCTCATTATACATCTCAAGCAGCCTGGGAGAGTACGTGACACCAAACGCAGTGTAATATTCTATAAGAAGCCCGTCCATGCCCGGGGTCCTAGCAGAGGCAATTTGCACTATGGTCAACTGGCTCTCCTCAATCTACAGGGGAGCGTTGATGTCTACTTGCTGTAGTTGGTCCAATCGGGGAAAGGGAAGCCTTCAGAGAACGTCTACAAGGTCAAATGTGGAAGGGGTAGTGACCTCTGAATAAAGGGTTTGGCAACAAAAGCATGGTTGTTGTCAACCTGAGTTTTGACAATGCACCCACTTATCCAGCTGCAAGGATCAGATTGGGGAGTGTGTGCGGTAGGACTGGGTAGAGTTCGCAGAGTTCTGCACTCTGCCGCCCTACAGGGAGTTCCTCAAGCGGCAGAGTGTTTGTCCGTCCTTTAAAATCAGCGCAAACTGAACCATGCACAGCGCAAGAGGGCACTGCTTCTTTCTGCCGCTAGAGGAGGAGTTCTACTCAAGCGGCAGCTTCCTCAACTCATCTGGAGTAAGATTTTCCTCGCTCGCACTCACCAACTTAACGTTGGTGAGCACGAGCAAGGAAAAAACTCAGTTCTGTGGTATTTTTCAGAACTCTGCGTGCTGTGCGGAGTGGGAAAAACTCCACTAGCGTAGTGGAATTTCATGCCCAGGCCTAGTGTGCGGTCATCCCTGACCAGCCATGCCAGAAGCCGTCCCGCCCTATCTCCCTCATCATGTAAGCATGTAATATATTGTTTATAATCCAGCTTTGCTAGCCTTGCCTCTTTATAGCGGTACTCCACTCGCATCTGGCATAGTCAGTCAGAGGTATTGGACGATATTCGCACGTCAAGCAGCTACTGCTCCCCCTCCTTTGCTTTAAGCTCTCTTCTCAATGTCTGTTGGACCCCACAAACTGTGGCAATACAGTATCCCCGGACAACCACTTTGTGGGCATCCCATTGTACAGCCATATGAGATACGGACCCAGCATTCAAGGAAAAATATTGGGTGAAGTGTGTTACCAGTGCATCACGGAAGGGAGCATCACATATCACCTCCACCTGCAGCCTCCATGTAGGTATGCAAGGTCGGGCCCTCCCCCAGCACAACTTCAAGAGAAGCGAGCAATGATCAGACAATGTTCATGCCAGTTATTCACTTCAGATAATCATGGGGCAAATCTCTCGCTGGGGACTATCGCCTCGTGGGGAGACCCATCCTTGGCTGCCTGTCTTGGTGTGGCACGGACCTTCCAGGGGCTCCTGGGCGATGGGGGCTTCTGGGGTTTGTTGCAGATCCTATAGGGGCCTTGAGCATCTAGCGGGAGAGGATCAGGAAGGATTTCATGTTGGCCAGGCCGGAGTTTGCAATCAGGCGACTGCTCCGGTCGCCATCTTGGCCATGCCCTGCCTTAAGCAGTTTAAGTGCAGTGAAAAGAGTTCATTAGCAGATGTAGATTTAACCCCACTTCTTTGTTTCCCAGGATTTGGGTCGAGGAATGTTAATGGCTCTATTGTGTGGAGAGGACTTTGATCCTCCTGCTGGTCAGCAGAGTAAAATGCTTCACCCAGTGGGGGGAGGGGGCAAAGCCTAGAATCTGTTTATGAGCTGATCAAGGGAAGTGTGTCAATTCTTAAAGTATCATAAGGAGTTAGATATGACAAAAGTGTCTGTGGATCTACACCCAGGATGCATTTTTGCCCCAAGATTGATACCTCACTAGACCCTGCATGCCTAAATATGGCTAAACTGTGCTTTGGTGCAGATTTCACCTATAATGTGTAATTCAGTTAAGCATCACAGATTTTCAGTACACACTACAGACCTACACTGTCAATGTCTACTCACATTATAAGGCCTATCCCTGGTCAGCACTGATTCTTGAAGGATGCTTTCTGCAATAGCCTACCAGTGCATAGATAAGGGGCTGCGCAAGTTGGAAATTACATTCGAGTACTCCACACATGTATAACCAGTAGAGCGTCTTACACTAGCTGCAGCCTTAAATGGCAGACATGGGCTCTTAGCAGACTCAGTTCATTTCCATAAAATTTACCATGACTGAGTGTCATATAGTTAGACTCAGTTACAGTAAAATTCCAATACCAGGTAGTCCAAAAACAAAACCTCCAGGGGGATTAACAGTGGAACTAATTTCCTATATTTACTATTCTGAATGGCTATGTGTTGACAATGCAGCCTTTCCTCATGCACACATTTTCTGAACACATACATTTGTGGTGAACAAAAATGTTTATTGGAAATGAGCATGGCACTCTTTATGAACCTTGTTTGTAGAATGCAAGCGGACGAATCTCATAAAATGGAAACATTTACAAGCTAACCGTCTCAACAAAATGCAAAGAAAAATATTAAAAGTTAACTGTTGTAAAATATGTTTACCTGGTCGGAAACCTATAGGATTTGTAGTTATCCAATGCGAAATAGTAAGATTGTCAAAAAATTATTTAACAATTTATTTATATTGACATTTCCACTTCAGGGAATCAGTCAGCTTTAATCTGTCTGTTTATAGATTTAATGAACCTACTAGACATTTGCAAATGTTATTATTATTATTATTATTAAGCTTGTAGAGTGCCTGGTTACTCCAACGGAGTGTCCCCGCGCTAGAACACCATTAAAAACACAGCACCTAGCCCGGACCCACCCCCTCCCCCTAGCCTATGGCCCTAAGAAGTAAGAGGCCTACTTTCGGCCCCCCGGGGGGTGCTGGAAGAGCCAGATTTTTAGTTTTTTCCGGAACAACGTCTCAGATGGGCAAGTCCTTAAATCCACAGGTAGGTCATTCCAGGCCTTAGCCGCAAGGAAGCCAAAGGAGCTGCCTCCTGCCTGCACCTTCCGCACCTTAGGCACAATAATCTTCGCCGTGCCCAATGACCTCAGATTCCGAGCAGGTCTGTATGCAGTGAGAAGGGGGCACAGAAATCTTGGCCCTTTCTCGTTGAGGATCCTATGGCTAAAACACAAGGCCTTAAAGGTGACTCTAGCCTGTATAGGGAGCCAGTGTAATTCCCTCAAGGCCGCCCCCACCGAGACCCGCCTAGGGATATTCAGAATTAGCCGAGGTGCAGCATTCTGAACCTTCTGCAAGATGTTCAGATTTCTTTTAGTCACCCCTAGGTAAAGGATGTTACAGTAGTCCAGACGGGACGTAACAAGGGCCTGTACAATGGTTCTTTTGGCGTCTAGTGGGAGTAGGTCCAGGATTTTTTTGCAACATTTTAAGAAAACCAAAGCAGGCTCTTGCCACAGCTGATATCTGCTCTGAGTAAGAGAGGGTGTCATCGAACCATACTCCCAAATTCTTGACCTTGACCTTGGGGGTCGGAGTAGGGCCCAACTCCTCCGGCCACCACAAATGTGACCATATAGAGGGCTGCTTACCAACTACCATCACCTCCGTCTTTCCCGCATTCAGCTGCAGGCAGCTGAACTTCATCCAGTTAGCAAGCTCACCCAAGCAGACCTTGAAATGAGATGCCGTTCCTGCCCCCTTTTGCTCCAGGGTAACAATCAACTGAGTGTCATCAGCATTTGACACCAGTTTCACCCCATGTCTCAACACAATATCTGCCAGGGGGCGCATGTAAATATTAAATAGGGTAGGGCTAAGGTACCCCTTGAGACAGAGGGCAAACTTTGGATTTAAAAGGATGTTGTAGGACCTGGGAGGATCTGTTCTGCAGAAAGTGTTTAATCCACTCCCATGTACAGCCACCGACCCTGGCCTCTCCCAGCCGTTCCAGCAGAAGACCGTGGGAGACCGTGTCAAACGCAGCACTCAGATCTAGGAGGATCAGTGCAGTTGTTCTTCCCTCATCGACTGTGAGGCCTACTGTTTAGTATCGGCCACATAGTGTGGTTTGATTAAGTCGATTGAGACAAATCTTTTCTCCTTTTTCCCGGCAAGAGGCGGCAGAAGTACAGTTCTTGTGCCTTGGATTGCTAGGACCGGTACAGCGGTTCTGTAGGATGGTCCGAATTCAATTTTGTCTGCAATCTTTTCTCTGACCAGATCCCCGACTTTTGGGATCCAGACAGGTCTTGCCGTTACTGCCTTGACTTCCTCAGTGGCGGTCTGCTTTAAGTGGACGTTGCTTTGTTGTGTACTGGATTCATTTAGATCCTGTAAAACAGCCAAACGATC
The DNA here is from genome assembly GCA_963921515.1 of Calotriton arnoldi. NCBI lineage: Eukaryota > Metazoa > Chordata > Amphibia > Caudata > Salamandridae > Calotriton > Calotriton arnoldi. The sequence continues at coordinate 723,404 of CAWUFW010006789.1, read as the reverse complement.
ATGGATATCAAATGGTTTTTCATCCGCCACTGTGCCTCCACAATCAAGATCAGGTACCCACATTCCTGTCCCAAATAGGACCTCGTAAGGAGTGACACCCCCTAGAGAGCTTCTTGGCTGGTTGTTAATTGCTCTTTGGACCCCATAAAGGTGACTGACCCAACTACCACCCTTGCCTAATATCCTAGCTGTTAAAGATTGCTTTAAGTCACGGTTTTTCCTCTCCACAACCGAATTTCCCTCAGGATGGTACGGAGAGGAGTACCGCAATGCTACGCCCAATCCTTCCATGGCCTCTTTGTAATCCCGAGAGCTAAACGCCGGGCCACGGTCAGAATGTAACGTGCCAACTGCGTATGTGCCGATAAAGACTCGCAAATCTTTTATAACAGTTCGAGCGTCAGCCGAGCGCTGAGGCCAGACCCATAGGAATCTAGAGCAGGAATCCACTGCAACCATGATATATTTCTTGGCCCCATCAGATTGTAGGGGTCCGCGGTGGTCCAAATACACACATGCGAGAGGTTTGTCTGATTTTAGTAATGGTGTCTGCGCTGGGCGTGCTATGGTGGAGCCTTTCATCTGCTGGCAGATGTCGCACTTTAAGATGTAGTCTTTGGTCTGCTTTGTTAACCCTGGCCCCCAGTAGCGCTGTTTCAGTAAAAAAATAGTCACTGTAACGCCTGTATGCGCAGAACCCAAACCCTTGTGTGCTGCTAGAATTAAGCCTTGCCTACGATCCATATTTGGTATTACTCTGTCCCCCACTCCAGGAATCTGAGCATATGGAATGTTGTGTGCATCTAACTTGTAGGAGTAATTGAGTGGAAATTTCTTTGGTACTGCTGTGCTGCCTTTGCCTGAAGCGATGACAGCTACCATAATCTCGTCGTCTATCCTTGTTTTTGAACGAGTGATTGCAGCTACGGACGCTGTGCGTACAGCCCCCTTTGCGGCTTCATCAGCCAATGAATTCCCTTCAACGTGAACGACATCACGCTGATGACTCAGTGTATGTATCACGTGAGCCCTTGGTAATTCGTTTCTCAACTCCACTACCTGTACCCATAACATTTTATGCTTAATTGTGCCACCTTTCGCATCTTTAAACCCGTTTTGTTCCCAATGATGTACATATTCATTGTACGACTGTACACAGTAAAAGGAATCACACACAATTAGTGTGGGGAATTCGTGATCCATATTTACCAGTGCCAGTATTAGTGCTTTTAATTCTGCCAACTGAGCCGTGCAGTCTCCTAGAGATTGCGTTTTAGTGCAACTTGGATGGAACTTTCCATCGCGCATGCAACCTTTAACGATTGCACACGCTGCGCTGTAAGCTTGCTTACTCCCTATGGCCGGTTGAGCAGATCCGTCAGTGTAAATGATGTATTCCTACTGATCTAGAGGCAAAATCTCATTTGGTAGAGGATATTCTTGTTCGCATTGCAGAAATGCTTATGTTTTTAAACTTGGATCAAATCTGTATTCAACATCCGTTGCAGTAAGAGAATTAGCCCATTGTATCCATCTGGGATGTAAGGCTTTCGCATTTGGAATGCTAGCCTTTGTAACAGCTTCTAAGGCTGGTACTGGGGTCATGACTACTATGCGCTTTCCCTGAGCCAGAGCTCTTTCTCTTGCTACAGCGGTCTGTACTGCTGTCAGGATTTTTTCTGTTGAAGTGAAACGCATTTCTGCGTTTGTGTACAGGTGTGATTTGAATGCGATTGGTACCGTTTCGCCTTCATTGAAAGTTAAATAAGTGTACCCGCATTGACCCGCTATTACTCGGATCACTAAGTTGCGTACGTTTACGCGTGTCTGTAAATGTTTTGAAGCTATCATGTCTTCCTGTAGTGAAGGTAGGATATTTGTATGTTCCCGTGTCCATTGTCTGACTGAAAAATCAGGTTTTATTAAGTCGTAGAAAGGTTTTACTTTTTCTGCGTAATCCAAAATGTATGTTCGACCAAAATTTAGGAATCCCAGAATTGATTGTAAATTCTTTAATGATTTTGGGGGCTGAAGCAGCGCACACTTTTCTAAAAAGTTAGATGCTAGGCTTTTTCCTTCACTTGACAGCTCATACCCTAAGAACAGGACATTGAGATGGGCAATTTTTGATTTTTTTAAATTAAATTTATAGCCCTCAGAGGCAAATCCCATAATAATGGTGCTCACCCTGGTCAAGTGCCTCGGTAAGTCATCGTCCGTCAGATAAATATCATCCACATAGGACAATGCTTCTTCATCCAAATTTTGGAGTAACTCTGTTACCCTTGCTGAAAACAACCCCGGGCTATTCTTATACCCTTGGGGGAGTCGACAAAATTGCCGTTGTGACCCTAGCGCTGAGAATGCGGTCAAATACCTGCTTTCAGGCGCTATATTTTGGTATAAAAATCCATTTGAGATATCAAGTTTTGTTTTGTATTTTTTTGCACAATGTTATTCATTAATGCGGCACTGTGTGCATTTTGAACTGCAAATGTCTTTGTGCAAGTGTTTAAATGTCTGTAATCTAAAACTAAACGATATGTGTTGTCAGGTTTTGATACGGGGAGCAAAGGATTGTTCATTGGTGAGGTGCAATTTTCTATCACCCCCTGGTATTCAAGTTGATCTAGGATCTCCCTGACTTGTTTTTTAGCTTCCTGTTTTATAGGATATTGCCTTTGAGCATTTGTGGAAACTTTTAACGGGATCACGTGGTGCGTTGAATCCTCATCCCAACCAGCATGATTTTTGTACAATGCTGGAGCTAGGGCAACTGCCCACTCCTGCGCATATGCATGTTTTAAATGTATGGGAAAGAGGTCGGAAAATGCTGGAAAAATTATCGTTTCTCCCTTAGGGCACTCCATGACGAATGCTGGCGGCCAGTCTGGCTCTGCTAATAAGATGACATATCCAGATGACAGATTTTTCCAAAATAGACCTTTAATTTTCCTGGGCTTGTCCCCCTCCATCCGGAGTGTTATCTCATGTAACTTATGTGGGACACTTACCCGAGAATCAGGTGTTTCCACCGTGATAAACTCACTCAACTCCGTTGTCACCAGAAATTCCTTTAGGTTCTGGCGAGCTATAGTTACTTCTGCCGCGCTGTTTAGCATCGTCAGAGCCCATTCCCCGTTCAGAAGCTGTGTCCTCAGAATTCTGGGCATGTCTGATCTTAAGACCTGCTACCGTCTTCTTTTTGAACTGAGGTTTTTGTTTATCTTCTTTTTTAGGTGTGTAGTCCTCAGCGCGTTGCGTGTCTCTGGACTTTGTACGCTCCTCTGACCGTCCTTCCCTATCAGAGTTTTTTTATGAACCCTGCAAGTAACGAGAGGAACGTGTATCAGTATCCTGATACCTGTCAGGTTTTTTAATATTATCCCTATTCCGGAGGTTATACCTCCTTTCAGAGGGTTCCTGTTGAGGAGACCTACCTCTGTATTGAGATCTGCTGTCTTTAGACTTTTGTTGTTTTTTATTTTCCCACTTCGTTTTAGAAGAAGTAGGTGTCTGCTTTGTAGTGTCCTTTTCAGGACTGCCCACCAGTTGTGGTTTTAATGCTTTCCCACCTAGACTGTCTCTGCCTAGTTCTGCATATGCAGTTTCAATTATTTTGGGTATTTCGTGTGGTTGATCTACTGGACTGAACTCCTTTAGGCGTTGGCGGATCGCCACTGAATCTGCTTCCCCCTTAATGTTAGCTAGTATTATGGCTGATACCTGTTCGTAGTTACCTAGTAACTTCATCCCTAAGTTAAGGGCAGGCTCTGCTCCGTACTCATTTTGTATCTGTCTCAATACATCAGGTACTACTGCTAATGACGGGATACCATGCGTTCTGGTATATATGGCAGCAAAGACTGTCCCCAAGAGGTGCAGTCCTCTATTTGTGGTGTGATCCCCATGGGCAAGTAGATTGTTAGTATTCTGTGTTTATGACAGGTGGTAGTATTCGGGAATACCGCCTCAAGCGGAGTTATTTTCTGAGCTATCCAGAATGGTATTTGTTCGCGTTTTGCGGGCATTTTGCCCATTACCGCGTGTAATGTTTGAGGAGTAATTTTATTTCCTGTACCCTGAGCTGGAGTACTATTTGCTGCACCTGGTGCAGGTTGGAGTGTTAAAGTCCTCATGACAAATTGTGTCAGGTTTCTGTAGATTTTAATTAAATCTGTGTGTTGTACGAGTAAGTCTCCTGGTGACATTGTGCCAATGTCAGGATGTGGTGTGTAGGCCGCTAATATTGGCCATGTGGCTCCTTCTCCTCCCAGTGGGCCTAACCTTACTCTTTCTCGTACGTGGGGTAGGGCACCATTAAACCAGTAATATTGTTCCTGGTACGTGAGTGGAATATCTATGTCCTCAAATGGACAATATTCCCGTGGTGCATCTCCTTCTATATAGTAGTGAAATGTCTTTGTTATTGCATTTGCTGCTGGGAGTGTAACCCATGAATAGAATACCTCTGTTTTATTTGATTCGTGTGCCACTATCATGAAAACTACAATGCCACCCTTAGCTTGTAAGCCATTTTCTAATAGTCTTATGGTGACTGTCCTTCTGAATTTTGGTGCAATCTGTATTGCATCCTCAGGATCTTCCTCCTCGTCTGACGGGGGCAGTGGCATTGTAGTGGATCTAAGACCGCGGTAGTCATCGTGTATAGAACACAGACTAATGTTTCAAAGAAACTATGATAAGATTTTAGGCACAATTTTAGGAACACTATGTCCTTTCAAGCTTGAATAACCAACAGCCAATAAATAGTATTTTCGTACTACTCAGCTGCGGCGGATTTTGTGCCCACCCACTCCAGACGTCTCTGGCGTTTTGTAAGTAGGTTCTCTGAGAATAGCACAACTGAACTACTCAGATTCTACTGTTAAATAAGTACCCAACCAACGTTGGTGGCGCCATGTCGTGTAGTTCCTATAGTACCCCTGCAGGACCTGCGCGTTTTGATAACATAAACTGTGGGCTTGGTGTTAGACTGGCTCTGTGCACCCCCACCGCGTATGTTAGCCGGATTTGCATTAGCTAGCTCACAGTGCCACTAGAGTCTCCTCTTATCGGAGAGAGATTAGTTTCTGGCAACCTTAGATCATGACAACCCTGATCCCTCAGAATCGTGGAAACAATGTACTACTTTTCGCTCAGTCACTCGTGCTTATATGTTCGGTTTCTCTCAGAGAGTTACACAGAATAAACAGTCTGGGTGTTTCAATAAGTATTTATTGAACAGTTGTTATTCTGGTGTACAATATATGTGCTGCAGCAACCAGCAGACAATAGCAGAGATATATTATCAGCAGTACGATAAAAGTGAAAGGGTAGTACAGTTCTACCATATTGCAAGAATTATGAATACATACATGAATATAAAATGCATCATAAAAAGTGCACGTACTCCTACGATGCCTAACTAGATGTACCTAAGTGTACCTAGCATGTGTGTAGGTCTAAAAGCCTAAGAGCCAAGAATCCTTCTAGGATTTAGTCGAACCCCATTACCTGAATAGAGAGAGTGTGGGACCCCGTCCTGGTCTCGAGTTGGACACCCCGCAAGGGCTGTGTTAGACCGCTGTCAGCTGGAGCGACTGCATGCAGGAGCCTCAGGGTCTCTGGTCAGTATGTCAGCATGGAAGTCTCGGTTCCCTCTATCTTACTGTGGCAAGATGTGGTGTATTTATACCCTAAAGTATCTCGTCCCTCCGTATGGTTTGTATTGGTCTTTGTTAGACATGAGGAAGACGTCAGGGGTGAACTTTGTACATATATTATGCAGGAGATGTAGCTGGTGAATGCTCATGCATAATTTATGAGTACATTGTAGGCCTGTGTTCTGGAAAAACCCTGCAGTGTTCTAACCACAGACTAGATAACGTTCAACCGTCAGAGTTCGTTGTGTACTGTAGGTAACTAATGTAGGTGAAAGATCATGCCTATATTAGGGCATAGGAGATCATGACTATAATAGGGCATAGATGATTATGACCATAATAGGGCATATACGAATATGACCATAATAGGGCATTTACGATTATGACCATATACGGCATATATGAACGTGTCTATATTAGGGCCTCTATACAAAACATAACAAGGAGACCACATGGAAAACACAATGATCCTCGATCCCCCACATGTGGGCATGTACACGCAGTGTGCATGCCAGCGGTTCATAGCTAAAGGTGAAAATCAGTGGTGATGAAGGACACCCCTGTTGCGTGCCCAGCTTGACATCAAAGCCTTCGAATGTTACTTACCCCATCTTGAGATGCACCACCGGATGACTGTACAGTGCACGCAGCCACCACAAGTATCAAGGACGAAACACTTCGCTTATAAAGTTGGAAGCAGATATCTCTTCCCTAAGGTATCAAAATTCTTCTCAATATGCATTGAGACTGCCACCAGTACCCCATCACCGGTCGGCAGATCTCCTAAAAACCCGAGAAGACAGTGGATATTAAGGAAGGTGTTGCTGCCCGGGAGGAACCCGTTCTAATCAGTATGCACAAGAGTACCATCAATGGGCAGCAGCCGGTTTGCTACTACCTTACCCAAAATTTTATAGTCAAGGTTCAAGAGCGACAGCGGACGATATGACTGAAGGTCCAGTGGGTCATGGCCCGGCTTGAGGAGCACCATTATGAGTGCCTCCTGGGGGTAGTTCAGTAGTTCACCTCCTCCCATGCCTCATTATACATCTCAAGCAGCCTGGGAGAGTACGTGACACCAAACGCAGGGTAATATTCTATAAGAAGCCCATCCATGCCCGGGGTCCTAGCACAGGCAATTTGCACTATGGTCAACTGGCTCTCCTCAATCTACAGGGGAGCGTTGATGTCTACTTGCTGTAGTTGGTCCAATCGGGGAAAGGAAAGCCTCCAGAGAACGTCTACAAGGTCAAATGTGGAAGGGGTAGTGATCTCTGAATAAAGGGTTTGGCAACAAAAGCATGGTTGTTGTCAACCTGAGTTTTGACAATGCACCCACCTATCCAGCTGCAAGGATCAGATTGGGGCGTGTGTGCGGTAGGACTGGGTAGAGTTCGCAGAGTTCTGCACTCTGCCGCCCTACAGGGAGTTCCGCAAGCGGCAGAGTGTTTGTCCATCCTTTAAAATCAGCGCAAACTGAACCATGCACAGCGCAAGAGGGCGCTGCTTCTTTCTGCCGCTAGAGGAGGAGTTCTACTCAAGCGGCAGCTTCCTCAACTCATCTGGAGTAAGATTTTCCTCGCTCGCACTCACCAACTTAAAGTTGGCGAGCGCGAGCAAGGAAAAAACTCAGTTCTGTGGTATTTTTCAGAACTCTGCGTGCTGTGCAGAGTGGGAAAAACTCCACTTGCGGAGTGGAATTTCATGCCCAGGCCTAGTGTGCGGTCATCCCTGACCAGCCATTCCAGAAGCCGTCCCGCCCTATCTCCTTCATCATGTAAGCATGTCATATATTGTTTATAATCCAGCTTCGCTAGCCTTGCCTCTTTATAGCGGTACTCCACTCGCATCTGGCATAGTCAGTCAGAGGTATTGGACGATATTCGCACCTCAAGCAGCTACAGCTCCCCCTCCTTCGCTTTAAGCTCTCTTCTCAATGTCTGTTGGACCCCACAAACTGTGGCAATACAGTATCCCCGGACAACCACTTTGTGGGCATCCCATTGTACAGCCCTATGAGATACGGACCCAGCATTCAAGGCAAAATATTGGGTGAAGAGTGTTACCAGTGCATCACGGAAGGGAGCATCACATATCACCTCCACCTGCAGCCTCCATGTAGGTATGCAAGGTCGGGCCCTCCCCCAGCACAACGTCAAGAGAAGCGAGCAATGATCAGACATTGTTCATGCCAGTTATTCAGTTCAGATAATCATGGGGCAAATCTCTCGCTGGGAACTATCGCCTCGTGGGGAGACCCATCCTTGGCTGCCTGTCTTGGTGTGGCACGGACCTTCCAGGGGCTCCTGGGCGATGGGGGCTTCTGGGGTTTGTTGCAGATCCTATAGGGGCCTTGAGCATCTAGCGGGAGAGGATCAGGAAGGATTTCATGTTGGCCAGGCCGGAGTTTGCAATCAGGCGACTGCTCCGGTCGCCTCTTGGCCACGCCCTGCCTTAAGCAGTTTAAGTGCAGTGAAAAGAGTTAATTAGCAGATGCAGATTTAACCCCACTTCTTTGTTTCCCAGGATTTGGGTCGAGGAATGTTAATGGCTCTATTGTGTGGAGAGGACTTTGATCCTCCTGCTGGTCAGCAGAGTAAAATGCTTCACCCAGTGGGGGGGAGGGGCCAAAGCCTAGAATCTGTTTATGAGCTGAGCAAGGGAAGTGTGTCAATTCTTAAAGTATCATAAGGAGTTAGATATGACAAAAGTGTCTGTGGATCTACACCCAGGATGCATTTTTACCCCAAGATTGATACCTCACTAGACCCTGCATGCCTAAATATGGCTAAACTGTGCTTTGGTGCAGATTTCACCTATAATGTGTAATTCAGTTAAGCATCACAGATTTTCAGTACACACTACAGACCTACACTGTCAATGTCTACTCACATTATAAGGCCTATCCCTGGTCAGCACTGATTCTTGAAGGATGCTTTCTGCAATAGCCTACCAGTGCATAGATAAGGGGCTGCGCAAGATGGAAATCACATTTGAGTACTCCACACATGTATAACCAGTAGAGCGTCTTACACTAGCTGCAGCCTTAAATGGCAGACATGGGCTCTTAGCAGACTCAGTTCATTTCCATAAAATGTACCATGACTGAGTGTCAGATAGTTAGACTCAGTTACAGTAAAATTCCAATACCAGGTAGTCCAAAAACAAAACCTCCAGGGGGATTAACAGTGGAACTAATTTCCTATATTTACTATTCTGAATGGCTATGTGTTGACAATGCAGCCTTTCCTCATGCACACATTTTCTGAACACATACATTTGTGGTGAACAAAAATGTTTATTGGAAATGAGCATGGCACTCTTTATGAACCTTGTTTGTAGAATGCAAGCGGACGAATCTCATAAAATGGAAACATTTACAAGCTAACCGTCTCAACAAAATGCAAAGAAAAATATTAAAAGTTAACTGTTGTAAAATATGTTTACCTGTTCGGAAACCTATAGGATTTGTAGTTATCCAATGCGAAATAGTAAGATTGTCAAAAAATTATTTAACGATTTATTTATATTGACATTTCCACTTCAGGGAATCAGTCAGCTTTAATCTGTCTGTTTATAGATTTAATGAACCTACTAGACATTTGCATATGTTATTATTATTATTATTATTATTATTAAGCTTGTAGAGTGCCTGGTTACTCCAACGGAGGGTCCCCGCGCTAGAACACCATTAAAACCACAGCAACTAGCCCGGACCCACCCCCCTCCCCCTAGCCTATGGCCCTAAGAAGTAAGAGGCCTACTTTCGGCCCCCCGGGGGGTGCTGGAAGAGCCAGGTTTTTAGTTTTTTCCGGAACAACGTCTCAGATGGGCAAGTCCTTAAATCCACAGGTAGGTCATTCCAGGCCTTAGCCGCAAGGAAGCCAAAGGAGCAGCCTCCTGCCCGCACCTTAGGCACAATCACCTTCGCCGTGCCCAATGACCTCAGGTTCCGAGCAGGTCTGTATGCAGTGAGAAGGGGGCACAGAAATCTTGGCCCTTTCTTGTTGAGGATCCTATGGCCAAAACACAAGGCCTTAAAGGTGACTCTAGCCTGTATAGGGAGCCAGTGTAATTCCCTCAAGGCCGCCCCCACCGAGGCCCGCCTAGGGATATTCAGAATTAGCCGAGGTGCAGCATTCTGAACCTTCTGCAAGATGTTCAGATTTCTTTTAGTCACCCCTAGGTAAAGGATGTTACAGTAGTCCAGACGGGACGTAACAATGGCCTGTACAATGGTTCTTTTGGCGTCTAGTGGGAGTAGGTCCAGGATTTTTCGCAACATTTTAAGAATACCAAAGCAGGCTCTTGCCACAGCTGATATCTGCTCTGAGTAAGAGAGGGTGTCATCGAACCATACTCCCAAATTCTTGACCTTGACCTTGGGGGTCGGAGTAGGGCCCAAGTCCTCCGGCCACCACAAATGTGACCATATAGAGGGCTGCTTGCCAACTACCATCACCTCCGTCTTTCCCGCATTCAGCTGCAGGCAGCTGAACTTCATCCAGTTAGGAAGCTCACCCAAGCAGACCTTGAAATGAGATGCCATTCCTGCCCCCTTTTGTTCCAGGGTAACAATCAACTGAGTGTCATCAGCATTTGACACCAGTTTCACCCCATGTCTCAACACAATATCTGCCAGGGGGGCGCATGTAAATATTAAATAGGGTAGGGCTAAGGGCCGAACCCTGTGGTACCCCTTGAGACAGAGTGCAAACTTTGGATTTAAAAGTATGTTGTAGGACCTGGGAGGATCTGTTCTGCAGAAAGTGTTTAATCCACTCCCATGTACAGCCACCGACCCCGGCCTCCCCCAGCCGTTCCAGCAGAAGACCGTGGGAGACCGTGTCAAACACAGCACTCAGATCTAGGAGGATCAGTGCAGTTGTTCTTCCCTCATCGACAGTGGTTTTCCAGGCCTCCGAAGCTAGAAGTAAGGCCGACTCGGTACTATGAAGCGGCCTAAAGCCAGACTGGGTTTCATGGAGAACCCGTCTTTCTTCCAAAAACATAGACAATTGGCTATTTAAAGGTTTCTCCGCGATTTTAGCAACGTAGGGGAGCAAGGATATAGGTCTCAAATTCTCTGGAAGAGCAGGGTCTAGAGAAGGTTTCTTTAGCAGTAGTACCACCATAGCATGTTTCCAGTTGCCAGGAACCTCCCCGAATTAAAGGACATGTTCAAAAGTTTGGTAAGAACCGGTGCAATTACTTCTTTCCCTCGCAAGAGAAATTTCGGGGAGATCGGATCCAGGGGGGACCCAGATTTGACTGTTTCCATGAGTTTTAGGACGTCACTTTCTACAGGAGGGCGAACAACCTCAATTACACCACTTCTAAAACAGACCTTGAGTAAATACAGAAACATCTAAGGGTCAAAGCAAGGCTGAACCATGATCAGCAGGTCAATGAAGACTTTAATATTTGTACTCCATGCATCAGAAGGAGCAAAAATCAACATATGGTACAAGAATGTTTACAGTGTCCAGCCAGGTAGCCCACAGATGTGGATACACTTAGCTTGAGTTTGCAGTGACAAAGAAAATTTGTAGGCTATAAGAACCAGACACCTGAAAGGACTGTTTAGAAGCCACAGTAAAAACAAAATCATTGGATCAGATGGAATCCTTCTTGCAAATGGTTTCCTTCTGTGGGTGTTCTAGAGATCTGTTGTGCCTAGAGAATGATGCCTGAAGGGTAAGCCAAACATGTCTCCATGGTTCAAATCTTTGTTTATGAGGGCTCATACTAGATAGTCTTTGTTGTCGGAGGTTTTATCTGAGCATTTCAACACCTTTCTTCAGACTTGCAACAATCTGTCTTTCCTAAACAGGTGCAGGTGCATCTTGTTCCTCAATGACTATATATATTTTTCATAGTTTTTGGAAGTGGTGCTTACTGGTCGCAATACAGAATATCACTAATAAGAATCACACAGTTGAAGTTATATGGACTTTGCCTGTACAGAATACAGAATATAGAGGAACAAGTAGCCTGCCATGATTTCCTTGGGAAAAATAACTCTCCAGTTATTCCCAAATTTGAATTTCAAATTAAAAATGTGAAAAGTACATTAAGTGAAATAGGTGCCTATTTTCAGGAAAATGTTTTTTTACTGAGTATTGAAATAAAGATGAGGTTTTACTTAAATAAAAATCTTTACCACTTTGAGATGTACTCCACAATGCAAAAACGTCATGTAAAGCCTGAAACTGACAAGAGAGCTGCATTTTCCTCACAAATCTCTAAATGCTATGTATATTTGGCAGACTTGCATTGCCAATTTTTCCTTTTGTCCAAAACTGTCAGACTCATTATCCATGTAAACAGTAAAGTAATAATCTAGTACCTCCTAATAACCAATCTTTTTTAATACCTTTCACCAATATTTTCTGTTTTTGGCATTTCTAGAATGGCATCTTGTTGTAGATTGATGACTCCAGACAAGCAGCAGTTTGAATGTAGTCCTTATTCTGATAAGAGACCAAAGGAGATAAGAAGGCATTCTCCCTCACCAACCAACAACCAACTCTTCCCTTCAGAATCTGATGACCTCAGTTGCATGAGTGCACAATCCACCAATGTCATCAAGTTCCTACTAGGCGTCACACATCCCATTTCTTCCTTCTTTTTCACAAATTGCAAACAGTAGAAATGACCAAACATTGTGTGAAAGAGAAACTTATGATAAAAGTAAAGGAAATTAAAAGAACTAAATCAGTTTAACCTGAGTGTAAACTGTAAAGTATAAACATTTAGAAAATTAAAACATGATAGTGAGGAAAAATTAACCTGTTGCATGCGTCGAACGGCCCCCGGCCGTCCGGCGTCACGGTGGGCGTGTGCGTCGGACGGACGTGTGCGTCCACGCGTGCGATTTGCGCACGCGTGGAATTCGCCCGCACGGCGGGGGAATTCCGGCCACTCCGAAAGGGTTAACATATCATAAAATGCCTAATAACATCTTGAAGTAAATCAAAGGTTCAAACCACAAAGCTGTATTGACTAAAATTGTACTCCCTCCTCTTCATAACATGCAGTCATTCAACCTGAGGGGAGCCCATCTCACTCAATGTGCCTGCACTTCTATTCTTTCTCAATTGCTAAAACCTGGAACTCTACACGTCCGTAAGACAAGGGGCCTCTAACATGTTCGGTGATAAGAACTTCTTATGTTGAATGAAAATCATCCTGAGCTACACAAATTAGTGTTGTAATAGTGACTGCATCAGACATGATTACATTAGTGACCACCATAAGCAAGATACAAGCACTGATCACCTCAGTTCATCTGGCAATTTTTGCCAACAGTAATGTGAAAAGGCTTTGTCAGTGTGGAATACCTCTACATGAGTTAAACATAACAGCCACAGCTGCAATGCTCCTGGCACCAAGGCCATAGTAATCAATAAAAAATGTCCCTAATATTGCATGATTTATCACTCAAATATCAGCTTCAAATATATTTTGGAAATTCAACCACTTTTCTTCTAACATAAGGTTATGAGTTCTGACAATACATACATTTTTGTCTTATATACACACTTTTCAATTTTGGTATACATATATAAATTCAACCAATCAAAAACTTCTAACTTAGCAGAGCTGCACATAGGAAAGCTACTTGTAGCTCACGAGCTACTTGATGGAGAAGCCTGCTCCAGACCAGTCACCTGCACACATTCTGACACTACCACCAGTCCATCTTATTTCACCCATTTGCAATCGATTTAGATCTCTGAATCACTCATAAACATCAAACCACTACACTGTCCTCTCTCCTTCTGGACATATGGTTGTGTTCGTCCTATTTTTCTCATACAGTTCTACGCTCCTTCTATTCCACTTTTGACCATTAGTCAATTTGAAATAATTTCTACTCACCTCACTGATTTGAAAAGGTCCCTGAACTTGTACATTCCTGCACTCAATCTCCTAGCCTTAACCTTGATCCAATCCCCAACTTCCACCCACTTCCTCTCACGCTGTTCACTCTTCAATACTGCACACCTGCTTTCATCACTCATGGTACTCATTAACCACCCTGAAACCAACTTAGTTTGTACTTCTCTTCCTCTAATCTTGCTGAAAGGCATGTATTCAGCGTACCCATTGTCACCAGTACGCTGCGCCCAAACCATGCCAAGAATGGTTTTCTTTACATCCAAGTTACTCTTGACAGTCATTTCAGTTAGACCTTACACCAAACGATTTGCCCTTCTACAATACCATTTCTTAGGAGATTATACAGCAAAGTTCTAGAGTGTTGGATACCACACGGTATCAGGAATCACCTCATAGTCAGTAACCAGCTCTATGAACGTACCTTCCCTCCCAAAGATACACCTTAAAACCTTGATGGTTTTGACTCTGGCGATACCACTTAAAAAATCTCCTTCAGTCCATCTTGTGGCCATATCCACCGACACCATGACATTCCTCCTGATATTTGGTAGACAGTTTAATGGTCCTATAAAATGTTGACATAGTTTATATCACAGTAACCATGGATCTTGTATATGCTGTTTCTCACTTTCCCCAACTTTGAATCTTTTTTCACTTTCTTTATACATGACCATCTACACACTCACTCAATAATTTCTTCATACATGTTTGGCCACCAGAAATTCTCCTTGACATGCTTGATTGTTAGAGACTGACCCGAATGCCCCTCATGGACAAGTTCTCACACTCTCCTCCTCAACATATCAGATGGAATGAGCCGTTCTCTCATCAATAAACAGTCTCCTTTGACTGATAACTTACTCTATGTTGTGACAAGTAAGAGCTGGGGTATCCAGTAAAGTCAATAAATATTGATATGGGTGAAGATCAGCTTAGGTTACAATACCAGCTTAGAAAATCAGCCCCTACTTATTTGGAGATTTGTCTGCTGATTCAACAGTCCAAGTAGTTTATTTCATTAGCTTTTACACCACTCATTACTGTATGTGCATTTGCCACTCCACTGAGATTCTTTAAAAGGAAGTCTAGCATTTTTGTTTTTGTTTTGACTTCTAAGGCATGAACGGAGGATATACAAAAACAAGCCCCCAGACTGTAATTCTGAGAAATAGCATTAATAATATATTAAATACATTGACAACATGTGGCTTTAAGTGAATTGTTTGTTGATCTCACGTCAGTGTAAGAAAAGGAAAATTAAGGTCAAAGTTTAAGTTTCTATTATCAAATGTGTTAATTGAGTTTTTCTGCGGATGTTTCCGGATGTCTGTTGGGATTTGGTAAGTGAATTATGCTGATGATAACAAACACGATAAACATGTTGCTAATATCATCTCTTTGGGTCAATGATGTGTGTGTGCTTTCTCTCATTGTCTTAGATATAATGTTATCTAACACTGTAAAAGTGAGTCAGTATGTCTATTAGAATTACGAAGTGTATAAAATCCCCAGACATAGTAATAAGGTATGTAAATATTCCCTCTCATTCTGCCACTTCTGAATTGATGGCTGTGTTATACCCACACGGGACTGTTGAAAAGAAAATATGATACTATGTGAATTAAAACTGGAGTAAATTCTATTTTCAGTTATTAAAGATCATATAAAATCGCCAACCATTGCGATTAAATTGTGGCATCCCAGTTTTGGTTCACCAGACTTTAATGTGCACTTTCATTCTACACTCTTGACAAGCCTGCCATTGCTGCCATTGCATACTTGTTCTTGTGAAGCTCTATATATAACGCAAGTCAAATAAATTCACAATAGTCGAGCAGTAGTAATGCACTCGTTCTCTGGAGGCCCTATGGGTAAAGCTTTGCAATATGTTCCACATTTCTCCTTCCCACAAATGTTTTTAGATGGTCAGATTGGTTCAATGAACTTCTGTGGTGCCAACATTTTGGTCCTTAATACTCTCATGGTTTATCAAAATTTTGGCATTGAAGATTTGAAAGACGCACACCAATAGAATACAGTAATTTCCCTTTCTTTAGGGGTGTTGCGTTGCAGTGTATGATCTCTGTGACATGTGTTCTCAATCTAGGGCAACTATTCTCTTTGAGAGTTAATTAAGTTGTAAAATTAGGAGCTCCAGATGGTGTATCTGGAATGTATACCTCAGGTTGGGAATACCCAAATTAATAGGAACAAATGTAGTCAGTGGCACGTAAAAGGCAGTGCCTGTAGGACTGCAGTCTGGATTCAGGACTCGACAGGGGGGCGAAACAATATCTTAATGGTTATGGAAAATCTAAGTGCTGACTCTATTGGAGTTCTCTGAGGTCTTTAATTAGGTGTATTCTGCCACCTTGTCATTGCACCTATTGTTGGTTGCCTTAGTTGACACCACAAGATTAGGTAGCGCCCTTTTTAACAATATAGCATATTGTGAGATCCTCGGCCTATTTACCATTAAACAGATACTTTTACAAAAGGTGTATGTTAATACCTGGACTATTTAGCTTACGATGAGCTTTTTTAGGCAGTACAGGAGTTCTATCGGCCGGTCTTCTACAGGCTGAAAAAAGGAATTCATAGAGGTCATGCATGGTCCTTCCAAATGCCAATAGCATGGTTGGGTCCCCAAGCAAACCTTAATACTAAACCAGGAGAAAAATCTCGTTTTCTTGGTCCCCTAATTCTTAGCTGTGAGCACTGAGAAACCAGATTCGATTTTACAGTGTTCGTAATTTCTTCCCCAAAGCAGACTTCAGTCATGTTTTGTGCTTGATGTAATTTTCACAATGACCGCAAACTGCATTAAAGAGTTACTCTTTTGGCAGGGGATCATAGTCCTCTGTATTCTCAAAAAATTGCAAACAGCGCAGCATATGCAGTCAGATAGGTACAGCAAACTGTATACATGGTGTATTTGATGTGGATACCCAGTGCTGCAACTGTATTTGTGAATGAAACTATGTTGCTTTGTTGATTTGTGTGATTACATTGTTTGGTTCTTATGTTTACTGTATGCATATTTAAATATCTCAATTTATTTTATACCCAATATCTCTCGGTGGGCATTCCATCTTTATTACTACTGTTAAAACTGTGTCACACAGTCTCCTATTTTAGCTTCATATCACTTTTCTTAAGCTATGCCTAGACTAAGCTATTGCAGAGAGTTAAGGTTGATTGTTAAACCAACTTTACACAGCAGACTGATTACCCAGTACCCTGCTTAGAAAGAAACATCTGAAACCAGCACCCTTGAGGTTGCTTAGCTGTCCCTGTCACTGCAGGAATAAAGGAAAGAGCCTACTGATGTTACACATGAAATCCATAGCTATAAGGAAACATGTCTAATTCAAATGTACACAAAACAATACATATTGCCGTATTTTTTATGGCTAAGTCACTGGTGGAGATTATGCACATAAAATGGCAACATTTTTGTATGAAGACCATGATTACGAATTGTGTGGAGTCGAATTCATGGGTGGAATTTGGCTTTGCAAATTTATTAGTTGACTAGCAATACCGAACCCAGCTTTCCTGGGTGTGGGGACACCAGGCTGGATTTTATCAGACAGAAAATAGTGCTGGTAAAATTGCTTTGAGAAATCTGAATTCCACCCCGGACAAATTCTTCAACTTCCATCCAATCTTCGTCCAAAGCAGGGGCGAGCATGTAATGCCCTCCCCACTAGGAGATGTCTTCCTTCCTCCTCCCCCAGAGTTGTCCACTTCTCTGCTTTATAGGGTCCTCTTGCAGACATTTACCACCTGATCAGAGAATAGGGAATTCCAAGCAGAGATTATGGCTGATATTGATAATTCTAGACACCTGGATACTCCTCATGGAATTCCACAATATTTGTCATCAGGACCATAATGTTATTTCATAGGAACAACTCATTAGAAGCTTCTGGTCTAGCACTATCGTCGAGCTACAGAAGTGGTTAACTGTCCTTTAAAATAATCCATATCTCTTAGATTGTTGTGTCTACATACGCTGATAGGCTAATGCATGACTTTGAGTAAATAGACATGCTTTTTAAAAGACCGTTTGAGCCCCACTTTTGAAATGCAGGCTAACTGTCTAGCTTCAAATGCTACTTGATCAGAGAAATGCAATGAATAGGACTAATTTCTGGAAACAATTTGAATGGCATAGTAGAAGCTAAACAGAAACAATGAAATTCCACAACAGAAGAGAACATAGTATTGGCTATGCACTCGAGCGTAAGTACATTTCAAAATTTCACTGAATTCACCAAGTAGTGAAGGCAGCTCGGAATTAAACAAGCGCTGCAGAAAACCTACAGATCACAGGTTTAAATCATCACAAGACCAAGTCAGTTTTCAACCTACCGGTGTCTCTTTATTGAATGTCAGCGAGCTGGATAAAGAGAAAAGATGGACAAAATAAAGGACTGTTGTGAGCTGCCGCTCGAGATGGATAAAAAAATGTGATAGTAAGCGTGCAATCTAACTACTCATTGATGTGTTTTAGTTGCAGTCGAAGAATCCTTTTATGAATCAATATTTGTGCGCTATTTATATCAAATATAAATCCCCATGTGTTTTTTGTCATCCGCATATGTCGCTAAGGTTTCCTACATGTTTCTGTATTTCGATACAAGAATATATCCTTATTGCCCGCAGATGTGGGTAATAGTCCTTGATATGTCTCTACAATTATGGCCCTGGATAAAATGCATAACGTTGTGGCGGGTAATTTGCAACCATTATTGCCTCACAGGCAACGGCAATAAGGCTATTTGCAACCCTGGCCCCCTCCGCACAAAAAGAGGCACTGCAGCGCTCAACCTCGCTAAAACTGACGAAGGCAATGGTCATTCTATTACTGACTGTTGTCATCACTCACCTTCTCCGTGGTGCTGGCAGCTCCCTCTTTCAATCCTGGTTCCGAACTGCCTTTCAAGTTCCACCTGTTAGCTGAAGTTGAACACCCATGTTTAGACTTGGAAAAGGCTAATGCCGTCTGTGTATCTTTTACAGTGTTCTGCGGAGTGTGGGGAAGGAGTTCGAACCCGAACTGTTGTCTGCATGACCAATCATATAAGCAGTTTACCACTGGAAGGCTGCGGCAACAACAGACCTTCAGGAACCATGGCGTGTGACAATGGGCCATGTCAAGGCAAAGTGGAGTGGTTTGCTGGGAGCTGGAATCAGGTAAGATGAAAAGTAGCTGGAACTGTGTATTACTTCTTTGGTCACCAAGATGGATTCAACAGCAGTATAGGCTTCAAATGGAAAAGAACCAAAGCCCATGTCAATACTTTTTATATTTTACAATAAGTGATCACATTTTCTTTCCTTAAGTAATGTGTCTCAGTTATTAACTTATAGATGTGGGAGCTTGGGGCAGATCAAAGGAGGTGGAGGTTTGAAGACTGCTATGCTGCGCTCATACTGCTGAATCTGGCAGTAGAAGGGCTGCCAAGCAGCACATGCAAACACACACGCAGTCATGTATGCACACAAACATTGTGCATGCAGTACTCTGCACATTCCGTTTTACCACAAACTTCTATGTCAGGGCAGCAGGGGTGGGTGCTGGGTGGGTGTGTGTATGAGAGCGAGAGGGTGTTGAGCAGTAATGAAGATTCAGGAGGCAGTCGAATGAGGTAAGTGTTAAAGGTTTGTTCCAATTAAAGCAGGAGCCCACTGCCCGCAGGTCCATTCTCCATGGAATCCCAACAGTAACTGAAAACACTGTTGCGGATACCATGGAGAAGGAATGCGGCCATGAGCTCAACATAATAACATTAGATCCAAAAGTAAACAGTACGCGTGATCACACTCGTGATCACGCTCCATATATAAATGTAATACCAACAGGCGCGTGATCACGCTCGTGATCACCTAACATACTAAAGGGGAAGAATCACATACTACATCATCTTCCCTTTTATAATGAAAAATAAAGATACAATTTATTGTACATACAAATCTTTAAACCTGGCCGGCATGGAAACATTTGGTGCAGATCTGGATTGAATCTGCACGCTTGTATTAGGTGCAACAGAAGTAGAATCATTAGGAAACTCTGTAGAGACACCATCGTGTGTCACATCAGTAGAAATTCCTCCTTCAACATCAGCATTGGTATTACTTGAGGAAACTTGTGGTTCCACCATGTCTGAAGAAGACTGCGCATCTTTCAAATTAAATCAGCTTTCACTTTCCAATTTTTTGTGTTTACAAATGTCACATGCTTGTTCAGGTGTCAATTTGACTACATCTCCTTGCAACCAAACAGCACCTTTAGAGACTTTCACAATCTGAATTGGTTCTGAGAATACAGATTCTCCTTTTTTTTAATCTTGTTAAGCTGTCTAATAAGTACCCAGTCATTTCTTTTGAAGTTAAAACATTTCACACCATGAGTGGCATCATAATATAATTTCTGTTTCACTTGTGCAGCCTCTACTCTCTGTTTTACCATCTTGGCAATGGCACAATGGCAAACTTTATCTTTTAGCAATGTGTCTTTTAACTAATCAGGACACACATCTGACTTACGTTTCCTTTTCCTGAACAGAAGAAAAGGAGATGCACCAGTAGTGGAGTGTGGGGAGAGATGATAGGCCCAAACTTTTTGTTTTAAGAAAACATCAACTGGTACCCCACTTGCCAAAGCAGATTGTACACCTTCTTTCAAGAACTTGTTTACTCTCTCAACCAAACCATTAGAGGTTGGAGAATATAGTGCCACTTTAAGATGTCTAATATGGTGTTTCTTGATGAACTCTTTCATGTGTGAAGAGACAAAGTAGGTATCATTGTCAGTTACCAGATCCCTGGGGGGTCCTTCACAATCAAAGATATTACTCAAACATTTTATAACTGGCAACGTGTAGGCAATAGGAACAAAATCAAAGAAAATCCATTTTGAAAAATAATCAACTAGAACTATTAAAAACCTTGTGTCAGTGAAATGGGCCTGCAAAATCAAGGACAACTTTTGCCCAAGGCTCCTCTGGAAAGGGAACCACATGTAAAGGTGTATTATGTGTAACCCAATGTTTGTCTAACAACAAACATGTACTACAAGATGAGATCCAATCACCTACCTGGGAATCTAGGGATGGCCACCAAAAGAATTGTTTCAATAAATCAATCAATCAATCAATCAATCAGGGAATTGGGAAGTGTGCTACTCACCCGTAAGGGTCCCAAGGTGCTAGGGGGGACAATGCAGCTCCGGTCAGTCGAAGAGCAAGATCTTGAGGGTCTTCCTGAAGATGTGCAGAGTAGGGGCGCGTCTGATGTTGATCGAGAGCTCATTCCAGTTCTTTGCTGTGATGTAGGAGAAGGCTCTTCCACCCGTTCTGGCTCTGCGGATGCGTGGTGTTTTGGCGAGGGTGAGGTCCGCGGATCGGAGGTTTCTCTTGGGTACGTGGAAGGAGATTCTTTCATTGAGATATTGGGGTCCGGTGTTGTGGAGACATTTGTAGGCGTGGGTGAGTAACTTGAAGGCTACTCTCTTCTCGACGGGGAGCCAGTGGAGGTCTTGCAGGTGTTGGGTGGTGTGTTCGTGTCGAGGGATGCCGAGGACGAGTCTGGCTGTGGTGTTGTGTATGGCTTGGAGCTTGCGGAGCAGAGATTTGTTGATCCCGCCTTAGAGGGCATTTCTGTAGTCCAGTCTGCTGGTTATGAGTGCATGGGTGACGGTCTTTCTTGATTCGGGGGGATCCATTTGAAGGTTTTGGGAAGGATACAGAGGGTGTTAAAGCAGGTGGAGGCAACGGCGTAGATCTGTCGGGTCATGGAGAGGGAGGAGTCGAGTATGATGCCGAGGTTCCAAGCGTGGTCCGTGGGGGTCAGGGGGCTCCCGAGGGCGGTGGGCCACCAGGTGTTGCCCCATGCAGAGGGGGAAGGTCCGAGGACGAGGACTTCTGTCTTCTCCGAGTTGAGCTTCAGGCAGCTGCTGCCCATCCAGGATGCAACGTCCTTCGTTCCTTCCTGGAAGCTGAGTCTGGTGGTAAGGGGGTCCTTAGTGAGGGAGAGGATGAGCTGGGTGTCATCGGCGTAGGATACTATGCTGAGTCCATGCTGTCTGACGATGGCGGTGAGGGGGGCTATGTAGATGTTGAAGAGCGTGAGGCAATTAAAGTAGGGGCCCCCTGCCCGCCGGTCCATTCGCCATGAAATCCCAACTGTACCTGAAAACACAGTTGCGGATACCATGGAGAAGGAATGTGGCCATGAGCTCAACATAATAACATTAGATCCAAAAGTAAACAGTATGCATGATCACTCTCGTGATCACACTCCACAAATAAATGTAATACCAACAAGCACGTGATCACGCTCATGATCACGTAAGATACTAAAGGGGAAGAATCGCATACTACAGAGGGACACTCAGAGGCGAGGGAGTGTGTGAGAGCGAGAGGGACACTCAGGGGTAAGGGCAGGTACCAACACTTAAGATTTTATATGACCAAGGATGAGAACTTTTCTAACACACACCTAGTGCCCCCCCCTCCCCTGTTTCCTCTCATGGTTGTTCTTTAGATCCATTTGTGTCTGCTGATGCACCTGCAGACACCACTGTCTTTCTGCTTCTCTGTTCCAAAGATCTCCAGGCCTGTCCCATTCCTTAGGCCCTGCCTGCAGCTGTGTTGGTGCTTAGGTCTTGTTAGGGCCCAAAAGGCAGCTCTGCAGCTATGTTTCTCCTATGTTTTTGGGAGGCCTAGTGCCTCGTTGGACAAGGCCTTTGATTACCTCATTGGCATACTGTAGCCATTATGACTACATCGCATGAGGGTGGCATACCCTTGTATATTAGTGGACCTGGCATATTTTGTCTTTTCTTAGCATATTGTGCCCCGTTTGGCATTATGTTGGCACTATTATTGCCCATATGGTGGCTAACCTTGAATAATTTTGACCATGGCATATTGTGGTTGGCCTGCCTCGGCATATTATTGCATCCCTTCTGGTATACTGGTGGTCACCAATGACATAATGGTAAGTCTGGACCTGCATCGGTAACTTTGACATACTGTAATGCCTCTTGGCCTAGTGGTGGCAACTCCTAGCATAATGGTTAGAGTTACCCAGTCTTCACTTTTTAGGGCACTGTGAGAGACTGAGAAGGCAGGCTGTTTCTATGGCTAATTTATTGCTAAGGAAATTGGTGCTTTGAAAAGAAAGATGTGAGAGATGTTTCCTGATAATTACATGTTGCAAAGGGTCTGGTGTTACTGTGTAAGCAATACTAAAGTAGATGAAGGAGTTTGGGCATAGCTAATTAAATTAAATTAGGCCCTTTATTTATTTCTTGTACCTGTTCCACACAGAGACTAAAACACCTAGGCCCCGATTTCCTAAGGCTTTGTGCAGTTGCAACGTGACACAAACTAACGCAACGCAACACATTGGTATTGACATTCTAGTGCAAATGCTATTTTGCGCTGGAAAAGTGACCCTTTCTCAATACAAAAAACACTTTTCATATCATTGCATTGCTTTGCATAAAAGGGCTGTTAATGCAGCTTTTTTGGGGCAGGTGAGTGCAAACGCCCATAGTTTTTTATGCAAAGCCCAATCAACTAAGTTAGCAACAACTGGCTCTGTGTCAACAACCAATGTCTTCTTGAAACAAGTGCTAACAAGTGGATTTGCTTTAATTTCTCAAAAAAAACGTGCAAGGCATGCATGCTGAAGTGCACAACACATATAAAATCACATCCAATGCGTGAGATCCATCTGAAATGTGTTGATGTGTAAGAATTCGTACTGCAAGGGCTTGCTTTCAGTACAAAATCTAAGCTTGACAATGCATTTTCACATATGCACCATGGTTCAAAGCTGTATGTCATGCAAGACAGTCTCATTTGAATGCTACCAATGTGGATGATAAAAGAAGCATCCAATTTTGGTAGACATTGATCAGCACTGAATTTACTCCCCGTGTGCACTGCAGTATAGCAAATTTGGTTGCTGTGCTGCATTGCGTGAAAAATAATTAAATCTGTCCCTCAGTGTCAGTAATCCTGTGATCACAGACATTGATTTGAATTTTTTTAATTGATGTCTTAATTGATGTCTTTAAAGGGCACACTCACTATGCAATCCTTTGAAAATAACAAATTCCTAATGTGTAGCTGTTAGAAATGGGGGTCTCTAGTTGGCAATGGTTTGCACCTTTGTCCAAATAGGGACCCTTGCTTCTAGTCAGGGAAAGGGGGGTACACTCCTAAAATAACCCCTGCTCACCCCCTTGGTAGCTTGGCACGAGCAGACAGGCTTATCTCAGAGGCAGTGTGTAAAGCATTTGTGCACACATACAGTAACACAGTGAAAACATTACAAATGGACGCCACACCAGTTTAGAAAAATAAGTATTCTTTATCTAAACTTAAAACAAGACCAAACGACAAAAATCCACAATACAGTATTCAGAATATCCTTAAAAATAGGTTATTCACTTCAATAAAGTTCCTAGCAACAAATAACTCCACCTGGAGCTATTACGACATCGTGACAGATGAAAATCCCAAAGTACGGCGCCGACCGCGAGGTGCGCGGCGTCGGGCCCGCGGTCAAGCAGACCCACAAAGAACAGTACCTGGAATTCGATGAGAGCAAAGACTGTGCACGGCGTCGGGGAGGTGATGCTTCGTTGGCGCCGGCGGCGTTGGTTCCTTTCGACCCCAGGGGAGGTGATGCCTCGGTTCCTTACTGCAGCGCAGGGGAGGTGAGACGTCGGTTCCTTACTGTGTCGGGGAGGTGACATCACGAATGGCGGCGAGGCATCGGTTCCTTATGACGGTGCAGTGTCGATGGATTCAGGAGTCACCCACGTCAAGGATCGGCTCCGTGTTGCTGAAGCACTGCGTCGGTGAAGTCGGTGCTGCGGTGCAAGTCGGGACGGTGCGTCGTGGATGTCACGAGCGGTGTCCTCGGCTCCAGTGCAGGCAGTGGCCTTGTCGATGGCTTCGGAGTTGATGCGGCAGAATGAAAGCAGGCGTCGGGACTACGGTGCAAGTCGGGGCGGTGCGTCGTGCTCTTCACGAGCGGTGCCCAGGGCTTCGATGCAGGTTACGGCGTCGCTCGCCGGCGTCGGTGTTGCAATTTCCTTCTGTAGCAGCTGAAACAGCAGTTCCAGATGCCAGTAGACAGAAGGGGTGAAGTCTTTGTGTTCCTGAGACTTCAGAACAGGAGGCAAGCTCAGTTTCAAGCCTTTGGAGATCTTTTTCTTCAAGCAGGTGACAAAGCAAACAGCAAAGTCCTTTTTCTCCTTTCCTTGGCAACAAGTAACCACTGCAGGCCAACCCCAAACAGCAAACAGCACAGGGGCAGTAAT
Organism: Calotriton arnoldi; assembly: GCA_963921515.1. Classification (NCBI taxonomy): domain Eukaryota; kingdom Metazoa; phylum Chordata; class Amphibia; order Caudata; family Salamandridae; genus Calotriton; species Calotriton arnoldi. The sequence goes on along the minus strand of CAWUFW010006789.1, from coordinate 698,483 downwards.
CTTCCTTCAGCTTCTCCGGTTCTTCTCCTTGGCAAAGGTTCCTCTTGATTTCCCAGAAGTGATCTAAAAGTCTGGGGTCAGGGCCCCTCTTTTTATACACACAAATCCTTTGTTCTCTGAAGGCAGCGAGTGTCTGTAACCAGCCAAAACCAGTTCTGTCCTCCCTGGTGCAGCTTCCTGGCAGGAGGTGGAGACAGCATTGTTGAAAGCAGACCTGGCCCAGGCAGGTGAACGGAAATCTCCTCCTCCTACTCTAAATTCAACCCAGGTCCCATTCAGCCCAGCCCTGACCCCTCAGACTGCCGGAGCCACTACCCTCTCCCAGCTCCTGTCACTCACAAGCCAGACATGCAAAACACAAACCTAGCAGAGGCATACTGGATGGTTAGGCAAGAAAATACCTACTTTCTGAAAGTGGTATTTTCAAACACAGAATGCAGAAATCACCCACACTAAAAGATGCACTTTAACATTCTGAGTTCAGGCATACTAAACTTTATTTTCCCATCTTGTTCCCTGGGTCAGTTATGTTTATAAGATGTTATAATCAAACTGCCCATTCTGGCCTATGGGAACAGATAACCTTGCAATAGTGAAAAACGAAATTGGCTGTAATTCACTATCAGGACATGCCACACACATCAGGGCATGTCCTACCTTTCACATACAATGCACCCTGCCCACAGGGGTACCTTGGGCCTACCTTAGGGGTGACTAACATGCAGAAAAGGGAAGGTTTAGGGACTGGCAAGTGTGTGCACTTGCCAAGTCGACATGGCAGTCCCAGACTGCACACAGGCTCTGCAATGGCAGGCCTGAGCCACATTTTACAGGCTGCTTCTGTTGGTGGCACAATCAGTGCTGCAAGCCCACCAGCAGCATTTGATTTACAGGCCCTGGGAACTCATGGTGCACTGTACTAGGGTCTGACAAGTAAATCAAATAAGCCAATCATGGAGTCTCTAATCCATTACAACAATTTACAACAGAGAGCATATGCACTTTAGCACTGATCAGCAGGGGTAAAGTGCCCAGAGTCATAAAACCAACAAAAACAGTTCAGAAAAAATACAGGAGGAAGGCAAAAAGTTCAGGGATGACCCTGCAAAAAGGGCCAAGTCCAACAGTAGCTATATTAGGATAGTTGCCATTTTTATATTAGGCAGATGTTGGGAGAGAAAAATGCCCTGAGTGCCCCAGGTGCAACGATGTCTGTATCCCTGGTGCTGATATTTGTTGGCATGGGCAATAATGCATCATGTGTTTCTGTGCCATGTCTAAGGCCTGTCTCATGGATTGCAGTCTTGTTGGACCGTGAGTGGCATCCAAAGAGCCACCCTCATGGTGGTGAAAGGCTACTGCCTTTTCCAGGAGTTAACTAGCACGAGCGCGGTGGTGGCAGCATAGCATTAAGTGATCAGTAGAAGTGAACAGGACATTTTACCTGTTTCACTGGAGAAAGGCCTAACAGCTCACTCATGTAAAGTTCTGCTGCTGTGTGCTTAACTCACCCTTGGCCTGCATCAAGTTAGTATGTAGAACTGTGCAGTGTGCGTGTGGTTGCATGTGCTGGGTATATGTGTGCCTGTGAATGGTACAATACATGGAAGACTCTAGGTTCCATTTCCAGAGACCCAGGGCTGACTGGAGGAGCATGAGGAGGTAGAAGACTCTCCCCAGACAGATTTGTGGATTGCTGCAGTCCTATGAACTGATTGGGATACACACTTTTAGAAGGAACAGCCAAGCTCTTCAGTACACTTCTAAGGGTGCTTTTTTAATTCAGGGAGAGGTCACTGGAAATGGGCCTGGGCACATCTCAGGAAGGAGATGTGGCTGATAGGAGAATAATAAAGTGTAGGGCTGAGGTCCTGGGTTAATCTTTTGATGATATCCAGGTGTGAACCTTTAGTCACTCCCATGGCCTGTGTTTTGGGGATATCAGATTTGGAGGTATTACTGCTGCTACAGACTGCTTTATGGAGGAAAGAAAAGAAAGAGGAGAGGGCACTTCAAAAGGAAGAAAACCCACAGTACAAACTTCAAAGACTCATTTGTTGCCTGGAAATGAACTGTAAGTAGGGGCGCTCAAGGCCCTCAAAAGTGGTCAACAGTCAAGAAGCCAGTTGGGCTGTGCGAGGGTAAGAGCCTCAACTAGACCGTGACGACAGGACTGGAGGCTAAGGCTAGCCAGTCTCCTACCTGGGTGAGGGGACATCACACAGGGAAATTGAAGACCACCTGCCCCTAGAGTCTGGAGAACCAGTGCCTGCCTGCTTGCTAAGACCAGTGTGCCCTGTGAGAAAGCAAACTTCATGCCTACCTTATAGCTAGTGCACTTCATGTATTAAGTCATAATAAGTGTATTAAGTTGTCTAAGCCGTTTGTACCGGTAGGAAACGGTATACAATCAAGTGTTGCATTATTTAACATCTTTACTATTGATGTCTACATTTTGGAAATGCTCATTTTGTCAATGCACTTAATAAGATAACTTTGACATCTCAGGCTACATCACAACAGGCACGGATGGAGCCATGTGTCTGCAGCTCCATAACATGGAGCTGCAGCTACCACACTTAGAAAATAGGTGCATGAATGAGATCATGATACAGCCCCATCTGCTTTCATTCTGTATGACACAGGATTATTTCACCATTTCACAGTCCATCAAGCTTAAATTTTAAGTTCTGTTATATTTTGCGAATGGGTTTCATATGTTTAGTGCATTGTTAATTTAACCATAACACACATTAGAACATTGGAATGTTGGGAGCTCCATTGTAGACAATGGAGTGCTCCATGCTTCTACGGGCCAGTAAAGGCCCGCAGAGCAACATTCCAATGTTTTACAAAGGCTCTCGGAGCTCGAGGGGATTTAAATCCCCTCGAGCTTCGAGAGGCCTTTGTTTTATTTGTTAGAACATTCTGCCCTCTAGTGGCAGAATGTTCTAATATCACTTATAGCCCTTCGTAGCAGGGCTATACCGGCTATTAAAGTCCCGGTCCCTTGTTAAAGCTACCTCGCCTTTGGCTCGGGCCTTTAACGCGGGAGCGGGCCTTTAATAGCCAGTATAGCCCACTACGGCGGGCTATAAGGCTATATTAAGAAACTTTTTTAGATTATGTACATTGTAATATACATGATAAATTACAACACTTTAGACCACAAAGCATAATCTGCTAAATTGGTCCAAGTCTACACCATGTGCTAAATTCTGTGGCATCTCCTGAAATTTAGGTCAGAGCACCATCTATGAAGGAGTGGGGGAGGATAAGGAAGAAATCAGCATACCACAGTCCCACTGTAAACTCTGGTAGAGACACGGCACTGTGATTCATGCAGGATGGTACACCATCCATGTGAGAAAGAGATGCTTTTATTCTTGCACAGTATGTGTGGATGAGGCTGGGTCCACTGCCATACTAATCATAGTTTTACTAGTTCTCAGGATGACAATGTGTCTCTCCTTTCCAAAAAGAGATGCATGTCGGATCCCAAATGTTATCATCCCTTATCCTTGATTGACTCCACAACTAAGGTGTTGGACAGAATTTTATTAGACCGGCTGGAACCATGGGCCATGGAAAAGTCCATTCTGTCCAAGGTCCAGTATGGTTTTTGAGAGGGACTTGGCACCATTAGCCATTGTCTGAATCTTTACCTTATAATTAATAAATGCAGCGGGGTAAATAAGGGCAGTGTACACTTAGCCATTATGGATCTGAGCTCACCCATCAATTGTATGTCAGTTACGGCTATGGGAAATAATGCCAGCAATGGGAATTGAGTCCCCCAGTGTGAATGTCCTCAGACAACTACAAAGTGATATTACAGCATGTATTAGATACGGTCCCAATGGTTAGTGTACAACTCTAATTAGGATTGGGAGGGGCATCAGACAACTGTGTGTATTGGCTCCTTTTCTTTTCACCTTATATATTAATGATCTAGAACATTCCTTAATAGGATTAGAGTTCTTGATATCCTGACCGTTACATATTTAGGGGTCCCATTCTACAATAAAGGTACCTGGTCACACTTCATGAAAGTAAGGAAGCCCCAATTTAACCAGTCTATTTCAGCAGTTTTTAGGTTTTCTGCTAAGCTGGGGATCAAGGACTTTAGGCATGATGATTAACATCTATAAAGAAAGGCGCATTTCTGTGGCTACATATGGAGCAGGTACGTGGGGAATTAGAGATGAAACACCCTTAACAGGTCAGTCAAAATGACTTTTTTAAAATACTTTTGGCTGTATCAACTTGCTGCCCAACATATGTATGCCACTCTGTACCAAGTATTACATACCACGTAAAACTGTCCCCTGTAATGCTTTGGCATCTGTCTGGTCAAAAAGGAAAACTGATTTCAATTGACGTATGATCTTAGACTTTCTGAGGCATGATGATGCCCTTACGATCCCTTGGTTGTCTTATATTAAGGAGCAGCTTATGATTTTGGGAAATTAGAACCTTTTACTAATCCTGGAAGCATTCATTTATCTGTACAAGAACCTGATTTTTTAGCTATGTTAACTAGCAAATGTGAACTGATTGAATGTAGGAAGAATATGGTGGTTAGTTACAAACTTTTATCGACCACACATTCTGTGGAGCTATATCTGTGTTTTATACTGACCTCCCAGCAAAGATTTTATTTGGCCAGGTTCTGTTTTAAAATAGCTCGCTTTTTGGTTTCTTATCCTAAAGGTGCACACAGAGACTCAGATCAGTCCAATCTATGCTAAATTGATTTCTGTTCTGTAAGCTATATGTAGTTCTCAGGAAGTTGTTTTTAATTCCCTTGCTGGGGTCTATTAATATAAGGAAATGTAGACCTGCCCTGCTGTGCTTCCAATTACTTCAGTCTGAATTTGTAGGTATAATGATTTACAAATTTTTCTCGGGCACTGCAAGATTAAGAAATATGGTGGGCAAGTGACATGATGTTATGATGAATTGGTAAGATGAACTATTTTATCCAATTTTTTCTTTTTATTAATGATTTGATCGTGATTGTTTGTGTATATTGCATTTTTATTAACGCCTTGCCAAATAAATAATTTTCTGACTGACTCCAAAATAATAATGTACAGCAATACTGTTTAGAGCGATTGCAGCGATGATAAGATAACCGAAGGTACTGTGAAAAAAGGCTTCTGGAGCATTGTGTCAATGGAGGCTGGCGCCTGAAAAGTATTTTGATAGCTCTTTTGTTTGAGTGTGGAAATACCCTGTCAGGTTATATATGCAGATATATGAACTGTCTGTAAAATGCTATCTTGTGGGCAACCGTTGAATGTGGGACAGGCTTGCTTGGCTCACCTAGAAAGCATAAAGAATTTGTCATGGATCTCAACTTACAACTACCCTGTATAAGGTCCTTGGGGTGAAATCTCACCCAGTCTTGCTGGAGGTATCTAAGTTTGACAATGCAATTTACGGTGGCAAACTATGCCCCAGCCTTTTCATTGTTCTCCAGCAACTACTTGTTAATTAGCATCATATTACATACTGCAAATTGTGGGTATTTTGCTCTCTTTCATTGTTTAGCCATGTTTAGTGTTAGTTTGCAGCAGGAAACAATAAATATGTGTATTTTGCTTACATGGATAATTTCTTCTAAAAAAGGGCGTTGATTGCTGCAATATCAGTTGAAGCAGTCAGTACCATCCGGGAACTTTTGTCTTCGGAAATCAGCAATACACATACTCCATTTGTATGGAAATGTTATCATGAATATAGGTACATTCATAGTATATATAATCACGTTTTGTGTTTAAAGTTATATGTTGTGCTCTAAGCGCAAGATCTACAGTTGCCAAAATGACCAAGATAGTAATTATATGAGAATATTCTCTGAAATGTACACAAGCTGCCTTTAAGTCTTTTAGTTCATCTATACTCTGGAATTATAAATGAAAACTTGTCTTTCACATCATGAGGTACATATCTTCAGATATTCTGAATCTTTACCTTGAGATCATTATGAAAGGTATGCCTTCATATATATGAAAACTTTATGAAAAGTGATGTGGTTTTATCTGACATATTTAATCATAATCCTCAGAATTAGTCAACTGGTTCTCATTTCCAGATATATTTTAGTATTATGTTTTGTTTGACTAATTTTGGAGGTGGATGACAGGGTTTAAGCACACTGACTAAAGTTTAACTTGGAGGGTAAAGAGTTTATTGTTAACATTGCAAGAAAACATCCAATACTGACTGTTGCAAAAAGGCTTGTAAAGCAAGCCAAAGTTATCTTTTAATAAGTAGATTTTGTGAATTATTTGTTACAAATATGACTTTACCAATACATTTGATTTGTAATAAATATTTTTAAAAGTCCAAGAATGGACTTTTTGTTTGGTCCCTAGGTGCAGATAACTTTATTAAATTATGATAATGTATCTCAATGCTTTCATAAGAAACTGCTAATTCTGCTACCATAAAAATAGCTATTAGGACATTGTCAATGTAATGTCATGTGTAACATACATTTTTATATGCCCTACTTTTAAATATCATTCACCTTGCCTTATTGGCATTTAAGACCTACTTAGGGGAGACTTATCAGTATTTACGAGAGCGTTTAGACCACTCAAAAGAAGTTATTTTGACAGGTAGAATCTTCATTTTAATGTTTTAATTTTTTTTTATTTGAAGAAACAACACAATAATCAGCAGGTATCTCTCACATAGCATACGTGCAATACAGTGGGTGACGAACGTGATTGGTAAGGATACAGAGTTCACTTTACTGCAATTTTCCTTCATGGAACCCCTGTCCCATTCTCCCCTCCGTGGTAGTTGTGTCTCATGTCTCACAAGTGGTCCTAGGTTCTGAAGTATCGAGCCCGAAGTCTTCCTGTCCCCGTGTGATGGGTCGTGTTGTGTCTGTTTCCTCTTTCTCCATCTCTAAGTTATAATAGCTCAACCATGGCTGTCAAACTCTTCAAAACTTCTTGGGGCACCCCCTTGCTGTATATACCATTTTTTCCACCCCCATGTACATGTCCATACCGGCCCGCCACTCTTTCATACTGGGAAGTTCTGCTCTCCCCCAATATCTGGCTATATCTCGCTTTGCCACTATGAGTCCTAAATTACTTAGCAGGAGTTTATATCTGGGCACGTCAACGTCTTTGTGTATGCCTAGGATAACATACTTAGGGTCTACCGGAATTTGTGATTCTAGTATGTTATTTAGTTCTTGTATTATCCATGTCCAGTATCTACGTATTAGTTGGCATTCCCATAAAGTATGTATATAGGAGCCACGCTCCGTTTTGCAGCGCAGACATTCTGGCGTCTCCGATCGGCCCATCGCGTGAAGTCTCGCCCTGTCAATATTTTGTCCTGTCTCGCCCTGTGTAATATTTTGAACTGGACCAGTCGCAACCTAAGTTTTATCGCCACTGCTCTGGGGTGCATTAGGGCCGTCTCCCAATCTATATCATCCAGGGTATCTGTAGTTTCCTCCCATTTGCCCCTAAGCGTTAGTAGGTTGTCGGACATATTATTTATCAGGGTCTTGTAGGTCCAGGAAACTGCCTTTTCTGGCATCTCCTCTTGTAGCAGTCGGCCTTCTAGTGGAGCGTACTCAGGGATATCTATGATGTCGGGTTTTTGCGCTCTCCAAGCGTGCCAGAGCTGAATATATTTATATGCTGTTGATCTGACAAGTTATATTCAGCTTGGAGTTCTGCAAAAGTTATCAACTCTTCTTGCCTTATTATGTCTCCCAGAGTGGTGATGCCGATGGCGTCCCATCTTTTAAACCCCCGTAATTTCGCTAATTCCAGTAGCCGCTTACCCTCCCATAGGGGAGTAGACCTAGTCAATCTTTTCTCCCATTTCATCTGCCTTTCTGCTTCCCTCCATGCTTGAATCGCCCTCTGCGTTGCTGGCAGCAGACCCTGCACTCCATGGCCCCCGTTTATGTAGTATAGATGAGAGCGTTTTCGAAATTGGAGTCTCTCTAAGGCATATGTGGGGTGATCCCAGGGTGCATGTCCCCATTCATTAATTACTGTGAGGTGAGCCGCTCGATAGTATGCCCGGATATCCGGCAGCATGATCCCCCCATTATATTGGCTACGTTGCAGCGTTTGTAGTGCTACTTGGGGGTGGCCTCGGTCCCATAGTAGTGTACGCACTTGGTCATTTATTGCCCGAAAAATTACCTCCGGGATTTTATAATATGTATTTTGGAGGATATATAAGAACTTAGGTAACGTAATCATCTTATACATAGCTGCTCTTCCGAGTATCGTCAAAGGAAGGCGTCGCCACCTGAAAACATCCTCGCGAAATTCCGCCAGGACTCGCTGGATGTTATGAGCGAGGCAGTCTGTCACATTAGTGGAGATATATAATCCTAAGTATTTAAAGCCATCCGTTGCAACAGGGAGATGCATCGGTATAAGATGTGTGTCGATGGGGCCCCCAATAGGATATATGTGAGACTTCCCCCAGTTGATATTGTATCCTGCCCGTCTACCGTATTCGTTGACTAGGTTAAATATGATAGGGGGCGTCGTGTCTGGGCTGGTTATATAAAGTAAAATATCATCTGCATAAATGGAAATTCGCTCATCTATCAACTGCCCCTCCACATCCTGAAATCCCTTTATATCTGGATGTACTCTAATTAAGCATGCCAATGGTTCTAGAACTAGTGCAAAAAGCAGGGGGGACAGCGGGCAGCCCTGTCTAGTCCCTCGCTGAATGGGAAAGTCAGCTGATTTGACTCCGTTAACCCTGACTCTTGCTCTGGGGTTTGTATATAATATATCGACCCATGTCCGGAAGTTACGACCGAAGCCTAATTTTAAAAGCACCTGTCTCCTGAATGGCCAGTGGACAGTATCGAAAGAATTTTCATTTTAAACCTGCACATCCAGGTTACTGGTGGCAGGTCTGCAGTCATGTTTTGCATGGTCACTTTAGTGGTGGCACAATGTGTGCTGCAAGCCACCAGGGACATTTAAGTTACAGGCCCTGGGTACACTCTGTACCACTTACTAAGAACTTATAGGTAAGCTAAATATGCCAGTGATGTGTATACCAATCTGACATGTTTTATGGGACCAGAGCGCATGCACTGGGTACTGGACAGCAACATCCAATTGTGCAGAGTCCAAACACCAGCAGTAATATCTAGCCTAAAAGTGGGGTTGACCACACAAGAAAGGGCATTTTCCTAAAAATATGTTTCAGCTAATTGTATGAACACTTTATTATCATTGCTTATTTGGGACTGAAAGATTCATGTTTATCAGTATTTTTTTATTAATTTTGAAAAACTACCACATGGTTCTTGGAATACAAGTTTGGTTGAGAATAAGAACATCAGACTGAATTATAACTCCTGCTGAGATGCCCCACCCCAGGCCTACAGATGTGGATCTGGGAAGCAAAATCCACACATATAAATTAATATTTTTGTTATTTTAATTTCTTTAAATGACCAAGGTGTTCAGATTTACAAGGCTATATCAAGGAATTCCCCAGTTTATGTAGCAACTAAATGTGAGCTTCAATACTGCTAGACCCATTCACATCACCTCCGTCATCCAATGGCACTTCAGTTTCAAGCTGAGAACATGGCTTTCTCATTAGATGCTCTCAATGGTTGTGAAGGAGAATTGTTGTACCCAGGATATCTACAGCTTTGATGTGTAATGTAAAGGATGTTTTGTGTCATCATAAATTATTATTACCTTATCTCCAATAAAACAGCATCTAAGGAGGCATCTGAGACACAAAGACTGATTGCCAGTTGGGAGTAAATCACCTCATAATTCATGCATGTGGCAGCTAAAAAGTCAAGAAAGTGAACAGAGCTGTGGGAGGATGGGTATAAAAAGCAGAAAGGACAGTAGCGCCCTACATCGAAATGATCCTTAACCATGCAATGGTAGCTGATTTAATTGCATATTTATCAACTACTTTGGAATTTGATGATTAGAATTAAGCCAACTGGCTAAAGTTCACCTTGGAATACCAAGTGTTTGCCAATATGACCACAACAAATTGATCAACACTGATACATTTTGCCTATTTAATAATGTCTTAAAATTAAAGTGTAGCATCTGTGGTTCACTTATAGGGGCCTGTGAAGTAGTAACGGGGGATTGGTGGGGGGGTGGGTAGGCCATGGGAATGTGTAGGACCTTCTGAGCGAGAGCTATTGGGGATGCATGCCTTACAATCTATAGTGTTGACTGTTTGTAACTCGGAATTGTATACAATAATGTTTTCACTATCTGCTTTGGTTGAATACTGTACTGCATACTGCATTGTTTTCTGTGCAATAATAATTTTAAAAAAAGATTTGTTAAAAAAAAAATAATGTCTTAAAATGAACACTACAAAAATATACATCTCGATACCTTCACTAAGGTCATACCCATGGACAAATATTTTTTATTTAAAAGCCCACGTGGAAGCCTGCATTGTTTACTGTAGATGTAAGTGTTTGGCCTTTAGAGTTATATGAAGAGTAGATATTCATCCTTTAGAACCAGTTGCATTGGTGACTTGTCTTCAAAAAGCATATTTACCTACTGAGAAAATGAAGACAATTCCTGATTCATATATAGGATGGGTGGTAATCATTATGCTCTCTGATCCTGACAGTAAAACCTTAGAAACCATGTTAACAAAATCTGTGCTCTCTAGAATCTATGGGGCAAAATACCAATCAGAGCAAACCATCAGGACAAATCACTTAAATGAAGTCACCAAGTTCACTTTTTTGATAAGAGTGGTCAAAATTAAAACAACCATGAACAGGAACAAACATAGAATATCTGGATCTATCTTTCTTTTTCCATCTAGATTCTCCTCAACATGTGCCAGAAGCTGAAATAACTGGAGTTAGAATTAAACCAAAATACTGCAAGATCTACACTAAGCAGTAAAGAGGTGGGGTAGACTCTTAAAAGCATTTGGTCTCTTCTGCTATGGGTCTTAACTGTGTTCCACATAACCGTTACAGTAGTGGACTGTTGTGGGATTAACCATCTTTAGTGAACCTGAACACTAAGCCTTCTATTTTGTGAAACAGATTTTACATCTGCACACCTCATGTAAGCATGTTCTAGCTGCTAAGAACTGACCACATCGAGTGCCATGACCCAGTCTGCTTGCACCTGATGCAAAGGCCAGATCTGGATAGCAAGCCTTGCTATCCAAGGCACTAATGTTTGTGTAGAAGAGCCTTTAGTGTTGATAGAGAGTTAATTTTGAACTTTTGAAGGGCTTGAAAACTGAGTAGGCCCGGAAAGGCAGCATATACACTAGCCTCTAGTAGGCACATGATTCTGGCTAAAGGTCCCTCTAGGAGGCACATGATTCTGGCTAAAGGTCCCAACAATACGTCTTTTAACTTCACCAAAGTGGATGCAGTAAGATGCAGTAAGGAAAGAGAGCTTGTTCATTTAAATTGACTAATGTAAAACCACCAGTTGTACTTGATTGGTCTCATTCATTATTTGCTTTGCCGGTTCTTCTGGAAAGCAAAGATTTAGGGCCTGATTACGACTTTGGCTGTCCTTCAGGGATGGCGCATAGAAGAGCCTAACATGCAGACCGCAGCTGTCAGAGTGGCATACCATACCATACACCATGCAGGAACTGTGGGTGAGTGGATGACTGATAACAGTGTTCTAACTTCATTACAAGTAGGCTTTAGGGATGGCGTTGGAACAATTGATCAGGTGTTCCGCCTGCAGTTGTTGCACTGGAAATATGTTACCTTGGGGGAGGCAGGCTTTACGTCCACTTTTGACCTTGTGCCCAGAGAATCGCTGTGGAAGTTCCTTGTTGGGATGGGGATCCCAGATTACCTCTTAAAAGTCATAATTAGATTACATTCCAATAATTAAGCCCAGGTCAGACGGGACCCAGGATGAATTAACTGACCATATCCCAGTAAATCAGGTAGTGAGGCAGGGTTGTGTGCTGGCTCCAACTCTCTCCTTCTCTACATTAATGACCTGGTATCTCATCGAGTAATGTAAGGTTGATGCCCCTTGTGTTGAAGGTGTTAAGATTTAAGCCCTGCTATTTGCGGACGATACCCTTCTGATATCTGAATCCCCTATGGGGATCCAGAAACTTCTGGATTGTATTGGGTCAATCTACAGGCAGCAGGGGCTGGAGAGCAACCTGGGCACAAAATATATGGTATTTAACCCCCACCCAAAATCTCGTCCCAACCCGTCCCTCTGTGGTGCACGACTGGAGAGAATACAGGTGTTTGATTACTCGGAGCTTACGCTAACAGAACTCTTCGACTGGTCACATCATGTTCAGAAGCGTAGGCTCAAATTAGAGCAACACTGTGGGAACATCCTGAGGGCAAAGTAGGACTCTTTCTTCCACCTGATTACACCAGCCTTCAAAATCCATAAATGCCAGGCCCTTGGGGCTACTTTGTATGGTGGAAAACTATAGCCCCAAAACCAGTCCCAGGATGCTTGTTTCCGGTCCAGGGAGGACCTGGCTTGGCAGTTCGGGCTGGACTGTTCCCATGAGGAACAGGGTCAAGACTGATTTGCATATGGCTGGGTCGAAACTGAAGTGGCGTGGTGAGCAAAAGAACGATGAATTAAACCCAGATCTTTGTGACTGGGGGTGAATGTTTGCATTGTTCAGAATTCCGTCCATCATTTGTTCTTTTTGTGTTTGTCACCCTAAGTGGGAAGGGTATACCCAGACGTGGGTCCCATGCTCACTGCACCACTGGATTCAAGCTAGCCTGGCTGATGAGGGGTGATGCCCCAAAACCAGTCCCAGGATGCTTGTTTCCGGTCCAGGGAGGACCTGGCTTTGCAGTTCGGGCTGGACTGCTCGCATGAGGAACAGGGTCAAGACTGATTTGCATATGGCTGGGTCCAAACTGGAGTGGCGTGGTCAGCAAAAGAACTATGGATTAGACCCAGATCTTTGTGACTGGTGGTGAATGTTTGCATTCTTCAGCATTCCGTCCTTCATTTGTTCCTTTTGCATTTGTTGCTCTAAGTGGGAAGGGTATGCCCAGACGTGGGTCCCGTGCTCACTGTGCTACTGGATTCAAGCTAGCCTGGCTGATGAGGGGTGATGCCTCAAAACCGGTCCCAGGGTGCTTGTTTCCGGTCCAGGGAGGACCTTGGCTGAACTGTTTCCATGAGGAATGATTTGCCTATGGCTGGGTCCGAACTGGAGCAGCGTCGTGAAGAAAAGAACGAAGGATTAAACCCAGATCTTTGTGACTGGAGGTGAATGTTTGCATTGTTCGGCATTCCGTCCATCATTTGTTCCTTTTGCAGATGTAGACATGAAGGCATGGGTCACTTCGACCCTCGACAAGTTCATACCTTTCTGCCAGGTTAAGGCCAGGAGTAGGCCCTCTGCTCCAATGAAATGCTGATCACTGAGAAAAAGAGTTTGTAGACGCTTGAGCGCACCTGGAGAAAATCCTATGACACTGGGGCAAAGGGTCTCTACATGAATGCACTTAAAGCATATCATAAACTGATAAGAACAACTAGAGCAGAGATCTTCTCTACAAAAATTTCAAACAGCAAGAACCCTGCCAAGGAAATCTATTCCATTGTCAATAGTCTAACAACATCTGCCATGACTAAGCTGGTTGAGGAATCTAATGACCACTGCAATAAAATTTCAGATTTCTCTGTGGAAAAGATTAATGCTATTTAAGCCCAGTTTCAGCCTACAGCAACTGTGGTTGCTGAGCCTGGTCCTGAATGACCAGAGGAAGTTCTACCATGGCCAGTTCTTAATGAACTGTCTCTTTTGGACTTGCCCTGCTTCTCTGCTCTATGCACCTTGGTGAAATCGGGCTCCCTGGATGATTCTCTTAAACCGGACACAATACTAACACTGTATAAGGTTGTTTTCCCACGCTTTCTTGAGATAGCCAATCTCTCATTGTCCTCGGCCACGGTTCCCCGGGCTTGGAAGCAGGCAAAAGTGAATCCCCTCCTGAAAGAGCCATGCCTTGACCCTACTAGCTCTGGAAACTTTTGCCCCATTTCCCTACTACCTTTTTTAGCCAAGGTGGTGGAAAAACACGTCAACAAACTCCTGACGGAGTTTTTAGAAGCCAACAACACCTCCCAAAATGGCTTCAGGTCCCATCATAGCTCAGAATCTGCTCTCCTGTCAGTGACAGAGGCGCTTCATAGAGTGGTGGATGAAGGCAGCTCTGCAGCCCTCATTCTCTTAGATTTGAGTGCCGCACTTAACATCATCTCACATAAGATGCTGCTACAGGACCTTTACGATATAGACATACAGGGTACAGCCCTGTCCTGGTTTGCATGCCTCCAACGTCGCCATTATTTCCAGGTAATTTTTCCCCCATTTCTCTTCCAGAACCTTGGATTATGGGGTACCTCAGGGCTCTTCGTTGAGCCCCACACTATTCAATTTAGATCTTTATCAGAGATAGTGAAACACTTTGGGGTCTCAATTGTCTCTTACCCAGATGATACCCAACTTATCTTCTCCTTCTCCGCTAACTCTTCTTAGGACATCACTAATTTCCAGAGTTGTATGCTGTCAGTGACTGGTTGGATGGAAGACAATTGTTTAAAACTAAATTCCAGCAAAACAGAGATCTTACTGTTCGGTAAACACACTCATTCATGGGGAGATCTTTGGTGGCTGAACAGCCTTGGCCCCCCTTCTTCACCCAAACCATCTGTGAAAAACCTGGGCCTGTGCCTGGATGGCTCCCTTAGTCTCGAGAAACAAGTAACCATTCTGGCTGGCACTTGTTTTGGTCTTCTAAGAAGACTGAAATCCATTATTGGCCTATTTCAACCACACATTCGTCAGATGATTATCCATTCTCCCGCTCTATCTCACCTACACTACTGCAACAGCCTCTACCCAGGCTGCAAGAAATCGATCCTAAAGAGTTTACAATTGGTCCAATATACGGCAGCCAGATTGCAGCTTTCCCTCCCGAAGTTTTTCTCCCCTTCAGGGCTTCTTTGCAAGCTCCATTGGCTGCCCATGGGCAGATGAATTCAATCTAAAGCCTTGAGTACAGCATATAGGATTATGAATGCACTAGGTGCTCCTATCCTGTCTGATCTAATGCGACCTTATCTTCCAAACAGAGCACTCCGCTTGGCCAAGCGAAATTTGGCTGTGACTCCACAGTTCCTTTTGGGTTTTATCTCCGGCCTTCTGGAATAGTCTGTCTCTCGAGCTAAGAAATACCCAGAACCATTTTGATTTTAGGAAAAAGCTCAAACCTCGCTTTTCACCTATTAGGAGGTCCTGTTTCCCTTTTACTGCTCTCTTGGCGAAGTATACTTGTTTGGTGGATAGCGCTGGGAAGCCCAGTTGCTGGGGCAGCCACGGGCTCTACAAATATAATTAACATAACATAACATAACAGCACACATAGAAAAAGGGATATGCCTCTCAGGATTTTTTTTGTGGAGGAAGGTGTCCCTTTCTGCACAAAAACAATCCTGCATGCAACGTAGGCACCCTTGCACCATGGTGCATTGGTGCTAGGCAGCCCATTGTGCACCAGGAATGCACCATACGCCTTATATAAGGCATATTTCTGCCCTTTCCCAGTGATACAGTGCAGCACAGCAAGATGACTTGCTGCGCTGCACTCTCCCACTATTTCATAAATATGCCCCCATGTCTTTTCCTAGTGGACGGGAGCTCAACGCATGCAGCTGACATCAGCACGGAACTGAGAGTTACAAGCTCCAATCCAGGCAAGGCAGATTGAAACTACCATCCTTTCAAGGGAGATAGATTGAGCACCATTAAATTGGGTGATGGTAGCATCTATTATTTTTAGAGTTAAGAAAACGTATTAGTGCGGTAAGAAGCACTATCTAATAACAATAAAAATAATAATAATAAAATTACATCCATACTTCTTACCGTTGCATAAAATAATGCGACTACCCCTTTAAGAACTGAAATGTAAATCTTTCTTCCTTGAGAAAAGTAGAATTTATGATGCTGCCTTAAGTGGACCTCTCTATCGTTCAACAAAATAAACCATATGCTATTTATTTGAGATTCCATTATACTCACTTTATCATGGCATAAAGAGGGAATCGGGCATCACTGTAGAAATGGGAAAAAAAGCAACATATGCAGTTGATCTATGATACTTTCCTGACGGTACACATTGGTAAAAGTCACATAGTTCGGGCTCTTCAATTTCCTATTAATCGGGTAAAAATCATCTTAATAAATACAGCTTTTAATCATTCTGTCCATAAAGTCTGGAGAGTCATACAGAGTCAACTATTAATCTCCTTACAGAGGTACACATTTCGCTCCTTCACTCGTGTAGAGCATTTTAAAGTGTTTTTTTTTTCCAAGTTATCTTTTGTAATACTGCTTTAATATGTTGATGAGGGCCAGCATCAGGAAGCAATTTCAATTTCTGCTACATTATTCCATAGTACTGCCATTTAACTGTGCAATATGCTCTATTTCTCGCCTCCATTCTAGTGTCCATTTGTATATATGATTATACACAGTCCTCCTGTGCCTTATATTCTTTACTTGGGGTTTCACCAGAGAGAATCTTTCCCAAAATCTGATATCAAAACACCGAAAAACATGCTGTCCCTGGTAGGTTCAGTCTTGCCCACCTGGGAGCTACAGAATAGGACCTCCAACTCATATACCTGGTGTCAGATAAAATGACTACAAAGGTGAAAAACCCAACAATGCACACTAATAATATACATAAAAGACTAGAATATAAAGACATTAAGGGCCTGATTCCGAGAATGGTGGATATCCCGCCTTATTGCAATTGCCACAGGTTATAATGCACTTGTAATACACCATGGAACATCCGTCACATCTGTGATGGAGTTACCTGTCTGCCAAACTCTAAACCAGGCCCAAAGTGAAAAATAATAGAGCACATCATGTGAACTCGAAAGGTATCATATAAGACATTGTTTTTCGATTAGAAAACCAGCCCTGATCTGTTACCTTCTGTTTGTTTTATGGTAATATTGAATATGGAGAACCTCAGTAATTTGAAAGAGCTTTTGTGTTATTTGAGCTTAACTTTCTGTGAACTTGAAGAACTCGACTAGGTTTGGAGCTGACAGCACCATCATCAGCTTCAGCATGAGTGTATGATTTCCAAAGAGAGCTAAAGTGGAGGCAGCTGCAAGTGTAGTGTTGGCGTGTGTTGACTCCTCCCCTACACTGGTTGTTTAGGAAGGTGACTAGCATGTTTCAAACTGTTACCAAACCAAAGGTGAGTCTGTGGTAGATAGAAGGTGCTGTGGCCGATTGGCCGCCAGGTGCTGCCACTGCTGTTGTCTTTCACATCCCTGTTGCTGTTCTTGATGTTGGTCACCAGTCAGCGGACGGATGAGGAGCCGTATAGATCTATGTCTTGTCTGCTTTGGACGAGGATCACCAGCTGAGCTGCCACTGGGGTTCTGCCTCATAAACCAGAGAATAGCGTGGTCACACCCTTATTGAGCTCTCTAGTGGGCACAGGGGAATGCCTAAAATGGTGTTACTTCCCCCCACTCCTTATTGCGTTCCCATCTTGTTTTAGCTTGGTGTTGCTGTTTTGAGTGTGAACGGGATTCAGTGCCCGAGATGAGACTTTTAAATTTGAAAATGCAGCCTCCAGAGCCTCTAAATCTAAATGGGGCCTCCAGGATATTCTAGATGTCACTTTGAGAGCTGTACACAGTACGGCAGCCGAGGCCTCCACAACTAGCAGAAAGGTTGGAGCCCAAACCTGCCCGCTGTTCGCCATGTGTACATAAGACAATAGATAAATAAATAAATAAATAAGATAATAAATACATGTTCATCCTCCAAAGCTGGATAGAAAGCTGTAGATGCTTTGGGTCTTTCCATGGGCACATAGGTAGTGATTTGGGTGCGGAGTGCCTCGACCTCAACTGAGACCAATTATTCCCGATGTCTTTCCACCGGGAGAGAGAAGAGAAACATCAGTTTATCTGCCTGACTGGCAGCCTAAAAAAGGAGGTACTGGTGTTTGCTGAGGAGTCCCATGGAGAGGCATGTTATCCCTGGGAAAGCTGTAGCTGATGCTATTATTGCAGAGATGCCTTTATTAAAAAAAGAAAGGTGCTATGATGTAGTCAATGGTGGCCACGTCATGGAGCTTAAAAAAATACTGGATGCTTCAAAAAAGAGTTAGTGCTGGTAATACGGTGTTTATTGTACCTAGCAGTAATCTTTGTGCCACTCTCTGAAGAGAATAAGAAAGTTAGATGGAGGGGGTCTTGGTCCCTAAGATGACATTTTTAGGGTTGAAGTGGCATGTTGGAGGAAGCATGCCTATCCAGTCATCGTGGTATTTGCTGCAGCCTTGTTGTAAAAAGGTACTGAGTGTGAATGTATTTTACAAGCTTCACAACAGTTAAAATAAAGTAGAACATATGAAATTTACACCACAGAGCTAAAAAAATTTATAAGTACATGTTAAAGTATTTTTAGTTGATATCGTCAGTGTTAATCACTTTAAAGCCTGGTGATGCCAATTATGCCAGTAGTTTGTGCCCATTCATATTCTTGCATGCACACTGAAGGGCTTGAGTGGTGGGTGAATATAAGAACCATGGTTTGCAGACAGAACTGCCCTAAAACACAGTTTGGGAAACACGTAGCATGTCTACAGTTTTAAGACAAGAGGTTGTTGGAAGGTACAGAGACACCCCAAAAACAGGAATACACTGATAAAAATGCACTGTATTGCATTTTAAGGTCGTGCACAGAAAACAACTGAAAAGGAGCAGAGAGAAAGTAAACTCAGTTCCATTTCAGTCTGTTCTGATAAATGCCAAACAGACAGACAACCACAGAACACAGAGACACAGAGTTCCTGTTACAATATTTTAGAATGTACAGGTCCCTAACGTTCTCAGCACTCTCAAAGCACATTAACTGTACTGTGCGCTCAGTATTCTTCCTGTAAGTGTATGAATGAATCGACTCACTGAGACCTCAGTTGTGCATTGTTTCTCTGTTTCCTGGGAACCAAGAGATCCAAGTATGCATGCCGGGTGTATTGGGGGATGACTCTGCCTGTCTTGCCTCTCCCCTGAGCTTCCATTTCACTGCCATCTCTGGCCACGCCCACAATCACAATGGTGCTGTGTTTCTATGGATGCCTGAATGCTGCTGCAGCGCTTTCTCATCCCACTTGTTATGTTTCAGAGGTGCATTCGTGGTGAGATAAACAAACGATTAAATCTATAAAGTTGGTCCTCTCTACATACAGCGGATAGCAATTTGGAGAATTATCTTTATTTGCACTTGCGTGGAAGTAAAATTAAACTTTTCCAGCCGATTCTCCATCATTTTCACTCTCTTTCCTGAGAATGACAGTTGTGAGGGCATTGGCTGTGCGCCTGGTATCACACCACTGCAAAAGAGGCTGTGGCACATCTACATCTTTTTCCCAGTTAATATTTTTCCTATTGCTGTGAGCACCATACAGCTCAGCGAAGCACTGAGTGGGGTGAAGGAGGAAAAAAAGAAGAGTTTTTTTCTACCTCTAAAAAATACCCAGCAATGACGGGGAGGAACTGATGATGGGAAGAAGAAACATGACAAAAAATGGAGTGAAACCCCTGGCATCACACGCTGTAATCACACCGGGGCAGATGGATAAAGTAAGCATGTGCCCTCTGGGAAACAGCTTCTGATATTTGATCTCGGTCTTTGAATGAACAGCAAATATGTCGAGATAAGAACAAGATATACATCCCTGTTTGCCGAAAAGCTCAGAGCGAGTGAAAACACAGAGCATTAGTGTGAACTGCTGTTAGACAAAGAAAAAAGAAGTTCCTATAGGAAAGATTAACCACTTGGAAGCACGACTTTTTAAAGAACACTCAAAGAAACGAATGAAAAGCAATGGGCAGGCTGTAAGCCCACAAAGTATATACAACCTGTCTTGAAGAGACAGCACAAGCTCTGTCTAGGCAAGACTTAAAAAGCAGCATTTAATGAGAGCAGCAGTAAAATGTGGCTGCATTGTTTCACAGTAATATATGCTATTAACAAAACATTAACATATTTAAGGGTCAGGAATGTTTAGGAGTCCAAATACCTCAGCAATTTTAGTTCCTTCAAGCAAAATGTTGGAGAGGCCAGTAATAATAGCAAATTCGCGTATGCTGAGTATCCAAGATTTTGGGTACAACTTTATGCTAAATTGCATCAAAAGCTTCAAAAAGGTTCCATGGCATGAAAAGACAGGGAATGCCCACACCCATGATTTTTTTAACCTGTTTTTATTTGCATTTATCAACATTGCAATTAGATTCATTACATGAGTGTCAAGATACATTTGCATTGATGGGATATCCACCACATATCTAGTATTGACATTATATCACACAGATATCAACAGGAGTCTTTGGCTCTTTTTTAAAAACATGAACAAACAATGGAACATAAGAGGTCATGCAGTGGCAGCTTCGCATTCAGTATTATCACAATCACTAGTGTGAGTCCTTTCCATCCCTGATCTGCGTTGTCCTCACGGGAATCCAGTATTATACATGAAATGTCAGCATATGCCACTGTACCATCCCTTATGAACATCAGGGTATGCAATAGGGAGGCATTGCCACACCTATAAGAGAAGGCAAGGGGGAGTATCAGCACAGGTGAACATGGAGCGTTTAACATGTACGGGCTAACAGGCAAATAGAAGTGGGGTTAGCAGGGCACGACATCCTAGATACACCAGGGATTGCATGTGGTTATAAGCATGAGCGCTAGTGCTAGCCAACCAGATCCTCGCTGTAGGTTTGCAAGCCAGCTAACAGCACCTCCCAATCTACTATAGGATATTTGCACAATCCATAAGCTTCCTCTCGTGTGAGCGCCACAGCCTCCACCTGTCCCCTTTTGAGTGTCGCCTTGCACCAGTGAGCTTTACCTGGCAATGACAGAGCTTTATAATGCACGGCTATGAGTCGACGAGCAATCAGCAATGCCAAATCAATTAAACTGTTAGTGGATTTGGCAGCTTTCGGGTGCTTAGCCAGTCCCAACAATGAGCCTTCCAATGTGCAAACATCTGAGCTGCCAGTCACCTCTTGCAGTGCATAAGACACCGGTTCACATAATGTTGCGGCCTCTGGACAACTCCAAAACATATGCACCATGTTTGCTCCTATTTGCTGACATCTAGGACAATTAGAGGAGGACCCAAACATTTGATGAAGGTGTTGCTGGGGTAAGATAGGCCCTGTGGAGGATATTATTCTGGATGTACTGGAGCTTAGCATTCCGCTACACTTTCCTAGGAAATATGAGTGTTATTTCCATTCTTTCTGCGTTAGTTCTCTTCCTGCATCTCTCTCCCAGCATCTGCAGGTTGCAGCCAGTGGGTCATGTGTTGTGTATGCTAAAGTGCGAACAAACCATGTGATGAGTCTACACCCACCACCTATTATGTAAAGCGTATGTATCAGAGGGTGTTTGTCAGGCTCGGTGTCTGTGATGCCCCAGAATCTCTCCAACACAGCCAACAAATTGCCATAAGCTAGAAAATGACTCGCCAAGAGCTCATGTTCTTCCTGTAGCCGAACAAGGGCAGGAGTCCCCCATCTTGGAACAGCGCACCCAGTGTGCCCACTCCCGCTGCATCCACACCTATCCTGCTCATCATGTCACTGAATGGAGTGATAGAGCACAATGGAATCTCAGACGAGTATCGAGAGATACGCGGCATGAGTTGTAAACTGCAATAAAGGCTCACATATGATGCCCACATCCATGATAATAAGAACACCACCCATAGTTTTTACAGTGATATCTGAGTCACTGAAAGCCAAACTGGGGTAAGCCAAAGAGATAAATCCGGGAAGCATAGAAATCCATGATTTTACTCAGACTGGATCAGGCACTGCATTATTCAATACAGATGACATTACTGTTTGGATCATAGTATATGTTGGTCCATAATGGAGGAAAGAAAGCTGTTTCTTTCTGTGGAAGACTTGATAGCTCACCACAGCTGTTCAGTTCTGTAATTTTAGATGCCAATTTGAGAAACGATACCCTTGAGGACAGCTGCAAGGTTTGATGGCATCACATACTCAATATTAGCTAAGCTGGGCAAACATTTCCTGGTCTCAGGTTGAACGAAATCTATGATAATAAAATGATCAGTGAACATATTGTCAAAATAGTATATTTATTTATATAATCATACAACACAATGTGTAAACTATAGGCAAAGTTCAAGAAGAGATCATTTGGTGTTATATGGAATGCAGGATGATGGGTAGGTAAATTTTAAATTATGGGAGTACCAACAGCTAGTGCTTTTAATTATGTGTTGTTGCAGTTGTGAGAAAAGTGGGTGTTTTATTATTGGTACCTGTCTTGCCTCCCAGTAGGTTTGTCTAATATGTTCTATTGCAGTAGATGCTAGGACAAAACTCACACAGTGTCCTCTGGTTACTGTGCTTTGTGATTCATATTTTACCAGTCCACTAACGATGCACAATGTTTTTCCATTCGGTATAAACATACACTTCTATGTGAATTAAAATTCAACTAAATCCAGATTTCACTCTACTTTGTGTAGTAATATGTTGTAGAAATGCATATAAATAATCTAATGCACAACTTGCAACTCACTACATTTCCTTGCACCTTAGGGACTGATTAGCGATCTTGGCGGATGGGATACTCCATCACAAACGTGGCGAATATACCATCCACCAAATTACACGTTCCATAGGATATATTGGAATTATAATTTGTCGGACGGGATATCTGTCACATTTGTGACGGAGTAACTCTGTTCGGCAAGATTGTAATCAGGCCCTTAGTTACCCGCTATTAATATTATGTAAACTTTGATTGGCATCCAAAAAGAAGGACAGTAGTATTTGAACTTGTCATGTTTTATAAGAATGGCAATTAGACACATTGGCAGCCCAGATAACACCTGGAACCAAGGGTATACAGACACATCAATAACAATGGTTCAAAGTAGATAGAATGAGACAACTCAAAGATAGAATAATACATCAAACAGTAGAAATAATCATCAATAATCAAACCAGAGAACAAATCATCAATACTCATAATAGAAAAAAGCTGCACATCTTGGATCCTGAGGGACGGTTTATGGGACGCGGACACGCTGAGCATCACTTGGGTTGGTATGCAGCACTCCTGTTTCCATAGATCATTATGAGCATTTTACGACCCTGGTTCCAAGTTTTTTGATCTGATTCATGAAATCTATTGAATTAGCATGCATCTCTTGGTGGATTTTTTTCTAACTATGTTCTTGCATCAGTGAGATTACATTAGTCCTGATGATGACCCTTAAGTGTCCTGGGATTGAAAGGTTGTTGATGACCACGACAATGTGAACATAAAACTGAATGGACTGTTTGCATTTTGGAACTAGAGAATTACTCTGACCTCTACTACTTGAAATTGTTTCATTATGAGATATTATTGTGCACACTGTTCACTACTATTTTGGCATTTTGTGTTGTGTAATTACTTGAACACTTCTTGCATTTTTATATGACAATATTAATACATGTTTTTCTATAAACACTCAATACGGGTGCAGCATTTTTTGCAATTATGAGTATTGCTCATTTATTTTGCCTTGATCATTGATGATTAATTCTACTGCATGATGTATTGCTCTATCTTTGAGTAACCTCATTCTTCCACTTGGAACCATAATTTATAAGAAGGCTGCAGTCCTAGTAATACTAAATATTTTGGTCCTAGTGGCCTGGAAACCAAAGAATTTTATTTTCTTGCTCACTCACCCTGCATGATTGATGTGATGATTGGTTACTGCATTTTACTGATCTTTGTGTGACTCTTTGAAGCCTTCTACATTTACAGTTCGAACCACCTTTGCTGGTTTAATGGAACTGCGTATCATTGAAGCAGTTCAATATTCTACCACTTCACCACCATTTCCTTTAGGGAAAGTATTCAATGCTATATTAACCCACAATTCATGGAAATCTCCAGGTTTAGATTACATAAATATGGCCCTATTTAAAAAAATGACCCTGAGGGTTGAAAATCTGTCTTCTTGGTTGTTTTTAACATAACCATTGTAGCAGAGATGATTCCCTATTTTTGGAAAGTAGTAACTAATTTTGGAAGGACATTTAGCTGCTAAAGTTAATTGACCATCATTTCCCAACATTCAAGCAAAGATGTGACAAAGTCCTGCTCAATCATATCCACTAATGGCTAGTAAACAAAAATGTTATTTTCCCTTTGCAGGAAGTCAATAGTTTGGGGATAGGTGGGATAAAGCAATGTTGTAATCTCTTCCTTTTCATTATGGAGCATTTCTGTTTGAAGAAAGCGCTTTACTTTTTACTGCTAAAGGCAAGGACCAACTCATCAACAAATTTCAGATCAAAGATTATGTCCTGATCCTCTATAGAGGAGGAGTTACTAGGGGAGTAACTGAATTCCTTTATAGCAGAGACCCACCAGCCTTCATTATAATCATTAACATGTAATTTTGACAGAATGCAGTTAAATTAGTCATTCAATGACTAATTTTATACCATCTCTTGCTTATTAGCTTTATTCTTATAGGTTGGATAATTCTCAGTGGTACATATTATTTTATCAAGAAGAAGAACAGGGTGATTGTGGTTACTGCAAGCAACATCCATCATCATATTAAGAGTGGTTTAGGTGTAATGCGTGTTTTGTTACTCCAATGATGTTAGGAATTCCAGTATGAAATGTGTTTAGTGTCGTTAAGATTTTTAAATATTCTTACAATCTGAATTGCAGACATGCAAAAGAGCAAAAGCAAATAGTATTAAAAGACTTTTATGTTCTAGAAGTCACAGATAATCTTTTCTACCATAATGCACTGACAGACAATAAAGCCAGATGACATCTAGCGGATTGTTTTATGGTCTTCTAGGGGCTGAAATTACTAGCCTTCTGTTGATTCTTTCAAGCCAAATGGACTGCTTTGCAAACGTCCTGATATTACAAGTTTGATTATAGGTACTGATATTACAAGTTTGACTATAGGTACTGATATTACAAGTTTGACTATAGGTACTGATATTACAAGTTTGACTATAGGTACTGATATTACAAGTTTGATTATAGGTACTGATATTACAAGTTTGACTATAGGTACTGATATTACAAGTTTGACTATAGGTACTGATATTACAAGTTTGACTAATGGTCTGGTTATAGTCCCCGGAATGGAGGAATTAGAGGGGGCGCAGAGGTCTCTAAAAAACAGAACCTTATTGCCCTTACACATTCTCGAGCTCTGGGCACAGGGCCTAGGAATTAAAGGCTTAGATAAGGATGGGAAAGGTCTGTTAGCAGTCCTTGCAAATAATACATATACGAGAAAGGCTGCCGTAGTTAATCGCTGGCAACGGCTAACTTCATAGTAAATTGCAGTTAGAAGGCCCACTTTCAACATAACCAGGTCCTTGCCTCGGCTACACATAGAAACAAGATTGGATCTGTGCTTCCTTTAAGCAGATGTGCGAAATACTAACTGATTGCAGCTTCATTGATGTCATCAATGATTGGATATTTGATGACATCAGTGTATTGGATGGTTGCATACCTCTCTATAGCTGGAACATTTCACGAGGTGTAGGTTTTAAATCGTAAGTTTTCGGTCTCTAAAACTTCTTTTCTGGATGAATCTAAGAAAGATGGGCCACAGCGGAGAAACATTACAGCTGTCAACGCACTCCTCCAGAAGTAATGCAACGTACCGTGGAACGTGCGTCTTTAATGAATGTTCTCCACATTCTCTGAAATACAATAGCTCTGCAGTTTTATTCTATAGCAAGTACCCACTTAATTTTAATTACATCCTCATATTCTTTATTTTGCATCCATGTTCAGTTATATCTGGACGTTTTATTTAAATTGTGACCTCAATCAATCATCTCAGAATTTACAGCTGACGTTATATTATTTCTTAACATTAACTGTGGGTGGCCATCTATTGAACCGGGAAGATAACTTCCTTTTTCCCGTTACCAATCAAAGCATTGAGCTGACTGATCCCCCGACTTCCCATATGGTGACCATATTGGACAAATACTGCCGCTTAGCAAAACCAAATATACAAGTTTAAGCATTAACAATTCCTCGAAGAGAGACTCCAACATCAGCATTGTAGTCCAATTATGAAATTACTTCTTATACACACTAACTCAGGCAACCTCCTCGGCTTCCATAATGTAAACAGCGTGCTTCCTCCATTGCACATTCTATTTGACCCATACAATATTATTGGGGCTTAAATGCATGACTTTAAGAATATTTGGCAATCGTAAATTTCATTCTGGTAGGATAATACACGCGCATTTCATCTGTTCAGTCTAGCAGAAAACTGGTCCAGGAGTTTATGGGTCCCTCGACTATAGTATTCATGTTTGGCTCATATAAAAGCTTTGCGGTTGTTTTGCAGAGTTCCCTCTTTTAATATCAATAAGGCATACAAGTTTTCATAGGTTGTTTGTTTAGCTCAATAAATTAAGTTCACAACAAATTGATTGATTTTACTTTATTAAGTTAATTTTGCTGCTTCCAACCCCGAAATGTTGCTGTTCACGTTTTTTATTAAAACATGCCTCTAATTTAAGTTTATTGGGTAGCTTTGCAGATCTCGTTTAATTTATGGACATTTTCGCAATAGTTTTGGCAATACTAAGATATGATGAGTAATTCTTGTTCCAACCAAGCTGAGTGAAAGTCTGCCATCTTCTGCAAAAGCTCACATAGGAATATTAGGAATAGGCACAGAAACTGCTAAGCGCTGTGGCACTCCACTTGCAGCTGTGGGATTGCGATAGGAATACATTAAAGGTAGAAGCTCCTAGTTCTGGCTCCAACCTTGGTACCTGTACCACTGTCTTTGCTATCACTGACCACATTAATTTCAATATATTTAGCTCAGTGATATTCCTCTAGCCTTCAAATAAGAAGCTACTGCTGAAATACTAAATATAAAACTGACAAATATAAAACTGTCAAATACACCATTTTTTATTCAACAGTTATTTTTTGTTTTTAATTGTATACAAATAATGTAAAAGAAAGAAGTTTTTTATATAGTGGTTGTTAAAAAAAATATGGATAACTTCTAAAGAACGAAGGTAAAACATTATTTTGAAGCACGGCAGGTCGCAATGGCAGTTTAAAATTCAACACACAGGCTGCAATGGCAGGCCTGAGACATACTTAGGAAGTGGGTGGCACAATCAGTGCTGCATGCCCACTATTAGCATTCAATTTACAGGCCTTAGGTACATGTGGTACAAGTCTACTAGGGACTTAGAAGTAAATAATTAAATATGACAATTGGGTATAAACCAATTCTACCATTTTTAGAGGAGAGAGCACAAACACTGTAGTTATATAATAATGAGGACCAATTTATGTGACATAATGTGCCACATTCCATGGCAGTACATGTGCAACATTTTGAGACTTTAACCAGTTCCGTAGCAGAGGCTTATTTGCTCTTTACGCTAGATAAAGATATGGGTTGCCCATCCCATGCTTTGACAGTAAACAGCTGGTATAATTGGTGTGGAGTGGGCCCATCATATCCGTAGGCCTCAGCACCACTGTGCCGGCTGCATTATTCATAGATATGGCCCTGATATTAAAACATATTTATACTGTCCGGGCAAAGGTTTCACCTCATAGGTACTTAGCAAATGGTGATCAGTTAACCTTTGGAAAGGGTAAAGCACTACATGGCACCCTGTGTTATGCTTTCATTTTAATAACTTTTGATCTGCTTGAGTTAGACACGTAAGGGCCTATTCACAAAAGTAAATTTGGCCATAAATGTAAGTTTAAGATTGCATTTTCTTTTTTACAACTACCAGGATTTCACCAAGGGATTCCTGGTGAGGATGAAGGCTTTTATGAGGGCTTTTAAGTGGGCGGATCTCAGCACTCAAGGTTTTAAATTGAGGACCACAAATCTTTCCAAAATCTGTACAATCCCTTCCCTCCCTGGAAACAGTCAGAGATTCACTATAGGACAGGGCTAAAGTAACTCTGCTTACATTGTGGGAGGAGAATGAATCACCCACACATTTTGTGGGTGTGTATTGAATGGGCCTTCTACTTAGGGGAAAATGTTTTCCTCATACCAAGATACCCTCTCTGGTGATAGTGCACTCTTCAATCTGCATGACATAACAAACTTAATGGAGCCGAGCCGTTTTTTTTTTAAAAGTGTGCATTTGCAGAGAAGGCGTTACTTTCCCTGTGCAGACTTCTCCTCTATGGAGATTTCCACAGTGGGAATAGGAGCCCGCTAGAAAAGTCATAAAAGTACATGCAGGCAGAGACAGAGATCTCTAATGTACTTTTGCAGTTTTCTTTCGTGAATAGGCCTCATAATGTCTAGAAGTTTCTTGTTGAAATGTGCAAATTATGCGACAGACGGTGGATTATGTGTCAGGTACAGCAAAACTATTATGTTTGCAGAAAACTCAGCGAGCTCAGAATCACATAATTTCAATGGGCCTTCCTAATTCCAAGAATAATTTGTAAATAGAACGATTGTTCTACAGCACTTCGTTTTACATTCAGCATATTCATGTAACAAAAAACAAATTTTGCCATTTGTGGCTCTTGTGACCAGTGCTCTTAATTTTACTCGAACCTAACTGGATCATGTTCATCATTGCGCAGTAATGGTCTGCTTGGTCTACTGAAATAGTCTCTTTGCAAAACCCTCTAACATGGCAACCATGAAACTATTAAGTGCCAGGAAATAGTGGGATATCTCATTTGTAGCACGCGAAATTTGAATGCTCAATTGGCTACCAATAAAGAACTGCTGAAACTTCTATCTCATCTCGTGTACAAAGCAAAGCATTGTCATGGCCACAGGTCAAGAAGCTATTTACATCCTACCAGATGAGGGGACATGCAAGGTCCTTCTTCAAGAAGCAAAAACGAGACTCTGCCCAAACAAAGTATACATTTTGGGGGACAAACATATACAAAACTATAGATGGGTTATCTCTGTGTAGTTCCTTGGACTAAATGCTCCCATTCGGCTCCCATGTACCACTGTGTGAAGTGCCCTTGATGGCAAGATAACTACACAAGCAAATTAAATACATAACACATCTGGAATACTTGAATAAATTATCTCCCTCTGCAGAACTACATTTACAGCTATTAATGTACTTTGTTTGTCTTATTTGCGTCTGTGTCTCTTTCTGCATTTGATTTTGACTTTGGCTTTGCCTGCTACCACAACTAAACTAGTTCCAGGAGGCTGTGGGAAAAGCGCAGCAGGCAACAGTGATTCCAAAATATAACAATTTTAACACAACAGAGCCACACTAGATTCAATTTATTCCTGTATATCAACCAATGCTCCACCTCATAACAATCTACTTCGAGGCATACACAAAAATGTGATGGGATGTCTTCACACACCACAATTTGTCATGCTTCATCATAGGATTCCCCACGCTCTTCAAAAACCCGGTTTGATGAAGAGCGGGCCCACACCTGGAGTCAGGGAGGCATTTCTAACTAAGAACGGACCTGTGAAATATAACAATTTTGACACAACAAAGCCACACTAGATTCAATTTATTCGTGTATATCAACCAATGCTCCACCTCATAAAAATCTACTTCTGGGCATACACAAAAATGTGATGGGATGTCCGCACACACCACCATGTGTCATGCTTCATCATAGGACTCCCTAGGCTCTTCAAAAACCCGGTTTGATGAAGAGCGGGCCTGCACCTGGAGTCAGGGAGGCACTTCTAACTAAGAACGGACCCGTGAAACACAATATTTAAAAAACAAAGTGATATACCAAACTGACCTTTATATGTACATGGAATACCATTTGGTATTAAAAACCAGTCATAGGGATAAGGGGAATTAGTACCTCATCACCACACACACCGTCAACATGTTTCTGCCTGATGGCTCATATGAGTACGTGGCATTCTTCAGGACGGAAACACGGGATCCAAGCGTAGCAACTGCAGATGTGCGTGCCACTAATCAATGTAGGGTTGACCTTTGTCAAACCTTAACGATACTAGGCCCCAAGTTACCCCACTATCAGGTCAACAGGGCCCCATGGAAAAAGGGCTCAGGAACCCCTGTAGTCACACTTCCATCAAGGTGCGTTCCTGTCTCACTGCCCTGACCCCAGATTGCCTGAGCTTGCAATAGGCTAGTGTCAAACGCCTTTGTTAGAGTGCTGAGGCAGGGCCTTTGTGATGTCTAAGTGTGGTAGGTGACAGCTCCTCCCCCTTGATAACTCAGAGTGGCCTATCCTGCCAACACCTAGCTTCCATTTGTTTCACTGTCAGGAACAATACACAAAGACCAACCACCAACTACACCTAGTCATGTGACCCAGAATACAGGAGGCTAACACTAAGGGCCTTATTAGGATGTCGTATCGGTATGGGAACTGCCTGACCATTGGTCGGCGGTTCCGCATATCTAATTACAATGTAACCGTACATGGTGCGGTCGCAAACTCCCATTTCCATATGGGAGCTTGTGCTGCAGCCGTAAACCGGCTGTAGCACAAGCTTCCATAGAGAAATGGGAGTTTGTGTGAATCCCTGCACCGTGGGGCAGGCAGCTCACAGTGCCTGCCCCACGGTGCAGGGATTCACAGGGGTCACCATAGGTGCCCCCCCGGCCCCCAACTGGAGGCCGCAGGGTGAAGGGGGACCTGCTATGGGCCTCCAATGTCACCTTCTGCAAGCTTTCCATGTCAGAAAGCCCGGCATGGAAAGTCTGTTGGAAACTGACATCGTAATCCCAATGGCGGAAACGCCGTCCATTGGGATTACGTGCTGGTCTCCGATTGGCCGACGGGCTCCATGAGCCCGTCGGAATCCAGCCAGAATGACCGGCCGGTTTCATTTTTGACCGTCTGCCTTGTAATGCAGCGGTGGGAACTGAAACCGTGATGACGCTCGGAAAGCGAAGCGGTCAGAGGCTTTCCAACCCTCATTGGTATCCTGCCCTAAATGGTTGGGACAGGAAAATGCCATCTTCTAAAAGTGGCATTTTCAGAATTGTGATTAAAAATCCGACTTCACCATTAAAGAGGGTTTTTAATTACACCAAACTTGACCTGAGTACGGTACCTACTCCCAATTAAAAGTTATCACTTATTAATAGTAATAAGGTGACCCAAAGTTATCCTATAGGAGAGATAGGCCTTGCAGTAGTGAAAAATAGGAGTTTTTCACTACCAGGACATGTAAAACTTAAAGTAAATGTCCAACTATTTTAATAAACTGCACCCTGCCATCTTAGCTGTGTAGGGCCGACATTAGGGTTGATTTATATGTATTAAAAAGGTAGGTTGTGTCCGGCTCGCCAATTCATTGGAGCTTGCTTGATGCTCAGAATGTCCAACTCCAGGCACCACCAAGTCTAAATGCCGTTATGGTGCAGACTGTTGGAGTGGCCAAGTGGGTGAAAGGGTGTTGGGGAAGGAACTGCAGGTAGGGAGACCTGATAGGAAAAAAAATGGAGAGTCATAACTTGCACCTACTAGGTTTCTCCCTAATACCCTTTTGATTTTAATGCATCTGTAATAGTTACCTGTACCCTTATTTTGTATTCCCTGTGTGATAGAGGTAGTGGTGTTCTAAAACATGAATGACAATAACAATTGTAAATACCAACAAACTTATAATCAGCAAAATAGTATTTATCAGATGGCTTTTAGAATACTTCAGCATACATACCTACCAGACGCTACTCCTTAGTAGTCTTGAGCAGGCCTATTGTAATCTGGAAAACAGTTGATCAGTCACTGTTTTTCCTTAGTAATGTGCAGCTACCCAGCAACAGTATTATCATTAACCCTGGGCGGAGCTGGCGGAGCGGGACTACGCGGAAGTCCACGGAGTTTGGCACAAACTCCGTGGAACTCCGCTCCGCCACCCGCCTCCACCCCCCATATTAACAATTAATTAGACATTAATTAAAACTAAAAAAAAAACACTTATCTGTACTGCGGCGTCCCTGGGCTGCCCTCCTCCTCTTCCTCGCCGTCTCTGGGTGATCATTGCGAAAACTGCGCATGCGCGCGCCCGCGCATGCGCATCTCTTGCGAGAAGGAAGGAGGGCAGCCTGGGGACGCCGCAGTACAGGTAAGTGTTTTTTGTTTTGGTTTTAATTAATGTCTAATTAATTGTTAATAGGGGGGGTGGAGGCGGGGGCTGGCCAAATCCGCTCCGCTGCGGATTGTGCGGAGATTTGCCTACTCCGCGTTCTGCAAGGAACGCGGAGTAGGCAAATCTCAGCACACTCCGCGGGCGGAGCGGAGTTCTCCGCCCACGCCAAATTATCATGTGCTCCTCGTCAGTTTCACAAACAATGTCTAATGCCACTTACCATGCGAGGGCACATAAAGATGGGTAGACTCCTAGAGTCACTGACCACGGCGGTGACAGTTTGAACCTGGCAAGATCTTTATCTTGGCAGGTCGCAATGGCAGTTTAAAATTCCACACACAGGCTGCAATGGCGGGCCTGAGACATACTTAGGAAGTGGGAGGCACAATCAGTGCTGCATGCCCACTATTAGTATTCAATTCAATTCAGACCTTAGGTACATGTGGTACAAGTCTACTAGGGACTAGGGACTTAGAAGTAAATTAAATATGACAATTGGGTATAAACCAATTCTACCATTTTTAGAGGAGAGAGCACAAACACTTAAGAACAGGTTAGCAGGGGTAAATGTGCAGAGTCCTAAAGCCAGCAAAAATAAGATCAGCAAAAAATAGGAGGGGTGAAGGCAAAACGTTTGGGGGCAAAGACCACCCGAAGGCTGACAGGTCTAACAGGTATTACAAAATATGGGTATTTAGTAGGGCAGGGCGTAACTCGCGTAATTCGGTGTATTGTAAACATGCAGAATTACCCAGGTACTATGCGAGTTTATGCAAGAGGAGTAATTCTGTGTTTAACGCTATTTCTTAGCATAAAATGCACCCTCACGTCTAAAATGAATATAAGGTTGCATTTTATGCTAATAAATAGCGATAAACACAACAGAACACAAACAGCGAGTGTGAGAAGTAGCTTGTGGCCAAGACAGACCTATGATGTATTTTGCACTAAGAAACAGTGCTAAATGCAGCAGAAAATGAATGGCTAGCACGAGCCCCCTCGCTAAATGTGTCCTCATGGTAGAATTTCTTCCCCAAATTACTCTTAATTACGCAAAGAGGAGTAATGCCTAATTATCGGTAATTCTGCGTCAAAGAGTAATGCAGAATTACCGAAATTGCTCCACGGTAATCAAAACTCCTCCTAGGTCTAGTAATTAGAAATGTGATACAAAGCAATTTGTTTGATGGAAGACCATTCTGTTTGTGAATTCAGTTCTCCTAAATATGCCATGGAATATACTATTAAATGACATCTGTTATATCAGCATTTAACTTTGAATAGTGTTGCGAGACTCTACAAAAATCAGAATATTTATTTGAATTACAGTTTGAAGCTGGATTCACAAAGATTTTGGGGTGATTAGATGTGACTCGATTACTTCTGACCTTCTTATGAGTTCCAGTAGTATTTCTGCAATTCATGAATAAGTAATGAATACACCACAAGTAAGTGCTAACAAATTCTTTATTAATAGGGCCATCTGGTTTTGACACTTATTTGTATTCTCTGTGGGATCTCCGATTACAAATTATTAAAAACATCACAGCCAATGGCCTATAATTTTAAAGTGCTAATCTTTTTGTTGAATACAGCTTTGACTTACACTTGGCATTTATGGCTGTAAATGCCTCTCTTTACACTTGCCAGAAAATTCACAGAAGGATTCCTGGCAAGCGTAAATACTTTAATACTACGGATTGCTTTGCAACGAGTGCTGAGAACTCTGCAGTAGTAAGTCCCATGCAAGTGGTGAGAAATGTGCGTTACAGAGCATGCTTAGCCTTCTAAGTTTATGAACAGGCACAAACTTGTGCATTTGAAGACATTCATAAATTGCCATGTCATCATTTTTTTTTTCTTTTATTTATTAAGAGTTTTATTGCTTTCAATAAAGCATATATTACAATATAACACAAAGAAAAAAATAAATATAAATAAACTTACAGGCAACAATGTCATCCGTCACAACATTGCGAATGACTTATAACTGACATATAAAGTACAGTACTGTATACACATACATGTTTTTCCATCAATACATTGACCATTAGATAGTGTTAGAGTTTAGAATATCTGGGTGGTTCCGCAAGAAGTCTTTTAGGGGTGTCCAATAATCCCTTGGTTTTGAGCTGGTTGGAGGTTCTTCCTCATAGGTTTTCAAAGTGTCTTTACAGTATACCATGTCCTTTAGCCATGCCCTGCTGTTTGGGCTGTTTTTACTATCCCAACACAAGGAGATCCTCCTTTTCGCTAGTAACAACGCTATAGTGCATAATTTTTTCTTCACAGAGCGCAAGTGCTTCACTAGGCCCAGGAGACAGATTTGTACTGTACATTCCAGCGTAACTTCTAGTATTTTGCCCAATATTGTAGTTACTTCCTCCCAATATTTCCTAATTTTTACACAGTGCCATGCTAAATGGATAAAGTCAGCGTTGTCTGTCCCACACCTCTTGCATCTGGCGTTATCTCTTAGTCCGCATTTCTGCAGTTTCGAGGGAGTATGATATGTTTGGTGAAGATATTTATAATGTATCATTCTCAAGTTGCCGTTAGGAGTCAACATTTCAGTTAGTGCACAGCAATTGTGCCAATCTGCCTCATCTAGTGGTGTATCCAGATGTATATTCCATCTGTCCCTAGCTTTTCCTGTATTCCCGGCTATATCGTCTTGCAATAATTTATATAATTTGGAGACTAGATGCGCATTATTTGGACTGGTAATGATCATTTGGAGTGCTAACAGTGTCGGTGGTTCATTGGGAAATTCCGGGTATAATTGTCTAATCGCCCCTCTTAGTCTATGATAGGCAAATTTGAATAATAGAGTCTGATTACTAATATAACTTAGATCAGTGCTATCCAGGAATGTGCCATTATTATGTAGATCTCCCATTGTATCTATTTTAACTTGTTGTAGCATATTCATGCCTGCCGCCTCTTGTGCCACTGAGATAGCCGGGTGATGCCTCAAAGGCAAAGCTGGTGCATATAGTGATATTTTATGTGTTAACTTTTCCATGCGCTGCCATGCCGAGTTAGTAGTACGTATGGTATTTATTTCATTTCTTGCTATATGAGGACGGTGGTGTGTAAGGATGCTACTGAGTGGTATGGGGTGTGCATCTCCATCTTCCACCGCCACGTGTGTCATGTATGGCACTGGATGATACCAGTAATGTGCATATTGCGCCTGTGCGCAGAGGTAATAAAGTAGGAAGTCTGGTACCGCAAATCCCCCTTTGGGATAGGGCAAAGTTAGCGTTTTGAGTTCGATACATGCTTGCTTACCAGCCCAAATCAATCGTGTTACAATTGCCCTGGGGGCGTGATGGGGATATTGTTAAATAAATATAGGACCTAGGGCAGTATCACCATTTTTACGCTGGCCATTCTGTCCGCTATTGATAGTGGTAAGCGAATCCAACGTTCAACCTGATCTTCTAATTTCGTTATAGTAGTTCCTTAATTCGTACGTATTACTGTGTCTGAGTCTCGATGGTACCATATCCCTAGGTATTTAACAGGTGTTTCTTGCCATTCTAGTGGATAATCTATTGGATGGGGTTTAGTTATTTCTGTTTATGGAATGATAATGGATTTGCTCCAGTTCATCTGCAGACCTGAATGCCTACCAAATGTAATATATTCCCTTAGGAGGGGCGGAAGGTTTACCTGAGGTTCACGCACATACAGCACCATATCATACGCGTAAAGTGAGATATTTATGGGACGTTGGGGGAATTGAAGTGCTGTGGCTTTATGCTGTTGTTGGATTTTGCACGCCAGCAGTTCCAGTGCTATTGCAAATAATAGAGGTGATAATGGGCAGCCTTGTCTTGTCCCACGAGTTATTTGGATTGGGTCTGATATATGCTTATTCACTTTGATGCGTGCCACAGGTTTGGTGTATAGGATCCTGATCCATCTCATTAGGCTAGGGGGCATACCCACTTAAGTCAGAACAGTGAAGAGATACTCCCACTCAACCGAATCGAATGCTTTGGCAGCATCAAGCAATACCGCCGCCACCGCCTCCATCTCTGGATTAAGTTGGTGTGATAATGCAAATAGGGTACGTATATTGTGTGAAGTGGATCTGTTAGGTATGAAACCTGATTGGTCGGGCAGAATAATGTTTGTCATTAGAGGTTGTAATCTTTTTGCTATAATTTTCGCTAATATTTTCGTATCTGTATTAATTAACGATAGTGGGCGGTATGATTCGCATACATCCGGATCTTTGTCAGGTTTTAGAAGAGCTATTAGGAATGCTTCTCGTAACGTAGGGGGGAGTATATGCTTATCATGAGCATCTCCATACATGTCAACCAGGTAGGGACATATTGTTTCCATATATTCTTTATAAAATTCACCAGTGAACCCATCTGGTCCCGGGGCTTTCCCATTGGGCAATGTTTTTATAGTTTCCTGTACCTCTTCTTCCATGATGGGCTGTGCTAAGTATTCCCTTTGATTTTCCGAGAGCCATGCTATAGCTATGTCCTCTAAATATGTCATGACTTCACCAGCATTAGCCGTGTCACGGGATGTGTACATGTCTCTATATGTGTCCATAAAGGCGTTTAGTATGCCTGCGGTGCTATATTGAGTATTACCTTGGGCATCTCATATTTTAATTACTGTGTGGGGTTGACGGTCTTTGCATATTTTTTGTGCCAAGACACATCCAGATCTGCCACCTTTGCCATATGCTCTTGCGGTGTACCTATAGTTATATATTTAATTTCGCTTTCTGCATATGTCTGATATTCAGATAGTGCCTCTCTAATTGTGCCAAGGATAGCTGAGTCGTGCGTAAGGTCGTATTCTTGCTCTAGTTGTTTAAGTTTATTTTTACATCTAATGATTTGTTGTCGTATATCTTTCAGTATCCAAGCATTCGTACTTATGCAGATCCCGCGTATTGTGGCTTTAAAGGCTTCCCATAATAGGCTAGCGTCGTCTATCAAGTTTTTATTTAGACAGAAGTATTCTTCTATAGCTTAATGGGTCCAGCAATGCTTTGGCATTAAATCGCCATATATATGGTGGTGGTACGTAATTGGGGAGTTCTAGCGATAGTAGGACTGGATTATGATCCCATAATGTCTTTGGCAAGTGTTTGACGCTATGTGTCCAGGTGCTGGCTACCACTGTTGCTAGCCAATAATCAATTCGGGACCAGCTATTGTGAACTGTGGACGTGTGCGTACTTTCAGACTGTTGTGGGTGGCGCAGGCGCCACACATCCACCATCCTGAATTCGGACATGCCATTGTGCATTGCTTTAAGCCCTTTCTTGTGTGGTTCTTTCGTGGTACCTGACCTATCTTGGTCTTCATTTAGTGACACATTAAAATCCCCTCCCCAGAGTAGCTCCATGTCTGGTAGTTCTCTTAATTTCCTCCATATGCTTTGGAAAAACTCAGGGCCATCTATACTCGGACCATATATATTAATGAGTCCTATGTAATGACCTCGCAGGTGACCCGTAACAATGAGATACCTCCCTTGCTCGTCTGTGATAGTGTGCTCTATGCCAAATGGTACCCCTTTTTTAATCAATAGTAATACACCCCTCGAATAAGAAGAGTAAGATGATGCTAATATTGCTTCTGCCCATCTGCTACCAATCTTACACATCAGTTTTTACCAAGTGGTTTTCCTGTATCATAGCTATCTCAACCTGGTGTCTATCTAAAATAAGCAATCATTTGCCGTATTTTCTTTGGGCTATTGAGACCCCGTATGTTCCAGGTTAGTAGCCGGATCTGTGCAGCTCCTTGTTTACCATTCATAGCAGTGTTTTTACTCTTCCCCTGATCAATGATCTATATTACTTGAGATGGTTGTTTTGTATTGTAAGTAATCAACATTATTGCAGCTGTAAATGATCTTAATAACTATTACATATAGTACTGTATCTTGCACAAGATTGCCTGTTAAACCAAACTTTCCCTGTGTCCACCCACCCACTCTAGCATCCCAATCATGCCAAAGACATACCTGTTTTAAGAAAACATTCAACAGCATAACTGATTCGGGGAACACCCGTAGTGGGGCCGCTAGGTGCCCGCGTACTCATCCGCATGGTGGATGTGGCCAGAATCTACTTTCTCGGTTTGGCCTATATCCTTCTCATTAATGTGGAGCAGATACTGCTGAGCAGTGAAGAGTGCTGATGAGTCCATTTTGTCCATAGTGCACATTGGACATACATAGTTTGCTTTACTGTACATACCATTTCTACTAAACAGTGCAATAGCTGTACCTTATATTTTATACCATAACAACATTTCCAAACCAAAACGTAACTTTGCAGATATACTGCATTATGGCTGTACGAGTTTATAGAACGTGAGTGTTCCGCACACATCGAGCAAAACAGTGTCCCGTTGTCCATGCACAGCCTCCAGCAC
The DNA here is from genome assembly GCA_963921515.1 of Calotriton arnoldi. Taxonomy (NCBI): domain Eukaryota; kingdom Metazoa; phylum Chordata; class Amphibia; order Caudata; family Salamandridae; genus Calotriton; species Calotriton arnoldi. The sequence continues at coordinate 659,801 of CAWUFW010006789.1, read as the reverse complement.
CCCAGCTATATGCGCATAGTGCAGATCCTACCTTACATAGTCTTAAGCAGGCCATCTCGCTGTCATTTCATCCTGTAGGCATGTGTCTATTAGTTCCTGTTATCGGCTCTACCGTATACCATTGCCTATCTCTTACTTCATTCGGACTGTGGAGATGACTAGGTGTGCTCCGGAGATTTCCGTCTTGTGGAGATTTTCTTTAGGTATTCTTGCACGGCTTTCGGTGTTGTAAAAATTTTTGTTTGCTCCTCATGCACGATCTTCAATCTAGCTGGATACAACATTGCGTAGTCTATTTCCATGTCGCGCAGCTTTTTCTTTACTGTCATGAATTCTTTTTGTGCTGTTTGCACTGCTATTGTAAAGTCAGGGTAAAATGAGATGTTGTTACCTTGATATTGTATGCGCTGCTTATCTCGTGCTAATCGTAGGATCGCATCTCGATCTCTGTAATTCAGGATACTTGCTATAATGGGCCATGGGGGTGCACCTGGAGAAGGTTTTGCTGCCAGCGATCGGTGTGCACGCTCGATGATCAGCATGGCTGAGAATTTTTCTGCTCCAAATATATCGTGCAACATGCCTTCCACGTAGTTTTCTAGTTGTCCAGTATTTGTACTTTCAGGCACGCCCATTATGCGTATATTATTGCGGCGAGATCTCGCTTCTAAGTCCTCATTCTTATTTTTAATACCCTCTAGCAGTTTCGCCATATCCGCACATTGCTTAGCTGTTGCACCTGATTCGTCTTACACCGCTGATAGTCTTTGTTCTGCTGCATCCAGGCGTTCCCCTTGCTTATCAAGTTTAGCTGCCATGTTATCTACTCAGATAGTTAAGGTGTCAATCTTACCGTCTATAGCTTGCAGACTTTGCTGAATAGCTTGTAGTGCAGCTTCCATGTTTGCGTCTTTAGTGTGTGCAGTATCCAGTTAAGTGTCCGAGTGCGTGGAAGTTGCCTTAGTTGTGCGGCTATTATCAAAAGAGATTTTCGGCTGTTGCTTATCTGTCTTGCCCATTATGGTATGGGTCAGGCGTACGAAATTCGTGGCGGGGTATATGCTGCGCAGATTACGTCCTGGCTTGCACGTATTCTTGCAATGTGCATCTGGCAATAATATACAGCATACTGGGCACTAAATCACTTGGACAGCACCAGTGGTGGTGTTGCATATGTTTCTAGCTTGAGAGCCGTGTGATCACGTCGCTGCACTTTTTATTTTTTATTTTTTTAAAGTGATGGGCACAATTTAATTTATGCGCCTCCCCATGGTGTCGGTTAGTGCCTGTATATGCGCAGAAGCCACTTGCCGTTGTGTCCCTTGTTGCAGCGAGTCGGCAGAATCAGGGTATTTGCATGTGCATAGGCACTCGTACTCTGATTATGTCCAGTTATACTTAGCGCTGTTATATGAGATGCAATGTATGGCTCATCCTACCACATTACAGCATGACGACTACCTATGTGGTCCAGCCTTTCGTTTTAATGCTGGCACCTTCTTGGGTGGTATTGCGGTCATTTATGTCAGGGTTTCTCTCGTGCTCCGATCTATACGTTCGGGGTCAAGATGGCTAAGGCTGTAGCGCGATTCCTGCTTTATACTGCGGACGCTATGTCGACACCCAGTGCCACATCAAATATACGTGATCCCAGTGATTCGATCTATTAAGTGGTGACACGGTGCTGCTAGTCGAGTGCAGGGTAGTTGCGGTGTGTGTATTAAGGCTCCTGATGAGTGCACCAGATATATTTCCGACGTGCGGGCATTTAGCATTGACATATTCTGCTGCTCTGCGCTTTATGAAGCCACTTAGCTGTTATGCGGTGAGCACTCTGCATGCAGACCGTTCCGCTGGTATTGCTAGTTGTACGCAGCGACATCCACCTCTCTGCAGGTCCTGGGAACGGTTGGGCTCTTCAGCTCCGCTGCGGTCTAAGCGACTTCCAGTGCCGCCATCTTGTTTCAGCCGGGAAGCCCAGAGTCGCACGTGGTTCACTCGGTGTTTCTCCGGATTCAGCGTGCCCTTACACCATTGACGTATTCTGCTGCCCTGCGCTGTATGAAGCCACTTAGCTGTTATGCGGCGAGCACTCCGCATGCAGACCGCTCTGCTGGTATCGCTAGTTGTACGCAGTGCCTTCCACCTCTCTGCAGGTCTTGGGAACAGTTGGGCCCTTCAGCTCCGCTGTGGTCTAAGTGACTTCCCGCGCCACCATCTTGTTTTGGCCGGGAAGCTCAGAGTCGCGCGTGATTCACTCGGTGTTTCTCCGGATTCAGCGTGCCCTTACACCATCGAAGCACATCTCCTGCTGGCATTCATATTCCGACGTCGATTTTTATGCTTTTGCTGCTTACATTTCGGCCAAATACCCTATTCTTGGTTGGATTTGGGTTCCGTCCGGCCGAGCAGCACTAGGGTGCAGCCATTCCGCAACGCACCCTCTAGCGTCCCCTGCCATGTCATATTTTCCGACCTTTGGAAGTGTCGGAGAGCTAATCCAATCAAGGGTTGGAGTAACTCCACTTCCAGAATGGGAAGAGGGACATATAATTCCTAGAGTTGATGGGGGTGTAGTGAAAGGTTTTCTCCATGAGGAAAATGTTTACGTTTGTAGAAAAAAGAAAAAAAGTAGAATTGCAGGCTATGTACAACTTCGCACAGGGTAAACGGGCAACCTTAAAAAAGTTCTGTGATGGAAATAATATTACGCCTGGAAACGTGCACCTGATGTGGCTTTCCAGAAATATTATTTTTATGTTTTGTATGTAGGTGCCTGGCAACTGTTTTATGTTCTCTGGTGGCATGGAGCTTCCACTTCCAGAATCCGGCATGTAGATTCTTAGAAGTGGAGGGACCAGTTGCTGAGAGAGCTGGGGCAGACCAGGAGCCGTTACCTTTAGCAGAATAAAGAAGCTTCTCAATAACTTTGTAAAAGTGGCGACAGGATCCTGAACATAATATACAGGACGCAATGCAGTAATGCAGCAAACTGAGGAACACGGCGTTCCTCAACAGAATTTTGAATACGGCCTCTGGTCTAATTTATTCCACCGGCGTCATGGGAAGAGATCTTCAGACAAGGTATCTGTTTGTGCCGGGAACTCGAGGTACGATTTCCAAGGGAACATGGTGATACCTTGATGTGAGCTGTGTGTGTGCAAGGAGGACCTGCAGTGCATTTTCGTGTTTGCCCTGAGATGCGGTGTTAAAGCCAAGGACGGATCAAGGATTTATCGTTAACTTTGCTGATTTGGTGGATTACCTGCAGTTATAACTATGAGAAATTCGTTGATGTCATTGTTCGTGGCTCTCGTGCTTGAATTCATAAGCCAGTGCTGCAGCGATATTTGAATGCAGGGCAGGATTCGCGGCCCTCGCCCATGCTCGTGCTAGCTGCCTAGTTGTGATGGCGGCAGGCTCTGGAGTCTGAGGGAAGAGAACCTGTTACATGTGTGTGGCATTATAGGATTGTCCTGGATGTAAAGAGCTCCAGGGTGCATGGAATTGTGGGATTGCCCAGCGTCCAGTGCATGTCACTAAAGAGGCTTGTGTGGCTTTATTCCGTTCACCGCGTTTCTGCGCCATCTTGAAAAGGAGGATTTTCTTCATGGAACAGATTGGGAAAGAGGACAAGTGGATGATTACATTAACTACAATGTTCATGTTCGCATAGGGAGGAGCTAATTCAGGTGTTGTGTGTTTGGTAACGGGCACACCTTCCCTGTGAGTTCGGTTTCGCTTCACACACTTTAAAAGAATCAGAGAGCACATACTCAATGGTGGAGTGGGAGGCTCTAGCTTGTTGGTGGGGAGTACAACACTTTCTCTATGTTTGAGGTATACATTTTGAACTGAAAATGAACCACAAACCGCTGGTGAATTTGTTCTCCACAGCAGGAGCTGGGAGAACCACACCTAGAATTGCTACGTGGTGGTTCCGTCTCCAAGAGTATACATTTTTGGTAAAGTACGTTCCCGGCGTAAGGAATATTAATGCTCATTGTTAGTCTAGGTTGCCGATTGATGATGTAAATGAAGATGACGATGATGAGTGGGTGGTGTTGGAGGTATCAGATGTGTGTGGTGCTATTGGGAGAGAAGAGTGGAATGAAGCTGTGTGGGCTGATCCCAGTCTGGTCAAATTGATGGAGACTCTACCGTGTGCCCCTAAGGGAGGAAATGAGGATCTAGTTATGTTTAAGCATGTATGGGATGAGTTGTCGGTAGAGGACAGTATCATGAGAAATAATGAAAGACTAGTGGTACCTGTTGACCAGAGAGCTAAGTTTCTGACCTTGCTTCACGAAGGACACGGAAGCATGACAGCTATGAAGAGGAAAGCACAAGTCGATTTCTGGTGGCCAGGCATCGACAAAGAGGTGGAGAGGTATGTCCTGGACTGTATCTCTTGTGCAAATCAGTCCTGTAGTTTTGCCGAAACGCCCGTGGGAAAAGGTTGCAATGGACATCTGTGGGCCATTTGAGGGTCTGGGCATTAGTGAGAAGTATGTGATTGTGATGATAGATTACTTTTCAAAATGGCATAAAGTAGCATTCATGAGTGAAGTAAAATCTGGCAAATTGATAAGCTTTGGTGAAGACATTTTCAGGAAAAAGGGTTGCCCTGCTAAGATATTAACGGATAATGGTCCTAAATTTGTGTCAGTGAAATTTAGTTTGTTCCTTTCAAGATGGGGTATCAGCCATTGCAAAATCCCAGTTTATCATCCCAGGGGTAATAGTTTAGTGGGACGGTTCAACCGTGTGTTGGGGGAGAGAATCCAACTTGCCATTTGCCAGCAACACGTGTTGGAAGAAGCAAGTGCAGGATATGTTGTGGAACTATCGTACTACACCGCATTCAGCAACTGGGGAAACCCCGTTCTGTCTATTGAAGGGCAGAGTACTGTGCACTGTTGCGGTTCCAGCCTGGATGGCAAGGGCTGGTCCACGCAAGCTTGACTATCGTGATGTACGCAGCAAAGTGGAGGAGTATCGAGATAAATACAATCTAAGACACAACATGAAAGTAAAGAAAAATGAAAAGGTATTTACCAAGGGAATGTTAGTCAGAGTATGCATAGGAGGTGTAAAGAAGAAGGGTTGCTTGAAATGTTCTTCCCCGAAGAAAGTAATTGAGGTGAGGGGAACACCCTCAAATTGTTAGATGGTAATTGGTGGAATGCCAGTAGGGTGGCTAGGGCAGAAGTGGAAGTAAAGGAATGGTCCAGGCCGTGTGCGGAAGATGGCAGTGTGGAGCAACCATGTAGGGAATCTAGCTCCCGCATAAAAAGGAAACCAAGAGCTTTGGAGGATTATGTGTGTGCATAAATTGTGGTAAAAATAAAATATTATTGTTTATTTGTCTGTATTGCCTTGCAAAACATAATACATCTCCCTTTCTTCACAACATTAACATGGAAATAATAATATATATATTATTTCCATGTTAATGTTGTTAAGTAAGGGAGATGTGTTATGTTTTGTAAGTAGTTGCCTGGCAACTGTTAGTTGTTCTCTGGTGGCATGGAGCTTCCACTTCCAGAATCCGACGTGTGGATTCTTGGAAGCAAGAGACCAGTTGCTACTTAAAACATGGCTGTTCCAACAATAATACGATGGTAGGTAGGTTGGGGTTCTGTCTGGTGGTTTTTGGAGATTAGCGCCGGGACACTCTTTGTGAGTAGCCGTGCGCTTTATAAATCCCTTATTTTATTTCATTGCTGTGAGAGCTGGGGCCGACCAGCGGCCGTTACATCTAGCAGAATAAAGAAGCTTCTCAATAATTTGCGTCCTGTTTTTTTAAAAGTCATATGTTGTTTGAACTGTGAAAAAGTGTAAAAATAGGTTCATGCCTAGTCATAAAACTCTGCCCATACTTTTACACTTATGTTAGTGAATTGAGCCCACTTATTTAAAAACTAATTGAATCCTTATTGAACAAAACTTATTTAGAATCATGCTTTATGGTTGGATCCAAAAAACCAATCTTATTTGTCTGCCTAAATAAATAATGTTGTTCTCGACCACTCCTTAAGGTATTGGTATTGGTATTGGTGTCTTATCTGATTTTTCCTGTCTCTTCTCCTTGTTTATCCCCTTTCCAGTGCTCAGTTGAGTGTGGCAGTGGGACCCAGCAGAGAGAAGTAATCTGCGTCAGAAAAACTGCAGACAATTTTACAGTGGCAAAGCCCTATGATTGCTCCTACTTGGAAAGGCCAGCCAGCCAACAACCTTGCTACCTCAAACCTTGTGGAGCTAAGTGGTTCCATACAGAATGGAGTACAGTAAGTTTTTGCCAAACAGGAGAACATTAGTCTTTGTTGCATAGAGAACTGAGTACTTTTATTTTGCCACAGAGGAGAACATTAATCTTTGGTGTTCATTTTTAAGGGTAAAACTGCAACATTATGAAGTCTGAGTCTTCATTGACAAGGGCCCGGTGCATTTGGCAAAAATATCTCAATCATGCCGACAAAGCACCTGATTTAGAGTTTGGCGGACGGGTTTCTCCATTACAAGTGCGATAGATATCCCATCTTCCTTAATACAAGTGCTATAATATATAATGATGGAGTAATTCATCCACTAATCTCTGAGAGGTTTATTTACAAGAACCTCGCAGTGCCTTGCGCTGCTATTGCGTCACTTTCTTTGACGTAGCAGCGGCGCTTCATTTGCTCCGTATTCACATGGATGCAGAAGTGTCACTTTATTTCAAATGGCGAATGCACCAAGGTAGATTTTCATTTATGCAAGGTAGGCGTTCCATCGGAAATGCCTACCGTAAAACTACCACAGGCCCACCCAAGCTCCGAGGACCGCCACCTCCCTGGGGCTTTTATTAATTATTTGCCCCCCCAACCCCCGAGGACCACCACCTCTCTGGGCTTCGTTCAATATCCAGGGGGGCCTCAGGCCCCCCAAGCCCTGGGGGCCACCACCTCCCCGGGGCTTTCATCAATTATTTGCGGGGGCCCCGCAGGCCCTGCCAAGCCCCGGGGACCACCACCTCCCCGTGGCTTTCTTGTTTATGGAAGGGAGGGACCTCGTGGGCCCCCCAAGCCCCGGGGACCACCACCTCCCCGGGGCTTCAAACATGATGGGAGGTGGGCAGCGCGGCCCCCCTCCTGGATCCCTAGATGCCCCTGGGGACCGCCACCCCCCCAGGGCAGGCTCCTGCAATGTCCCAGGGTGCCCACCCGGGACATTGCCTTTTGCTATGGCAGGGCGGGAGCAGAGTGCAGAGTGGTGGGAAAAGGGGGCGTGGCCTGCTATGAGAACTTAGCAATCCTGCTGTGTGGGACTTACTGGAGGTAATAGGAGGGGTAGATGGTCCCCAAGGATGTCCTTGGGGGCCAACTACCCCTCTTGTTACCTCCAGTAAGTCCCACACAGCGGGATTGCTAAGACGTCTTCAGAGGCCATGCCCCCTTTCTCCACCACTCTGCAAACGCGCCTCCTCGCAGACTACGGGATGGGGGATGAAGTCCACTTTACTCCTGAGGGACTTTGGGGGCAAGAAGCCCTCCTGGTACCTCCTGTAAGTCCTACGCCGCGGAATTCCTGAGCACTGGTCGGAGGCCCAGCACCCTTTCTCCACCACTCTGCAAACGCAACTACTAGTTAAAGAAGCATTTGCAATGTAATAGGATTCACATTTGCGAGAGTTAGAGCTATTGGCGTTGTAAATGTAAAAGTTTTTTACTAATGTTTTTTGGTGTAGAGTGGATGTACGTTGTGTGTAGTGGAATTATGTGGTATGTTGTGCAATGAAATTATGTGAATAAAAAGTATGTGGTATTTAGTGTATAGGAATTATGTGGAGTGGGATTATGTGTTTTGGAGAGTAATTATGTGGTAAACGGCTCAAATGTTCCCAAAAATGCAGCTTCACGTGTTACAGCGTGGTGGAAGGCCCTTTGCAAAGCTGGAATGGTCATGTGTTACTTATTGCTAAATGTGGGTGTTAAATTGGTACTAATGGTGCACAAACCTCTCTTCATTCTGTGCCTCTCTTGCCTCTGTCTGCATTTCTCTTGCATCTGTCTGCACCTTTCTCCTCTTTCTGCACCTCACTGTCTTCTTTCTGCACTGCACTTGCCTCTTTCTGCACTTCTCTTGCCCCTTTCTGCACCTCACTTGCCTCTTTCAGCACCTCTGTTGCTTTTTTCTGCAGATCTCTTGCCTCTTTCTGCTCCTCTCTTGCCTCTTTGTGCATTTCTCTTGCCTGTTTCTGCACTTCCCTTGACTCTTTCTGTACCTCTCTTCCCTCTTTCTGCTTCTCACTTGCCTCTTTCTGCACCACACTCTCTTCCTTCTGCACCTCTCTTGCCTCTTTCTGCGCTTCTCTTACCTCTTTCTGCACCTCTCGAGCCTCCTTCTGTACCTCTCTTGCCTCTTTCTGTACTTCTCTTGCCTCTTTCAACACTTATCTTGCCTCTTTATATACCTCTCTTGCCTCTTTCTGCACCACTTGCCACTTTCTGCTCTTCTCTTGCCTCTTTCTGAACCCCACTCTCTTCTTTCTGCACCTCACTTGCTTCTTTCTGCATCTCTCTTGCCTCTTTCTGCACCTATATTGCCTCTTCCTGCAACTCTGTTGCTTCTTATTGCACTTCTCTTGCTTCTTTCTGCACCCTTCTTGTCTCTTTCGGCACCTCTGTTGCTTCTTTCTGCACTTCTCTTCCTTCTTTCTGCACCCTTCTTGCCTTTCTGTATCCCTCTTGCCTCTTTGTGCACCTCTCCTACCTCTTTCTGCACCCCTCATGCCTCTTTCTGCACCTCTGTTGGTTCTGTCTGCACTGCACTTGCTTCTTTCTCTTGCTTGCTTCTTTCTGCACCCTTCTTGTCTCTTTCAGCACCTCTGTTGCTTCTTTCTGCACTTCTCTTCCTTCTTTCTGCACCCCTCTTGCCTTTCTGTATCCCTCTTGCTTCTTTGTGCACCTCTCCTACCTCTTTCTGCACCCCTCATGCCTCTTTCTGCACCTCTGTTGGTTCTTTTTGCACTGCACTTGCTTCTTTCTGCACCTCTTTTGCAAATTTCTGCATCCCTCTTGCCTCTTTCTGTACCCCTCTTTCTGCACCTCTCTTGCCTCTGTCTGCACACATGGTCCATCTTTCTGCACCCCTTTTGCCTGTTTCTGCAACTCTCTTGCCTCTTTCTGCAGTTCTCTTGCCTCCTTCTGCACCCCACTTGCCTCTTTCTGCACTTCTATTGCCTCTTTCTGCACCTCTCTTGCTTCTTTCTGCACCCCTGTTGTCTCTTTCTGCACCCCTGTTGTCTCTTTCTGCACTCGTCTTCCCTCTTTCTGCACTTCTCTTGCTTGTTTCTGCACCTCTCTTACGTCTTTCTGCACCTCTGTTGCCTCTTTCTGCACCTCACTTGCTTCTTTCTGCACCCCTCTTGCCTCTTTTTGCACCCCTCTTTTCTCTTTCTGCACCTCTCTTGCTTGTTTCTGCACCTCTATTGCCTCTTTCTGTACCTCTGTTGCTTCTTTCTGCACTTATCTTGCTCTTTCTGCACCCTTTGCACCTCTTTTAGCACCTTTGTTGCTTCTTTCTGCACTTATCTTCCTTCTTTCTGCACCCCTCCTGCCTCTTTCTGTACTTGTCTTGCCTCTTTGTGCACCTCTCCTACCTTTTTCTGCACCCCTCTTGCCTCTTTTTGTACCTCTGTTGGTTCTTTCTGCACTGCTCTTGCTTCTTTCTGCACCTTACTTGCCTCTCTCTGCACTTCTCTTGCTTCTTACTATACCTCTGTTGCTTCTTTCAGCAATTCTCTTGCCTCTTTCTGCACTTCTCTTGCTTGTTTCTGCAATTCTCTTCCAACTTTCTGCACCTCTGTTGCCTCTTTCTGCACCTCACTTGTCTCTTTCTGCACCCCTCTTCCCTATTTCTCCACCTCTCTTGCTTCTTTCTGCACTTCTCCTGCTTCTTTCTGCACTGCTCTTGCTTCTTTCTGCACCCCTCTTGCCTCTTTAAGCACCTCTGTTGCTTCTTTCTGCACCTCTGCTGCTTTACCCCTTTTGTCTCTTTGTGCACCTCTCCTGCCTCTTCCTGCACCCCTCTTGCCATTTTCAACAGTTCTCTTGCCTCTTTCTGCACCTGTTTTGCTTCTTTCTGCACATTTTGAGCCTCTTTCTGTACCCCTCTTGCCTCTTTCTGCACCTCTGTTGGTTCTTTCTGCACTGCTCTTGCTTCTTTCTACACCTCTCTTGCTTCTTTCTGCACCCTTCTTCCCTTTTTTGCATCCCTCTTGCCTACTTCTGCAGTTCTCTTGCCATTTTCTGCACCTTTCTTGCTTCTTTCTGCACCTCACTTGCCTCTTTCTGCACTTCTCTTGCTTCTTTCCACACCTCTGTTGCTTCTTTCAGCAATTCTCTTGCCTCTTTCTGCACTTCTCTTCCTTCTTTCTGTACCACTCCTGCCTCTTTCTGTACCTTTCTTGCTTCTTTGTGCACCTCTCCTACCTCTTTCTGCACCCTTCTTGGCTCTTTTTGCACCTCTGTTGGTTCTTTCTGCACTGCTCTTGCTTCTTTCTGCACCTCACTTGCCTCTTTCTGGACTTTTCTTGCTTCTTTCTACAGCTCTTTGATTCTTTCAGCAATTCTCTTGCCTCTTTCCGCACTTCTCTTGCTTGTTTCTGCAATTCTCTTCCGTCTCTTTGCACCTCTGTTGCCTCTTTCTGCACCTCACTTGTGTCTTTCTGCATCCCTCTTCCCTATTTCTCTACCTCTCTTGCTTCTTTCTCCACTTCTCTTGCTTCTTTCTGCACTTCTCTTGCTTCTTTCTGCACTGCTCTTGCTTCTTTCTGCACCCCTCTTGCCTCTTTAAGCACCTCTGTTGCTGCTTTCTGCACTTCTCTTGCTTTCTGCACCCCTCTTGCCTCTTCCTGTACCCCTTTTGCCTCTTTGTGCACCTCTCGTGCCTCTTCCTGTACCCCTCTTGCTGTTTTCTGCAGTTCTCTTGCCTCTTTCTGCACCTGTTTTGCTTCTTTCTGTACTTTTCTAGCCTCTTTCTGTACCCCTCTTGCCTCTTTATGCACCTCTGTTGGTTCTTTCTGCACTGCTCTTGCTTCTTTCTGCACCTCTCTTGCTTCTTTCTGCACCCATTTCCCTTTCTTGCATCCCTCTTGCCTTTTTCTGCTGTTCTCTTGCCATTTTCTGCACCTTTCTTGCCTCTTTCTGTACCTCTCTTGCCTCTTTCTGCACTTCTCTTGCTTCTTTCCACACCTCTGTTGCTTCTTTCTGCACTTCTCTTGCTCTTTCTGCACCCTGAGCGCCTCTTTCAGCACCTCTGTTGCTTCTTTCTGCACTTCTCTTCCTTCTTTCTGCACCCATCCTGCCTCTTTCTGCACACCTCTTGCCTCTTTTTGTACCTCTGTTGGTTCTTTCCGCACTGCTCTGGCTTCTTTCTGCACCTTACTTGCTTCTTTCTGCACTTCTCTTGCTTCTTTCTATACCTCTGTTGCCTCTTTCAGCAATTCTATTGCCTCTTTCTGCACTTCTCTTCCGTCTTTTTGTACCCCTCCTGCCTCTTTCTGTACCTTTCTTGCCTCTTTGTGCACCTCTCCTACCTCTTTCCGCACCCCTCCTGCCTCTTTTTGCACCTCTGTTGGTTCTTTCTGCACTGCTCTTGCTTCTTTATGCACCTCACTTACCTCTTGCTGCACTTTTCTTGCTTCTTTCTACAGCTCTGTTGCTTCTTTCAGCAATTCTCTTGCCTCTTTCTGCACTTCTCTTGCTTGTTTCTGCAATTCTCTTGCGTTTTTATGCACCTCTGTTGCCTCTTTCTGCACCTCACTTGCCTCTTTCTGCACCCCTCTTCCCTATTTCTCCACCTCTCTTGCTTCTTTCTGCACTTCTCTTGCTTCTTTCTGCACTGCTCTTGCTTCTTTCTGCACCTCTCTTGCAAATTTCTGTATCCCTCTTACCTCTTTCTGCACCCAAGTTCCCTCTTTCTGTACCTTTCTTGCCTCTTTCTGCACCCCTCTTGCCTCTTTAAGTACCTTTGTTGCTTCTTTCTGCACTTCTCTTGCTTCTTTCTGCACCCCTCTTGCCTCTTTTTGTACCCCTTTTGCCACTTTGTGCACCTCTCCTGCCTCTTCCTGCACCTGTCTTGCAGTTTTATGCAGTTCTCTTGCCTCTTTCTGCACCTCTGCTTCTTTCTGCACTTTTCTTGCCTCTTTCTGTACCCCTCTTGCCTCTTTCTGCACCTCTGTTGGTTCTTTCTGCACTTCTCTTGCTTCTTTCTGCACCTCTCTTGCTTCTTTCTGCACCCTTCTTCCCGTTTTTGCATCCCTCTTGCCTCTTTCTGCTGTTCTCTTGCCATTTTCTGCACCTCTTTTGCCTCTTTCTGCACCTCACTTGCCTCTTTCTGCACTTCTCTTGCTTCTTTCCACAACTCTGTTGCTTCTTTCAGCAATTCTCTTGCCTCTTTCTGCACTTCTCCTGCTTGTTTCTGCACCTCTCTTGCGTCTTTCTGCAGCTCTCTTGCCTCTTTCTGCACCTCACTTGCTTCTTTCTGCACCACTCTCGCCTCTTTTTGCACCCCTCTTTTCTTTCTGCACCTCTCTTGCGTCTTTATGCACCCCTGTTCCCTCTTTCTGTACCTTTCCTTTCTGTTTCTGCACCTCTCTTGCCTCTTTCTGCACTTCTCTTGCTCTTTCTGCACCCCTCCTGCCTCTTTCTGTACTTGTCTTGCCTCTTTGTGCACCTCTCCTACCTTTTTCTGCACCCCTCTTGCCTCTTTTTGTACCTCTGTTGGTTCTTTTTGCACTGCTCTTGCTTCTTTCTGCACCTTACTTGCCTCTTTCTGCACTTCTCTTGCTTCTTTCTATACCTCTGTTGCTTCTTTCAGCAATTCTCTTTCCTCTTTCTGCACTTTTCTTCCTTCTTTCTGTACTCCTCCTGCCTCTTTCTGTTCCTTTCTTGCCTCTTTGTGCACCTCTCCTACCTCTTTCTGCACCCCACTTGCCTCTTTTTGTACCTCTGTTGGTTCTTTCTACACTGCTCTTGCTTCTTTCTGCACCTCACCTGCCTCTTACTGCACTTTCTACAGCTCTGTTGCTTCTTTCAGCAATTCTCTTGCCTCTTTCTGCACTTCTCTTGCTTGTTTCTGCAATTCTCCTGCATCTTTCTGCACCTCTGTTGCCTCTTTCTGCACCTCACTTGCCTCTTTCTGCACTCCTCTTCCCTATTTCTCCACCTCTCTTGCTTCTTTCTGCACTTCTTTTGCTTCTTTCTGCACTGCTCTTGCTTCTTTCTGTACCTCTCTTGCAAATTTCTGTATCCCACTTACTTCTTTCTGCACCCCAGTTCCCTCTTTCTATAACTTTCTTGCCTCTTTCTGCACCCCTCTTGCCTCTTTAAGCACTTCTGTTGCTTATTTCTGCACTTCTCTTGCTTCTTTCAGCACCCCTCTTGCCTCTTTCTGTACCCCTTTTGCCTCTTTGTGCACCTCTCCTGCCTCTTCCTGCACCTCTCGCCATGTTCAGCAGTGCTCCTGCCTCTTTCTGCAGCTCTTTTGCTTCTTTCTGCACTTTTCTTGCCTCTTTCTGTACCCCTCTTGCCTCTTTCTGCACCTCCGTTTGTTCTTTCTGCACTGCTCTTGCTTCTTTCTGCACCTCTCTTGCTTCTTTCTGCACCCTTCTTCCCTTTTTTGCATCCCTCTTGCCTCCTTCTGCTGTTCTCTTGCCATTTTCTGCACCTCTCTTGCCTCTTTCTGCACCTCACTTGCCTCTTTCTGCACTTCTCTTGCTTCTTTCCACACCTCTGTTGCTTCTTTCAGCAATTTTCTTACCTCTTTCTCCACTTCTCTTGCCTCTTTCAGCACCTCTGTTGCTTCTATCTGCACTTCTCTTCCTTCTTTATGCACCCCTCCTGCCTCTTTCTGTACTTGTCTTGCCTCTTTGTCTGCACCTTTTTCTGCACCCCTCTTGCCTCTTTTTGTACCTCTGTTGGTTCTTTCTGCACTGCTCTTGCTTCTTTCTGCACCTTACTTGCCTCTTTCTGCACTTTTCTTGCTTCTTTCCATACCTCTGTTGCTTCTTTCAGAAATTCTATTGCCTCATTCTGCACTTCTCTTCCTTCTTTCTGTACCACTCCTGCCTCTTTCTGTACCTTTCTTGCCTCTTTGTGCACCTCTCCTACCTCTTTCTGCACCCCTCCTGCCTCTTTTTGCACCTCTGTTGCCTCTTTCTGCACTGCTCTTGCTTCTTTATGCACCTCACTTGAATCTTTCTGCACTTGTCTTGCTTCTTTCTACAGCTCTGTTGCTTCTTTCAGCAATTCTCTTGCCTCTTTCTTCACTTCTCTTGCTTGTTTCTGCAATTCTCTTGCGTCTTTCTGCATCTCTGTTGCATCTATCTGCACCTCACTTGCCTCTTTCTGCACCCCTCTTTCCTATTTCTCCACCTCTCTTGCTTCTTTCTGCACTTCTCTTGCTTCTTTCTGCACTGCTCTTGCTTCTTTCTGCACCTCTCTTGCAAATTTCTGTATCACTCTTATCTCTTTCTGCACCCCTGTTCCCTCTATCTGTACCTTTCTTGCCTCGTTCTGCACCGCTCTTGCCTCTTTAAGCAACTCTGTTGCTTCTTTCTGCACCCCTCTTGCCTCTTTCTGTACCCCTTTTGCCTCTTTGTGCACCTCTCCTGCCTCTTCCTGCACCTCTCTTTCTGTTTTATGCAGTTCTCTTGCCTCTTTCTGCACCTCTTTTGCTTCTTTCTGCACTTTTCTTGCCTCTTTCTGTACCCCTCTTGTCTCTTTCTGCACCTCTGTTGGTTCTTTCTGCACTGCTCTTGCTTCTTTCTGCACCTCTCTTGCTTCTTTCTGCACCCTTTTCCCTTTTTTGCATCCCTCTTGCCTCTTTCTGCTGTTCTCTTGCCATTTTTTGCACCTCTCTTGCCTCTTTCCGCACCTCACTTTACTCTTTCTGCACTGCTCTTGCTTCTTTCTACAACTCTGTTGCTTCTTTCAGCAATTCTCTTGCCTCTTTCTGAACTTCTCTTGCTTGTTTCTGCACCCCTCTTGCCTCTTTTTGCACCCCTCTTTTCTCTTTCTGCACCTCTTTTGCGTCTTTCTGCACTCCTGTTCCCTCTTTCTGCACCTTTCCTGCCTGTTTCTACACATCTCTTGCCTCTTTCTGTACCTCTGTTGCCTCCTTCTGCACTTCTCTTGCTCTTTCTGCACCCTTCGCGCCTCTTTCAGCACCCCTCCTGCCTCTTTCTGTACTTGTCTTGCCTCTTTGTGCACCTCTCCTACCTTTTTCTGCACCCCTCTTGCCTCTTTTTGTACCTCTGTTGGTTCTTTCTGCACCACTCTTGCTTCTTTCTGCACCTTACTTGCCTCTTTCTACACTTCTCTTGCTTCATTCTATACCTCTGTTGCTTCTTTCAGCAAATCTCTTGCCTCTTTCTGCACTTTTCTTCCTTCTTTCTGTACTCCTGCCTCTTTCTGTACCTCTCTTGCCTCTTTGTGTACCTCTCCTACCTCTTTCTGCACCCCTCTTGCCTCTTTTTGCACCTCTGTTGGTTTTTTTGCACTGCTCTTGCTTCTATCTGCTCCTCACTTGCCTCTTTCTACACTTTTCTTGCTTCTTTCTACAGCTCTGTTGCTTCTTTCAGCAATTCTCTTGCCTCTGCTGCACTTCTCTTGCTTCTTTCTGCAATTCTCTTGTGTCTTTCTGCACCTCTGTTGCCTCTTTCTGCACCTCACTTGCCTCTTTCTGTACCCCTCTTCCCTATTTCTCCACCTCTCTTGCTTCTTTCTGCATTTCTCTTGCTTCTTTCTGCACTGCTCTTGCTTCTTTCTGCACCTCTCTCGCAAATTTCTGTATCCCTCTTACCTCTTTCTGCACCCCTGTTCCCTCTTTCTGTACCTTTCTTGCCTCTTTCTGCACCCCTCTTGCCTCTTTAAGCACCTCTGTTGCTTCTTTCTGCACTTCTCTTGCTTCTTTCTGCACCCCTCTTGCCTCTTTCTGTACCCCTTTTGCCTCTTTGTGCACCTCTCTTGCCTCTTCCTGCACCTCTCGCCGTTTTCAGCAGTTCTCCTGCCTCTGTCTGCACCTCTTTTGCTTCTTTCTGCACTTTTTTTGCTTCTTTCTGCACTGCTCTTTCTTCTTTCTGCACCTCTGACTTAAAGGTAGTTTTAATCCCCTTGCCCTATTATGTACTAGGGCCTTACAGGGGAGGTCATGCCAATCACAGGTGAACCCTAGTGTATGTAGGTATTTTCACTGTATTCTATGTGTCTTTCAGCATAGCACTGGCTCCGGGCCTGGTTAGTCAGAGTCAGTTACCACCAGTACTAGTCAGCAAAAAGTTGGGGGCACAGGATGACTTTGCAACAAGGCCTCTTTCTGCACCTCTGTTGGTTCTTTCTGCATATCTATTGCTTCTTTCTGCGCCTTTCTTCATCTGTCTGGACTTCTGTTGCCTCTTTCTGCGTTTCTCTTGCTTCTTTCTGCGCATTTCTTCCTCTTTTCGCACATGTCCTACCTCTGTAGACATAGTTAGAAATTAGCATTTAAAAAACCTTTGAAATTCACTGAAAAAACCATAGCTTTTGTTGTAGGGATTCTGCACATACACAGAGCTATGCACAGGATAATAGGACCTCGGAATATAGTGGTGAGCCAACCATAAACGTTAGCACCTAAAACCCCAACCCTACTAGCTGTAGTGTCTCATTAGCAACAAAGCTACCAATGATTAGACAACCCAGAACACAGTATCTCTCTCTCTCAGGACTCGTAGTAGCAAGAACACCCTTTCATAACTCACTCATACCTGTCCACAATGCGCGTAAGAAGAGACACTGTATAGTTTGAAATATTTATTTCAACTAACGTGCTCTAAGATACAGTACACGTGCCAGTACTATCAGCATAATGCATAATGATAAAATAAGCAGCATAGTTACAACTCCATAGAATACAAATGGGGAAAGCATTTCATAAAGCTGTGGATATAAGGCTAAATGACCTCACCACCCTCCCTGTGCTAATAACTAGTTTATTATAAAAATAGAAGACCTCTGGGCTTTGACTAGCGAACCCCCATACCTCAATATCTAGATGCAAAGTTTACATCATCAGATACAAACAGCTCTTCTCTCTGGAAAGGTTGTTCTCCAAGTGTAATCAATCAGTGAAAAACACAATATTAAAAGCACACGAATTCCTCCAAGGCAGCTGTAAATAGAGTGTTATGTCTAAGTGCGAGGGACTGGCCAAATCAGCAGGAACAAGGGACGTTGTTTGTCGGCCTTGTACATGGTGTGCAGACAGTAGCCCAAAAGGGAACAGGAGAAAAGGTGAAAGACAGAAATGCATACAGCGCTAAAATAGCCGGGCAGAATCAGAGGCTTGATAAACAACGGCACAAAGTAACGTGTGCAAAAAGGCCTCATGGCAGCCAGGCTTAAGCCACCCTAGCAAGGCAGACCAGGAAGCCACAAACCACACGACACCCTCCCCTGGTCAGTCCATCGTCCAAGAAGATGACAGAGTCCAAATAAACTGAGCAGAACAGCAAGGAATCCCAGGAAGGTCAATGAAGGGGAGATGGGAACAGGAAAAAAAATGGATACATATATATATATATTTATATCCAGCGAGGCAGGTCGCAGAAAGTGAAAGCCCTCTCAGTCCAACAGAGTGTAAGTGCAGAAAAACGCCACACCTTCCAAAAGGACATCATTGGAATCGTCGGAAAAAAGCGACGCCATCCAGTCAAGTAAATCAAAGCTGCAGTCATGTTCCTCGCAAGAGGGAGCAGCGAACAGCATTGCGGGACAACTTGCGTGATACTCAATATAACTCTGTTGTAGGAGATTCTGAGCAGCCGCCCAGATATCCCATTGTGCCAAAATACCCAGTGCAGCCGCACGTGCCATGTAGCCTGCAGCGGAACAGTCCCGTTCATGGGCCTCTAGGGGACCCACCAACTGAACAAAATCCGGAACAGACAAAGATGTATTGGAGAGGCAAAAATCCATGGCCCACGAGAATGGACATCTGATGCAAGACATCACAGGTTACACGCAAGTGAAATACGCAAAGCGAAAAGAAAGTGTATAGGACACACTCATTGTCGCCAACGGCAGGACGCCGAAGCCCGCGAGGAGGCTTTCACGGAGCATCTGGTGCCGACCTGGCTCGAGAAGGGCCCATGGAGGTGCAGCCATTGCGCAGTAAACAGACCAACAGCAGGACACCAGCCTCCAAGGCGAGGATCAGTGGAAAGCCACCAAAGACGCTGGAAAAGATGGAATGAATAAAAGCCGGTATTACACCAAAAATAGTTTGAAAAGAGGTCACAAGGCCAGAGCCCACAACTTTAAAAAAGTGCACTAGACCTTCAGTGCGGGACGCATTAAAAACACGGTGAATCAGTTCACCGAAATGTTGTGGGAGGTTAGTGTTCAAAAGGGCCTGTATTTCACTGTGGGTACTTGCCACCTGGAGAATGAAAGTCTCCCGGGCAGATGTGAGCATAACCTCCTGGTTCAATAATAGCGCCTTTATTCTGCTCAATTTATTGAACTCCGCCCTCAGAGTAGGAATGGAAGGCCACACCGAACTATCTATGATGTCGTGCAGGGGAGGAAAAAGCACATTTTTGCAGCAGACAACCCTGTGGGAAACGGTAACAATATATGGTACGCCGGCCAGCAGGCCACAGCAGTCTTGGTTATTCAAAAGCAAATAGCTACCATTAGCAAGCACAGTGAAAGTAGGAGAAATAGCAGGAGCTGGAATACCCTTTAACACACAAGCAAGATTCGGAGCCGAAACGTTACAAGCTCTGTGCAACGTAATGTGTTTACAAATAAGGGAATGACCCACAGTTGAATCGCACGACTCCCCAGTGAGAAAAACCTCCCTCCCGTCTCTAAGGCATTTAAACATGAATGGCAGGGACCAAAGTTCATGCAGGAAGGCACTGCCCAGAGGCTGGAAACGGCCAACAGGATAATGCTTCATGCACGAACTAAATTCAAACAATAAAAAAGGCAAAGCGATAACCCCGTGCACTAGCCACACAGAAGAATCCAATTCAGCAATAGAGAATGGTAAGGGCTCTATCTTTTCAATATGTAACAGAGTGTATGCTGCATCTTTCATGGACATGAACCGCTGTTTCTCAGTCAAATTAAAAGGTGAAAATAAGGCCGAGGTGTTCAAAAATTGCCAAGGAACTTTCCCCATTTTAAGTGTTTGCAAAGTCCATGCAAACTGCATTACTGAACGCAATTGATTTTGACCATGATACAACACAGAAACATCATCTTGCACAATATCAACAACAGAGGAAATAATATTCTCTAATGTGTAAATGCGGGAAGACAGGGTATTAATACTATTGTCAACAACAGCAAGCACCTTTTCCAAATTTGCTTGATCTATTTCCCGCAGACGGGAAGCAGCTTCAATTTGCGAAAGCTTCCAGAGTTCATTGTAAGTCTCATAAATGAATCTCTTAGGTCGAGGACCACGAGGCCCCAGAACAAAATCGGACAGATCAATGTTGCCTGATAGGAGCGATAAATGTTGTTTAACAGAATCTAGGGAAGAGTGCTGCAACCACTGTTTACATAATTTACCAACAGAATATGTCGTCACAGTACAAGAGTCAGAAAACCGTGGATCAGGCCTATCCTGTTTGTAACCAGGAAGTGAGTCATGAAAACGCAATTGGCAGGCATTAGATGCAATGGGCCAAGCCAACCAGGGTGATTGAACCAATGTAGAGACATTAAACGAATTGTTCAGAAACAAAACCTGCAATCCGGAAAGGGACATATTAAAGTATAAGCTTTTGTTTGGAGTGGAGGACAACACAGGAAAGGATGGGGCATTCAATTGTTTGGACGTAGCCAAGCCCCAACATGTCGTCTGATAGACGGTCTGATTTAAAAACAGAATTTGGGCTGGGATGAGGCAAGCACGGTGCAAGGCTTCTGTGCCCTGCACCTGCCATGCTTTTGTGCCCCAAATAGATTTTAAATCTATGGTGTCCCACCAGTGTTCATACCCACCGACAGCCAAGGCGCTTAAAAAGGAGCCTGAATATAGCAATTTTGTATGGGTCAACATGATTTTCTGTGTAGAGGAAGTGTTTAATTTAAAGAAATAGGACCCAGGGTTCGATCTGTTAAAATCTGTAAAATAAGTAAACTTATTTCTAAGCGTTTGGGAGCTACCTGGCAAAGGAGTCGGACAATGTTCCCTCTGGGTGTAATTAAAAAGACCCCGAAGGGTACTGGGTTTATGGAGAAAATGGTTGCCCCAATGCTGGTAACAATACAAATCAGCATAATTTGCAGAATTCATGTACAGATCTTCAGCATGAAAAGCAGCATAATACTTCAAATCAGTAAATAATGCTTCAACTGCATGTATATCCCAATCATCAGAATGAATACTACTTTTTACGACATCACCCATTGAAACACGAAGGACATTTGGTACATTAATAATTTCAGTCGGACCATGAATTTGGAAGTTTACCACATCCCAAACGATGCCATCAGCAACCGGAAAAGCTGAAATGTTCACAAATGTGTGATCTCGCTTCATGATGTGAGATGAAGAATGTGGAGCCAAAGTTCCAGCAACAAAGTTCACCGCAGAGCGTTCTGGCAAATAGTGTCCATTGATGAGCAGAAAAAACACTGTGACAAAGCCAATAGACATGAACAAAAAAATTAGGAAAAGTACCAACCAAATGTATGTCCATGGGGGGATCAAAAAATTGTCTCTGAACCAGGACACAAAAATACTGACTTTGGACGGGACAAGTGATGGAGTGGAATCCGAGTCAAAGGAATAACGTATTGGGCTCAGTGGCGTTGTTGGTAGATGAGCCACGGACTCGGTTGCGGGGTAGATATACTCGGGCTCCTCGTTACAGGGGGAATCCGGGTAGGCGTGCAGAGTATCAGGCAAATCAACCATCTCGATAGCAACATCAGGGACCGTTCGTGCAGGAGTGCCACGAACATTCGTCCGGTATATGACAGGACAAGAGACCGCTGGTGTAACACTATTCAGGATCGGCCAGATGTTGTAGCTTGACATTTTCCACCGAGATGTATCTGTTCTCTTTGCGACCAGGAAGCGGAGGTAAAATGACTGTACGAGTTCCCTTCAAGCCAAGGACTGGAACCGGTGCACGATAAGAGGGGCCGAATTCTTTTTTGTTCTCCACCTTCTCTCGAACCAGATCTCCAATCTTCGGAAGCCAGCCGGCAACCGGAATCTGCAATGCAGCGTCTGTGGCTGAAGGTAAATGTGCAATCGCAAGTTTGTCTCGGGCTTCTTGTAAGTCCTGTAACATAGTAGAATGGTTATCTACATCAAAGATGGCGGATTGCGCCGCCATGTCTAGACCATCAAGGTCAGGCACAAACATTCTTATGCCAAAGAGCATTTCGTAAGGGGTCCGCCCACCCAGAGGTCTTCTCGGGAGATTATTAAGTGCACGTTGTACGGTATACAAATGGGTCAGCCAGTTCCTGCCAGTACCTAAGACTCTAGCTGTCAAGGATTGCTTTAAGTCACGGTTCATTCGTTCAACAATCGAATTGCCCTCAGGCCGATACGGTGACGAAAATTTCACCCGCACCCCCTGTGAACCCATTGCGTCTTTGTAAGCCTTAGAGGCAAACGCTGGACCTTGGTCAGAATGGAAGGTGCCACAGGCGAAAATTCCCACAAAGACACGCAAATCCCTTATGACATTTCGAGCGTCAGCACTCCGTTATGGCCAGACCCAGATGAAACGTGTGCACGAATCCACTGCAACTAAGATATATTTATATGCAGTGTCTGAAGAGAATGGACCGCAGTGATCCAGGTAAACACACCCAAAAGGTCTGTTCGAAATACAGAGCGAAGTCTGCGGTGGCCGTGTAACCGTGGAAGGCTTAATCTGCTGACAAACGTCACAAGAAAGCACATAAGTACGGGTTTGTTTGTATAAACCACGCCACCAGTAACGCTGCTGCAAGATGGAAACTGTCACAGACACTCCAGCATGAGCCGAAGCCATGCCTTCGTGTGCTGCAGTAATCAAGGAAAGTCTGCGGTCCGCGTTGGGAATCAGCCGATCCCCAACGTCTGGAATTCTTACATAAGGAGCCTGTTCGGGACCTAATTGATAAGAGTATTTTGAAGGGAAACCCCTAGGGTAATTAGCACCTTCCTTTGTCGCAGCAATAGCTGCTAGAATATTAGAGTCTATTTTAGACATGGATCTGGTAACTGCTGCGACTGAGCACTTGGCTACTGCTGATTTGGCAGCTTCGTCTGCCAAACCGTTACCGACAGCGTGTGCGCCCACACGCTGGTGGCCAAGGGTGTGTACCACCTGTGTGAGGGGCAGACGCTGTTGCAAATCTGCCACTCGAACCCAAACCATTTTATGCTTGATTGTGCTGCCTTTTGCATCTCTATAGTCATTTTGTGACCAAAAGAATAGATTGTCATTGTAAGACTGGACACAGTAATAGGAATCGCATACAATAAGAGTGGTCACAACCGGATTAGCAAACTCTAGTGCTAGCACCAAGTCACGCAGCTCGGCCAACTGTGCAGTACTGTCTCCCAGTGCTTGAGTATGCACTACAGTAGATTTAAATTTTCCGTTCACAAAGGAACCTGCAACAATAGCACATGCTGCTGAATAAGCATGCTTGGAGCCCGTGGCAGGCTGTGCTGAACCATCGGTATAGATAATACATTCGTATTCCTCAAGCGGTAGTAAAGACAGAGGAGGAGGATGAACGAATTCATACTGCAAAAACTCCTGAGTCTGAAGAGATGAATCAAAGATGAAAGTGACATCCGGAGACGTCAAAGATGTTGCCCATTGTATCCAACGGGGGTGCAAAGCTTTAGAGTTCGGAACACTTGCTTTCGTCACTGCCTCTAGGGCAGGATAGGTTGTTACCACCAAAATGCGCTTTCCCTGTGCCAGTACGCGTTCCTTTAGAATCGCCATTTGCACTGCAGTCAAAACTTTTTCCACAGATGAAAAACGCATTTCTGCGGAAGTGTAAAGATGTGACTTGTATGCGATGGGTACTGTGTCACCTTCGTTAAAGGTTAAGTACGTGAAACCCACTGCCCCTAGAATGATTCTAATCACCAGGTTGGTGTGGTTGTCACGAGTCAACAGGTATTTAGATTCAAGTAGGTCTGTCTGCAAAGACTGCAGAATGGAGGAATGCTCCGGAAGCCAGCATGACTTTGAAAAGTTAGGTTGTATCAAAGCATACAGTGGCTTGATACGCTGGGCATATTCGGGAATGTAAGTACGCCCAAAGTTCAGAAAACCCAGTAAAGACTGAAGTTTCTTCAGAGTGGTTGGAGGGCACAAAAGTGCACATTTCTCCAGAAAATGGGGGGCTAAGCCCTTACCTTCATTGTTGAGCTCATAACCCAAAAACAAAACGGTAAATTCAGCAATGTGAGATTTGGCAAAATTAAATTTGTAACCTAGAACCGCAAATTCTAGAATAATGCGGTCCACTCGGGAAAGATGCGGGAATAATTAGTCGTCTGTCAGATAGATATCATCGACATATGAACATGCATCTGGGTCTATGCCGTCTAACAAAGAGACAACACGAGCAGTGAATACGCCCGGACTGTTCCTGTAGCCCATAGGTAAACGCCTGAATTTGAATAATTTACCACCGGAGGTAAAAGCGCTCCATTGGCTACTCTCCGGGGCCAAGTTGTGCGTGTAGAATCCATTGGATAGGTCAAGTGTAGTTTTATATTTTTTACGAACAAGACTGTCTACTAGCACAGAACTATGTGTGTTTTGCACCGCAAAGGTCCGACAATGAGAGTTCAAATGCCGGTAATCCAATACTAAGCGGTACGATCCATCGGGTTTAGAAACCGCGAAAAGGGGATTATTCATCGGTGACTCACATGTTTCAATCACTCCCTGATATTCCAACTGGGTCAGAATTTCGGAAACGGGACCTTTAGCTTCCCGTTTAATGGGATATTGGGGTTGTGGCTGTGGTAGGGACCGCAGAGGTATTTCATGGGGTGGTGATTCTTCATCCCAGCCCACATGGTTGCGGTATAACGCTGGAGCCAGGGACACAGCCCATTCAGCTGCAAGAGCCTCTGCTTTGTCTTTTGGGACATGTCGAGAAAAGCTCGGAAGGATTACCTCCTCCCCTTTTCGCGCAGCAAGTACGAATGGGGGCGGCCAATCCGCCTCCGCTAACAAAATGTCATACGAAGAGGTCAGATTTTCCCCAAAATCCCTTTTATAACACGCTGTATATCACCTTCGATTTGAATTACAATATTATATAGTCTGTCAGGGGAGCCACTCTGGTGTCAGCTGTCTCGACAGTAATGAATGTGTCAGTTGCTGTCGCCTCCACATGAGGACGTAGCGCCTCCCGCACTATGGTAACTTCCGCGGCGCTGTCTAGGAGGGTCACTGCCCACGTCCAATCCAGGAGTCTCGTTCTCACCGTCTGTGGCATATCTCGCTGTTACAGCGGCAACTTTTTTCTTCTGAAATTGTGGGCGAGAACGTTGGAAATTGTCTGGTTTCCCTCTGACTTGTTGTCGAGGTTGGTCTCGTCCCTGTGGATCCTCTCGACCCCTTCCTCTATCCTGGCGATCTCCTCCACCAGCCTGCGAAGATGTTGGTGCCTGTGATGAACGAGGAGAACGCGAATCAGGGACTTGAAATCTCTCTGGAGATTTAATTCACGCCCTATCACGCAAATCATAAGTGCGTTCAGAGGAGACGGAAACCGGGGATGCACCTCACGACCCCGGCTTCTTCTGTTGCTTACCCTGTTTTTTCAACCTCCAGCTCTTTTTAGTAAAAACTGGTTTCTCATCTTTCTCAGACTGAGTTTTTGGTTGTTGTTGTGATTGTGTTTGCGTTTTAGCAAAAGGCTTAACTCCCAGGCTATTGCGACCAATGGTTTTGTAAGCCTGAGCAATAATTTTCGGTAATTTGCGTGGCCTGTCCAATTCTGGGACCAAAGCCAAAGCATTAGCTACTTGAAAGTTCACTGCATCGCCCTTGACATTAGCAAGGATCAACTCAGCTACTACGTCGAACACTCCCACCAGTCTCATCCCTAATTCCACAGCCGCTTCAGGGCCATGTTCATCCTGTACTCGTTTAATCACAGAGGGGAGAACTGTCATGGAATGAGTGCTGAAACACTTCGCATATACAGCTGCGAATACCCTACCCCAGTTGTTGCATTCTGCCAACTCGGGTACTAAGTCTTTTGGCAAACTAATCGTCAAAATCCTATGTTTTTCCACGGGAGATGTATTTGGAAAAACTGCTTCCAGCTGGTCAAATTTTTCTGCAAGCCAATAAGGAAAATCATCCTTATTTTGTGGGCGCTTGCCCATCACCGAATTCACCATGACAGGACTTATGGTTACACCGCCTGCACCAGCTGGATGGGCCGCAACTCCAGGCGGGGCTCCCTGGATGTTGCCTGTAACATATTGTACTAAAGCTCTATGTACTCGTATCAAAGACGAATGCATATGTCGCAATTCAGCGACTGTCACCGTCATATAACGCGGATGTGGTGTATACCCGGCCAAGACAGGCCGAGTGGCCCCATCAATTGATAAGGGGCCTAAACGAACCGCGGTAACCGGTTGGGGGAGGGCGCCATCAAACCAAACACGGTGTTGCCAAGCCGTGAGCGGTACTTCAAGATTCATATACGGTCTATAGTGATTAGGAACAACGGTGGCTTCATATTCATGGAACAAATTATCAGCCCCATCCACCGCCGGAAAGGTGACCCAAGAGTAAAACACCTCAAAGTGGTAAGCTGGATCCGCTTGTACCACAAATATTAAGTCGACACCCGCGTCAGGCACTCCATATACTGTTAAGTGAGCCCGGAGCGCTGCGCGGCTATGTGCTGCTATTTGAACAGCCATTTCAGGCTAAAAGCTCTGGACAACCTAATGTGTGGCAGCACAATAGAGGGTAGTGTTTAAGAAACCTTTTAACAACTTCAAGCTTGAAAGAACCTATAAAAACGTCAATATAGGAGGTATCACCGACACACACGCTTCCGGAAGCGCCTGTGAAGGGAGTTGTGGACAAGCACAAATATTACTCAAGCGTCCCGCAGATAAGCGGCCCCACTCGTTGGTTGCGCCATGTTGTAGGGATTCTGCACATACACAGAGCTATGCACAGGATAATAGGACCTCGGAGAAAACGTTAGCACCTAAAACCCCAACCCGACTAGCTGTAGCGTCTCATTAGCAACAAAGCTACCAATGATTAGACAACCCAGAACACGGTATCTCTCTCTCTCAGGACTCGCAGTAGCAAGAACACCCTTTCATAACTCACTCATACCTGTCCACAACGCGCGTAAGAAGAGACACTGTATAGTTTAAAATATTTATTTCAACTAACGTGCTCTAAGATACAGTACACGTGCCAGTACTATCAGCATAATGCATAATGATAAAATAAGCAGCATAGTTACAACTCCATAGAATACAAACGGGGAAAGCATTTCATAAAGCTGTGGATATAAGGCTAAATGACCTCACCACCCTCCCCGTGCAAATAACTAGTTTATTATAAAAATAGAAGACCTCTGGGCTTTGACTAGCGAACCCCCATACCTCAATATCTAGATGCAAAGTTTACATCATCAGATACAAACAGCTCTTCTCTCTGGAAAGGTTGTTCTCCAAGTGTAATCAATCAGTGAAAAACACAATATTAAAAGCACACGAATTCCTCCAAGGCAGCTGTAAATAGAGTGTTATGTCTAAGTGCGAGGGACTGGCCAAATCAGCAGGAACAAGGGACGTTGTTTGTCGACCTTGTACATGGTGTGCAGACAGTAGCCCAAAAGGGAACAGGAGAAAAGGTGAAAGACAGAAATGCATACAGCGTTAAAATAGCCGGGCAGAATCAGAGGCTTGATTAACAACGGCACAAAGTAACGTGTGCAAAAAGGCCTCATGGCAGCCAGGCCTAAGCCACCCTAGCAAGGCAGACCAGGAAGCCACAAACCACACGACACTTTCAGGGACGTTATAGTTAGAAATTAGCATTTAAAAAACCTTTGAAATTCACTGAAAAAACCATAGGTTTCATGGACGTTATAGTTATAAATTAGCATTTAAAAAACCTTAGAAATTCACTGAAAAAACCATAGGTTTCAGGGACGTTATAGTTAGTAATTAGCATTTAAAAAAACCTTAGAAATTCACTGGAAAAAACCATAGGTTTCAGGGACTTTATAGTTAGTAATTAGCATTTAAAAAAACTTTGAAATTCACTGAAAAAACCTTAGGTTTCAGGGACATTATAGTTAGAAATTAGCATTTAAAAAACCTTAGAAATTCACTGAAAAAAACCACAGGTTTCAGGGACGTTATAGTTAGTTGGACATTTCACTCGTACAAAACCTGAGAAATTTGGCCGTTATAGTTAGTTGAGCTAAGTATAACTCGCGCCCCTGCAATGCACTGCTGATGACGTCACATATTACATAACTCATGACATGGTCAGTGACATCACTGATGACATCTCAAATGACATCACTGATGACATCATCCAATTAATATCTGATGCACCTCCTCACACCCTAATATAACCTTTCATACACCCACTCTAAAATACAGACTCCCATTCTCGAAACCATAGACACACCAATACCAGTTAGTACATACTCACTCACTGATTCATAGGTCTACACACATCCACTCACTCACCGATACAGTCACTCATGCACAAAGTCACTCATCAATACAGCCTCTGATATATGCACTCATACACCCATACAGACACTCACATACTGCCACTCATCCACATAAATACTCACACACCTAGTCAGTCACCCAAAGAGTCAATCACACTGCCATTTACTCACCTATACAGTTATACACACATCACCTCACTTATTCATACAGATACTAACACATACTTACTCTCTTATACAGTCACTGACACAAGCACACACTCGTCTGTACAGCCACTCTTACAATCGCTCACTCTCACATATAGTCAATTATATACTCCAACACTCACATATACTGCCTTTCACATATGTTGTTACTCACACATATACCACTGAGACATCCATTCACTCACCAACACAGCCATACGCACACTCACTCACCCATACAGCCCCTCGCAGACGCACTCATGAACCCATACACCCACTGAATCGCTCAGTCACACATCCATGCAGGGAGTTACACACCCTCACCCACCCACACAGACACTCAGGCACCCATACAGGTACTCAGTCAACCAATCATTTACCATATAGTCACTCATGTAGCTACTCACCAACCCATGCAGCCACTTACACACCAACTGACAAACTGATACAGACATTCACACAGATTAGTCACTCACCCATGCATTCACTAAGACACGTTTAATCACTCACTTATACAGTCAGTCACGCACCTACTAAATCATCCATTCAGACACTTATACACCCACTTATTCTTCAGTACACCTTGGCGTATATATATATAAAACATACTTAAACTTTTCAGAAACACACAGTCACTGGATGATGTCTTCAGTGATGTCATTTGAGATGTCATCAGTGATGTCATCAGTGATATCACTGACCATTTCATGAGTGATGTAATATGTGACATCATCAGCAGTGCATTGCAGGGGCACGAGTTATAGTTAGCTCAACTAACTGTAACGGCCGAATTTCTCTGCTTTGTACGAGTGAAATGTCCAACTAACTATAACGTCCCTGAAACCTGTGTTCTTTTTTCAGTGAATATATATATATATGTATATCAGTGCGTAGATTTGTATTTAACACTTTTACACAGTATTTCATGAGTGCATCAGGATGGAGTGCAGAGTCTGCAAAGCAGTACCACCCTCAGCTTGCATTGTGCCTATCCCTGCAGCTTCCCTGTGCTAGGTCAGGACTGTCCTATCGAAAGGGGAGGTTCCCCACTTGCAGATTCCAATACATTACTCCGTGGCTGAATAATGTATTAGAATCAGCACCTGCCATATCACTTGGCATGCCTAGGCATGAAAATCTGTGCCTGGGGCATGCCAAGTGAAAAAACTCAAAGTACAAATATGCAGGACATTTTTCACATGTTCACATGCATTTTATAAATAAACGCATGTGAAAATAATCACACTTTCACAAACTGTGCTTCAGCAGATCAGGAAAACATTTTGTGAATTGTGCCTTCAATGAGCAACATCGGGTGCGGTGAGCAAGTATACATTATTTATTGTGAAACACTAGCATAGAATGTAACAGTCACTTACCATTTTTTCCAAATGCTCAGTGCCTAATTTGTATAAATAAATAAGTGCAGACACCTAAAGTTTTTATTACGAGCTAGCCCCTCTACTGCAGAATACTGGGGTTGCTAAATATCAAGGCTGCCTTAACTCCTCTCATGCCTCCTTTTTCCTCAACTTCAAACTTCCTGTCTCTTGCAGGTTGCTTTTCATCCCTGCTGTCTCCGTCTGTCACTGTTTTACTATATTTCTCTTCCATCCTCATCCTCATTCTCCCTTTCCTGCCTTTCTATCACTTTCTTTTGGTCAAAGTCTGATGATGAAAAATAAGTCCTGATCACCCAAAATGAGTGTTGGCACCCTCCACCTACAATCACCAGCCCAAATGAAGTACTGGGCTGGC
The DNA here is from genome assembly GCA_963921515.1 of Calotriton arnoldi. Lineage (NCBI taxonomy): Eukaryota > Metazoa > Chordata > Amphibia > Caudata > Salamandridae > Calotriton > Calotriton arnoldi. Next base: position 630,090 of record CAWUFW010006789.1, on the reverse strand, counting down.
TGTTTGTGACCTTAGAGGAGCTCTGATGACTGGACCTTCTTCCTCTGATGCCAGGGAAAACAAGTGGACTCTGTGGCTATATGGACACAACAAGCTGCAAGAGGCCTTTTCCCTAAAGTGCCCAGGTGACCAGAGGGGCCTGGACTGGAATTTGCTGTTGGCCTCTCTAAGTGCCTTCCCATGAGGTGCCAGGGACCTTAGAAGTGTCCCCCTGTGGTTGTTTGGGTACCAGAAGAAAGTTTGAAAACTTCTGAAAACTTTTCCTCAATATCCTCAGCAGGACCTCAAGAAAACATATCTGATCGGCAGTTCCATGGCATAAGATTGAATTTCAGCTTCTCCCCCTCAAGGCACCTCTGGAAAAATGACTAAGTCTCATTCTGCATTGGGGCTTAAACTATTTTCAGCAAGAAATCTCCAAAGCTCCAGAGATCCAACGGGACCAACCTGCTTCATGTTTCTGGCACGTGGTTCCATAGAGGCAGCTACAATTTCAGCGGAGGCAGCAGTCAGGGAGGATCTTTCTTCTCAAAAAGCGGCAAAGTCTTTTTCTATGTTGGTATTTAGGAACTTTTTTGAACTATTTGACTTCCAGGTTTTTCACCTAGACCAATTTACTTGGTGTATCTGACCAGGGTTCCATCGCAGTCAGCCACAGGGTCGGACTGGCCGTAGCGGGCACCGGGCATTTCCCCAGTGGGCCGCCAGGGTGGGGGCTGGTTTTTGCCCCGGGGGGCTGTTTCTGTTACAGGGCCGTTTTTGCAGCATAGCTGCAATATCGGCCCCTGCAACAAAATCAGCCGAAACCAGCCCTGGCAAACAGCTCGGCCGCACCCCCCAAAAACCACCGCCCGGGGGGCAGGCAGAGCACTTTGCCTGGGCCGGTTTCTCCATTTCCCTTATTGGATTTTTGTTGGTTTGGAGTCAAAATATTACACTAATTTTCTAATTCAGTTTGGGATTTTTATTGCATACTGTTTTGCATTGCATAAATACTTTACACATTACCCTAAATTGAGCCTGTCTGCCCTGTGCCATAGTTACCAGGGTGTTGACCTAAGGTTAATTTAGTGACCTTCAGGATTCACCTTGATAAGGAATATTAATATTCCTTGAGATGGCCTGTCAACCACCTGCAATAATCCACTTTCTTACAGAAAATATAAGGAACTATTAAAAAAAGGAGAAGCAAGGACAGAAGAAAATACTTTAAAATCTGTCATTATAGTATTGCATTGTACTTTAGAAATAATATACTAGTTACACCACAGAATAATAACTGTAACATTGAGAAGGAATAACAGAGGATTCACAGAGGGTTGTAAACAGAATTCTAGTACTGTATTATTGGTAGACTTCTGTAAAGATAGAGGGGCAGATTTACGTTTCCTGGCGCATCCCTGCAAATCAGCAGGGATGCGCCAGGGAAGATGCGTGACTCAAGTTTACCCTTGCGCCACCACAGATGCGCCGCATTTACAATGCGGCGCATCATGGCGCAAGGATAAACAGATGTGTGACGCATCTGTCGGCGGAAGGGTGGCGCAGTACTGGAGTCGTGTCGCAAGTGCGACGTAACTCCAGTACTGCTCAGGGGTGCCCTATACCTAACATGCTGCGTCATCCTTATGCCTGCTTGAAGCAGGCGTAAGGATTTGACGCAGCAGGGACGTAACAGTGACTCCGTGAAATCTTGTAGATTTCACTGCGTCACTTTTACGGGGCTTCCTTGCGCAGGAACGCCCCCCCTGCGCCGGCACGCCCACATGAAACCTGACGCAGGTTTCATGTGGCGCAGGGCTTTACAACGTGACGCATCTCCCTAGATGCGTCACGTTGTAAATCCCCCGCAGCATGGCGCATGATTTGTGCCGCCGCTGCGTCACAAAAGTGACGCAACGGCGGCGCAAAAGTGCCGTAAGGGGCTTGTAAATCTGCCCCGTAAAGTGTAAATCTAGTCCTCAGAGAGCATCTTTCTTAAGAGTAGTAGAAATAGCATTTTCAATTATGTGATTGTCACAAAAGCCATTCCGCCACAATGTAATCTTCTTGAATACCATAGCAAAAATTAGATAAACAATATTCAATACCTTTAAAGAATTACATTTAGAGTAAAGTGAGGAAGCTAAGAAGACATTTAAAAACAATAGAGAAATATCAGTTTAAACAAATTCAATACATACTTGCATTCAAATAACATGAATCAGAGTACTTCCTTTAGCTTTATGGGACCAATGTAGTCCATCTTCAAACTTTACAAACCTACTCATTTTGATTAGAGTGATGAGATGAGTGTATTATAAATAGAAAAGTAACATCTGACTAGTGGTAAAGGACCCAACAGCTTTAAATACTTTTAACCAGCTACTGTTCCTGCGATGAGGATCCTATGAGACATGTAAATCCTTTTCCAATAGTGACTCGCTCAAGGATTTTGAACATGCTGAACAAGTCTGTTCGATTATCTTGTTAATTAGACAGCTTTCAGTATTGATCCACTCCTCATAGTTTTATGCAACTCAGTGTCAACTTGTAAGTTTATAACATTTACAACAGAATTCTTGGCACAAAATTGAGAAAGGTTGGGATGCAAACATAGATAACGTTTATGAAAGAAATCTGGTAATGAGAACTTAGGCTCACATGTTGAAAAGGAAACAATCAGAGATTTTAGAGAGTTATCAAACATTTGGTTAATTCCAAGAGATACCTTTAATTTTCTCATGACAAATGATTTATTTCAAATGATTAATTTAAAGAAAGATTGTAAATAATAATTGAAAAAAGTAAGCAACTTAGTAGACAATGTGAGTATTTAAAATAGGGAATGCATTAATGGATGGCCAATTGGACATATATAAATCACCTCTATAAAGCCAAATTCAGAGAATACAGTTTTTGAAAGTGAACCCAAATGGGAGAGGGGCTCAAATCATGCTTCAAGCAGCAAGCATTTCTAATTAATAAAGAATAATGGTGAGATTTAAAAGCTGGGAATCTAGCTCCCCCTTCAATGTAGGCCTTTAAAGATTTTAGTGGAAACATCTAGGTGGCTCATGATTCCTTAAAAATAGGGAACATAAAGAATAAAGTTGTCTGAATTTATATTTAGGAATTTTAATAGGAAGTATTGAAGGAATATATAGGAATTTGGGACCAAAGAAGACCAAGAGGTTAGCAGATTTTTTAGTTTATGTTTAAGTGAGGTAAAAGAAAATACCTGAGACAAGAGTGAACTAATCCATGGATCATGCAAAGACCATAATCATAGTATATTGACTTCACAAGGTCACAGTTAAGGTGTTCTTGTTGCGGGTGCAGTCACACAAGTAGCCCAGTGCCCCAGTCACACAAGTTGAGCAACATTTTTATCGTGAGAAGTGTGGAAATACTAAGTGGTGGTAGGAATTTTGTGGATCCCCGCAAATTCTGAAACTTTAAATTCATGATATTTGCCAATGCTTGACAACTGCTGGGCATTCTAGGTCAGAAATGGTAGCCACACCACCCTAGAGTCTCCTCAGTATTTACTTTTTCATAAACATTTGGGTTTGTTAGGTTTCCCTTGGCGACAGCAGAGCCCAGGCCAAATGCTGCTGCTTCCCACATCACTAGGATGGCTCAATTTTCAAGCAGATATTTTACAGGTCACACAAGTGTAGCAATGTTTTTATTATGAGAAGTGTGGCAATACAGACTAGTGAAACATTAGTTATTATCAATTACATTTCTCTCCATTTTGACTTTTAAATGTAGGAAATTGTGCAAGAAAGTACACATTTTACAAAATTAACTCTGAATAACAAATTCATAGTTGTAAAAGTGACCACTACTCCTAAATTCACTCTCTTAGGCAATTTGAAAAATGCCTTGGCTATCTTCATACCCATTTTTCATTCATTAGATTATACCGTATTAATTGAGGCATGGTCGGTACACAATGAAATATTATTATACGCCGATACTCAGTTGTTGAATCATATTATTATGTGTTGTTAGGTAAATCAAATACTATGGGCCCGATTACGATGTCGGGTGGACTGCCACCGACAGCCTGTCAGTGACGGTCTGCCGGATATCTAGGGCAGCAGTCTGATCACTGGATTAAGATACCGGCAGTCAGAGTGCATGGGGCGGGGAAAGACCACGGCCTCCGACAGGCTCAAGGAGCTCATCGAGGTGGGAGTCTGAGCCTAATCTCTACAACAGAGGCGATGCATGCAGAGGCACCGCCGTAGGGATTAGGATGTCAGTTTCTGACAGCCTTTTCACAGCAGTCCCACTGACATGAAAACACTGTCGGAAAAGGACTTTGGAGGCTCCCAACAGGGCCCTCATCCCCATAGGCCTCTGCTATGTAGCCAGGCGGGCACATGTGGTGGCCCTCCAAACATCCATGGACCGTGTCCCAGGTACAGCATGGATGTTTGAAAAATGGCTTGTGCTATGGTGGCTTGTGCAGCGGCCCTTTTCCTGGGCTGCTTCACAAGCCACAATAGTAAAGAGCATTTTACGACCGCCTGCATGGTGTTCATATCATAATTGGGCTATCGGGACCGCCGACTCCTTGTCAGATGGTCCTGTGCCCGAAACATTGGGGGTCGAACACTCGTCCGACCGCCATTGTAATGAGGCCCTATATATCTCTTTTACCAGTAGAGTCTGATGGATGTAACAGTATAATGCTTTTGTAAATCAGCAACTGGAACAAACAATTTCATATTAAAACATCACCTATTTTTTATATTATAATAATTACTTTCTTTGGGAAAACCATAAGTGATCTATACAAATGACCACATGCTCAAATCTAATTTATGTGTACTTTTCAAAAAAGTTTCCACCCGTTAACACCACAACCTGCAAATAGGTAGAAACCATAAAAAAATAGTAAAATGGACTACCACCTTTTTTTTTTTTTTTGTAGACACACAATTAGCATTGCATATTACAGACCATGTTGCACAGGGTTGCTCTTATTCGCTAGAGCCATGATATTAATTCATGTATTGAAATGAGGTAGTATCAGCATTTGATGTAAAGTCAAATGTTCTTGATCAGCCCTTAACCCCCCCACCCAAAGCAAAAGAAGTGCCCTCCCATCCTGACTGAGGACACAGCTCCAGTGGCATCAGAGATCTGATCACAGGTGTCTGATGTCTTGGAACAGTTTACTGGAGTCCCACTAGTCCAGTAGCCACTGGCTATCTGTAGGAGGGTAGTGGCTGGCAAGAATCGCAGTTACACCCTGATACCCCCAGATGTCACAAAAAGGAAGGTGGGGGGCCTGTACCATGGTACACTCCTTCACCATCTACCGATTTTAACTGGAAGTACCACACAGGCTTCCACTACACAGGGGAGGGGTCTGGGTAAAGTGATCTCACCTTCAAGGACTGATATCAGGCTTCCATATCTTGAGCAGCTCTCTGCAATTTCCTTTTTCAAAGCGCCAGCTCCGCAAGCCTCACAGGAACAGCTGGTTCACTGACTGATGCCGCTGATGCCCCTGCTCCTCGTCAAACTGGCACATTCCTTTGCAGCAAAATCCATCAGTCATAGAGAAAACGTCCTCAAGTTCCAGACACGGTGAGCAAGCTTCTTATCTTGCCTTCACACCGCAGGCTGTAAATGGCTTCCTCAGACGGGCCCCATGTAGGGTCGCCTCTTCAAAATCGTAGGTCAGTTATGAACAACCACTGACCGCTAAGGCCAGACTTTTATCACCTCTGATTGATAGGCTGATCCAATCAGAGGGTTCCCATATTTGATTTCTGGGTTACCCTCCAATTGCGAGGCACTTTTGCGGCATGTTCACTGCATGTCCAAAGCATGCATAGATTGACCTACTGTCTCCCCTCATACCAAATCAGGCTATTCCCCAGAGAGGAATGCTTAAGCCAACTGTTTTGTCTGTTGACACAGCTCCCCCTAGGCTCGATAGGTCAAAACTATTTTGTTGCGCGCAATGTTTACAGTCGATTTAAGGTGTTCCTATTGAGTCAGAACATGAGGATGAAAGAGGTCATAGTCAAAAAGGTCCAAAAAGCTTTTTTTATGGTCAAGCCAGTTGTACTCCATCTTATTCTAGAGATCTTTCAGCAGATGCCATTTGATGACATTCTCCAAATCCGTCTTCCACTTTTAAGTAGATTTGGGTGTCATTCCTGCAAATATGGTGTCTGATTCAGGCTGTTTTGAAGATCTTGCCCAATGGAGCCATATAAATATTGAAGAAGGTTGACTTTTGCAGAACTCCGCAGTCAACCATAGTGGTTTTAGATTGAACAGGACCCAGCTTTACTTGGTCAGTGGATGTGATTGGTCAGCCAGACAATGACCAGGCTAAGACCATTCTCCAACTAAGAAAGTTTTGATTGGGTGATAGAGATTGAGTAGTGTCTTGTGCTTGAATCAAGAACATTTTGCCAGGGGTTGTAGGATGGAACCACGCATGTGTTTATCACGCATGCCAGTTCCACAAAGGCTAAACAACGAAATTCTTAATCACGAATATGCCTTTACCAAGCATGCCTTTACAAAGAATCATTCATTGTTAAGGCATATTTGGTAAATACATATCCGTGGTTAAGAATTCACAGGTAAGTCTTAACCCCCCAACCTCTGCCCCTGGCCTGAGTTCCTAAACTACCCCACTTCCCTCCATCCCTAGTAGCTTTTTCACCTCCACTCTCCCCATATCCCTAAAAACTACCCTCCTAGCCCTAAAAACGACCTCGCCCCCTAAGTCCTAAGGGGTATCACGATCCCTGCCCCCACCATGAACCCTAAAACAGCCCCCCAAGCCCTGAAAACTAAACTACCCCCTAAGCCCTAAAAACGACCCTGCCCCCTAAGTCCTAAGAGGTATCACGATCCTTGCCCTCTGCCCTGAACCCTAAAACGCCCCCCAAGCCCTGAAAACTAAACTACCCCCTAAGCCCTAAAAACGACCCTGCCCCCTAAGTCTTAAGAGGTATCACGATCCCTGCCCCCCGCCCTGAACCCTAAAACAGACCCCAGCCCTGAAAACGAAACTACCTCTTAAGCCCTAAAAACGACCCTGCCCCCCTAAATCCTAAGAGGTATTACGATCCCTGCCCCGCACCCTGAACCCTAAAACGGCCCCCCAAGCCCTGAAAACTACCCCGAACACCTCCCCCTAAACCCTGAAAACTACCCCAAACCCACCTGGCCCTGAAACTACCCCAACCCACCCCCCAGCCCAGAACACTACCCCGACCCACCCTCAGCCCACAAAACAACCCTGATTCCCCAGCCCACAAAAGTACCCCGGCCCAGCCCAACTTTGAATAACTCCAACCCACACCTAGCCCAGAAAACTGCCCCCGACCCACCCTCAGCCCACAAAACAACCCGACCCACCCCCAACCCCACTTACCTCACCATGATCTCTTCCTGCTTCCATCTGTCTGCAAGCCCTACCTTGCAATTGCCTTAACCACGCACATGCATAGTTAAGGCATATGCGCGGTAGGGCTTGCGTAGTACAGCCTTCATTGTAAAGGCTGTTCGTTGTTCAGCCTTCGTGGTAAAGGCTGTTTCCCTTTGCTAGGGGATTGAGCAGTAACGTGTAGTCAGGGCCAGTCTGGGAACCAGATGCAGCCATGGCAAATTTTGCCAGACAAGCTCTCATACTGCATACGAGTGAGCCTGACCACTATAAGGAGGGTTTGGGAGAAATCACCCCCAAGACATTTTTGAGAAAAATTAAAAATATGGTGTGCTTCACAACACACTTTTTTATTATGGAACCTTGTCCAATTATTGATGTGTGGAAAATGGAGGCATGGCTCAATTAATGAATGAATGAACAGTTGGATGAGTGAGGAGTGGGTGGATGAATGAATTCAAGAATAGATGATAAAGACAATTAGCTACATACAGCAAATGGTCTCAATGCATGGGCCAACGGTGGGTGCTCTGGTTTTTCATTTGATTTTTTGCATTAAAACATCACCCTCCCCAAACACCACCAATCCTTATGAAACATGCATAGACCAGAAGCATTGAACCCAGTGCACTTATAGAGCACTACAAAGAATTAAGCACAAAGTATTATGCTATGATCTAAAATTGGAGAGAGAGAAAGATATACCCATGTAAAGGCCAGATTGCACAATGTGAAACCAGGAAACCTTTCATCAGTCCCAGTTTCCACTCGACCACATTGTATGATTCTAGCCAATGACTTGGTTTTTCACAGTTCCACCTTTTCATTCATTGCCACGTGACAGCACGTTCTAAATACAACAATTCACGGTGTGCGTTGTACAAAAACAAAAGACTGTAATCTAAATGTATCTACAGTAACACCCTAGGCCACAAACAGTGGGCAAAAGACAACTGACTTCCAGCTCTTGGTTCATTAATAGCATCGTCGTCAGGGCAGTGGTAGGGGGGCATGATTGTTTCTAAGTTCAAGATTACAACCACTTCTAACAATTGTCATTCAATGCACAGGTATCATTTATCATATTAAACTGAAAAGTGTTTACAATCGCCACATTATTAAGAAATGAGATGTTTTGAATTTTGAAATGGCTTAATCATATATTTACTGGGCTGTCAGGGCCAAGCACCTCTGTTGACTTTGCAGAAGACAGAAACCAAACAAATGAAAAAACAAATGGTTCTAAAGCAAGCATGGTCTGACCGGCACACTTTAAAACCATTTGTTTTGCATTGTATTGTAAAGCACTGAAGAGCTGTTGGCATGAAGCATGGCCAGCCCAGTCCCCAACAAAACAAGCATTTGCAATGCAATCGGCCTCGCCTTTGGGACCTTATATGTATTTAGCTATGCAGCACATTAGCCTGGGTGCTGAAACATCTACTGTTCTTTAACATGGATGGAAAGTAAGCACCAAACTGCGTGACATGCCAGGTATGGGAACACATGGGGAGAAATATTGCCTTTCAGCGGGAAATGGTATAGTCTAGAGCTCTGTTTTTAATATAAAATCAGGACCTTCTGTGGTCATATCCCTGAAAATACAAGATTTGAAAAAAATATTATTGTCTACGGGTGCTCATGGAAGAAAATATCTATGGACTGGAATCTAGAGAATGCTAAAGTGATTCTGGTATTTTACAGGCCTCTGCTGGTCGTTTTCTATCAAGAAAGTTAAATAGAGGCAGTTGCCAGAAAAATAAAAAAAAGAAAGTCCCTCAGCAGAAAGCAATTCTGGTATTTTACTGACCTCTACTGGTCGTTTTCTATCAAGACAGTTAAATAGAGGCAGTTGAACAAACAGACATTAAATCTGGTATTTTACTGACCTCTACTGGTTGTTTTCTATCAAGACAGTTAAATAGAGGCAGTTGAACAGGAAAAAAGTCCCTAAGCGGAATCAGACAAGTCCTAGGGCTGATCTCCAGAGCCCACAAAGTACATACACATATAAGTATATACTAAAGTATATGCAAGAGGTCTCGAATGTTCAACCTCAAAACGGCCCAACCAGCAGTAAAAACAACCCCTATCCTGCCAGCCCAATGGTAAAACGCTGATACTAAGTACGACCAGCTTGGGCCTTCCTTGGTTAGCTATGATGGTAGGCTGTGCATTTATGCTTTTATTAAACCAACATGGTTATTGTGTGTACACGTTTTGGAGGACATCACTGCAGCCTACTGAGACTAGTTCAGGCCAGTGTTAGAGGCACAGATTGGTGACTTGCAATGTAAGCATAGCCCATCACAAAGCAATATTTTTCATTTTACTCTTGAAATTAGCAGATTTCATCATTAAAGATAGCACCTTCGCAGATGCTATTTGAAAATACAAACCTACTTCAGACATTTACTTACTATAAACTGAAGACAGTAATTCTCTGGTTATGTTGAATGGAAAAGTGGCAAATTGTGGCTGTGATGTCAGATTAATTACTAAGGGGCTGATTTAGACTTCAGAGTAATTGCACTCCGAATTTAAAGATGTTCCGCCACCCTAGCAGGAACCGCTGTTATGGTGGTTCTTGTCAATGTATTAAAAGTTTGACGGATGGCTCCGCTATCATAACGGTACCATTTGTCAAACTTTTAACTTCTTTCCTAAAATGGAATTTTGTTTTTGAAAATAGAAAACAAATGACCCCCGCCCCATGGTTGACTACCCACTGCAAATCGGGCGGGTGGTAAACTGGCCAAACCTCAGATGGCCCTCACTCCGTCGGGCCGTTGGAGGAGTATGTCAGCGACGAATACGAAGTAGGCCGCAAAGTTCTTATTTAGAGTATGATGAATGGTAAACTACCTCACAAACACGGACGATATGAAGTCTGACTTATTGCAAGTGCCGTAGGCTACATGCACTTGTAAAATGGCGGACAGGATACCTTCTACGCTGTTAAGTAGTATCCCATCCCCCAATATTTAAATTAGCCCTAAGTTTGCATGGCTAAGTAACCATGGGCCATATGCACAGTGAAGTGGCGGAGAGAAGCGTTAGCCTTCCTGGCTTAACACCTCACTCCGCCACTTCTGAAACGCAAGGCTGCATCATATTTACAAGAATGAGGTGCAGCCTTGCATTTCCCCCTGCGATGGCGCTAAGTTTAGCAACTTAGAGCCAACGCAGGCACCCGTGCACCTAGGGTGTCTGCGTGCAGGGGAGGATTGTTTATGTGTAGGAAGGTTTCCCTTCCTGCACATAAACAATCCTAAAATGCCATTCTGTCACTTTCATGTGTGCTGGTTTATGCAACACACATGAAAGTGATAAAATGTTATTTTTTTTTAGTTTGTTTATATACAGGAAAGGACACCGTCCTGTACTTAAACAAGCAATGGCATTTTGCTTTTTCCATGTGTGCTGCACAAGGCAGCACACATGGAAAAAGCAAAAACGAGGAGAAATGATGCATTTCTCCTCGTTTCGCCATCTTAAGACCAGTTTTTACCTGGTCTTAATTTTGGCGCTGCCTCCTACATACATTACCCTTGTACATAGGGGGCAGCATCAAAATGAATGGGTGTTGCGGTGAAACGCCCACCGCAACACCCAGTGCCCACCCCTTTCACGCTAACCGTAGCGTGAGAGGGGCCCTTATGTACAAGGCAGCATTAACAATGCCTTGTACATAAGGCGCAGCCCCTATCGCCACCACAACGTCACTATAGGTGACGTTTTGGTGGGGATAGGGGCTTGTACATATGCGCCCATGTTTTAAGAGCTATCTGCAGGATATGGGAAAATAACACAAGGACCTCTACATAGTGGAGCGCCTCGTATTTTACAACCCTTTATCGATTTAAAAACAGATGACTACTAAAGTATTTTTTGATTGCTTTTTAACACTTGTAACGGTTTTGTCTTCATAGTAAAGAGATGCATGTTACATACCTGGGAATACATGACACACACATGCCAACATTTTAGAATAGGAAAGCGGAAGAGTTGGAAAAAAAATCGGGGGAATTTATTTTCCCCATTAACATCTATTGAGGCAGAGGCAGTTTCAGGGGGGATACAGCTAAAATACAACAATTTGTGCGCTAAAAATTCGTGAGTTTCCCGTCTGGATCAGGGCGGTATGTATGGTGACAAGGTCTAATAACAGCGTTCATCTATATCGAAAACTGAACATTCTGCCTTAAATCACTCACCAGTCGTCAGGTTGTTTTTTGTGATGATTGTTATTTTCTCATTTGGTGTAAAGTAAAATCTCGTTCCTTTCAGTGCTCAAAAACCTGCGAAAGTGGATTCCGAGTTCGCGAGGTGAGGTGTTTGTCCGATGATATGACTCCTAGTGATCAATGTGAACCACAGATGAAACCGGAAGAAACAGAAATTTGCAACCCTCAGGACTGCATACCGGAGATAGGTCAGTAGAGAGTGCTGCCTTAGTACATACCACCATCTTGTGGCCAAACGGTATATTACCATCTTGCAAAAATGTTTTTGCAGAGTATTTTTTTTGTACTAATTAACTATTTTTTTTAGAAAGAAACAGATACACAGTAACCATTCTATTAATTTATTTTCTTTTACTTAGTATTTAAAAACAGCATGGTCATCTCATTAACAATTCAGTTTTCAGAGTTTATTTTCCTCCAATAAAGTCTCAGTTTTTAAAATCCAACTAAGTAAAATTGATGTTCATAATCTGCATAAATCCAGGCGGAGCTACCTTTTCGATCATGGGTACAACACGAGCACTGTGATGCAAAGTCCATTTAGTATTTTTTTTTTAATTCTTTGCTAAATTAATACATCAAACCAAACAACAGTAATCAGTTTCTGTTTCCACATATGAAGCTCAACATCCTGTGATTCCGGGCAAATCACTTATGGGCAGATTTACAAGCCCCTTGCGCCGCCGGTGTGTCACATTGCGTGACGCACGGCAGCGCAACCTGCTGCGTGATATTTACAAATAACTGTCTTGATAGTAAAGCCACCCTGCATGGGTTTACCTGTGCTTGTAAGTATAGCCCCTTTTCACGCAGCACTTTGCATGTTAGGGGCGTGACATGGGTGTTGCTGTGGGTGTTCCCATGCTTCACCCATGTCCACTGATGAATTTCCAGATTTACGAGCAATCGTAAATCTGTAAATGCGTCAGAATGCTACGCCACCCTAAGGGTGGCGTAGCAAGGTGCAACAAGGATAAATGTTTTAATTTCGCCCCGTTTTTTTCCTCTTTCAATGCGTGCTGCATTCTACAGCACACATTGGAAGAGGCAATCACCTCAATTGATTGTTTTTGTGCAGAAAGGTGCCCCTTCCTGCACAAAAACAATCTCCCCTTGACGCAGGCATCCTTGCACGGGGTGCCTGTGCCGGTGCATGGCAGCAGTGTGTGCTCCAGCGCAGGGGGAAGCACAGAGATGCAACATATTGTTGTAAATATGTTGCATCCCTGTGCTTCGAAACTAACGCAGTGCGGCGCAGCAAAATGACTTGCAGCACCGCACTGCGTTAGTTTCTTGTAAATCTGCCCCTTAATCTCCCTGCGCCTATCAAAAATAAATGTATTAGTCTGTAATGTAACTGGTGCTCATGTAAAGCACTCTAATACCTTACGGGTCGAATTCACGCTATATCAATCAATCAATCAGAACATTTGTAAAGCGCACTACTTACCCGTGAGGGTCTCAAGGCGCTGGGGGGGGGGGGGAATGCTGCTACTGCTCGAAAAGCCAGGTCTTGAGGAGTCTTCTGAAGGTCAGCAGGTCTTGGGTCTGCCATAGGGGGATGGGGAGGGTGTTCCAGGTCTTGGCGGTGAGGTGGGAGAACGATCTGCCGCCGGAGGTTGTTCTTCGAATGCGGGGGACTGTGGCAAGGGCGAGGTCAGTGGAGCGAAGCTGGCGGTTGGGGATGTAGAAGCTGAGTCGTCCGTTGAGGTATGCAGGTCCGGTGTTGTAGAGTGCCTTGTACGCGTGGTGAGGAGCTTGAAGGTGATCCTCTTGTTGACGGGGAGCCAGTGCAGGTCTCTCAGGTGGGGTGGGATGTGGCTGCGGCGAGGGATGTCGAGGATCAGGCGAGCAGAGGCGTTCTGAATACGTTGAAGTCGTTTCAGGAGTTTGGCCGAAGCTCCTGCGTAGAGGGCGTTTCAGTAGTCCAACCTGCTGCTGACGAGGGCCTGGGTGACCGTTCTTCTCGTTTCGGTGGGGATCCACCTGTAGATCTTGCGGAGCATGCGGAGGGTGTTGAAGCAGGAGGATGAGACGGCGTTGACCTGCTTTGTCATGGAGAGGGTGGAGTCAAGGATGAACCCTAGGTTGCGTGCGTGGTTGGTGGGTGTTGGAGCTGTTCCCAGTGCGGACGGCCACCAGGAGTCATCCCAGGCCGAGGGGGTGGAACCGAGGATGAGGACTTCCGTCTTGTCTGAGTTTAGCTTCAGTCGGCTGTTCTTCATCCACTCGGCAACGGCTTTCATTCCTTCGTGAAGGTTGGTTTTGGCGGTGTGGGGGTCCTTGGTGAGGGAGAGAATCAGCTGGGTGTCGTCGGCGTAGGAGATGATGTTGAGGTCATGCAGTCGGGCGACGTGGGCGAGCGGTGCCATGTAGATGTTAAACAGTGTTGGGCTGAGGGATGAGCCCTGGGGTACGCCGCAGATGATCTCGGTGGCTTCGGAGCGGAAAGGGGGTAGGCGGACGCTCTGGGTTCTGCCGGAGAGGAAGGAGGTGGTCCAGTCCAGGGCCTTCTCTTGGATCCCAGCGTTGTGGAGACGTGTGCGTAGGGTGCGGTGGCAGACCGTGTCGAATTCGGCTGACAGGTCCAGGAGGATGAGGACCGCGGTTTCTCCATTGTCTAGCAGGGCCCTGATGTCATCGGTTGCGGCGATGAGGGCAGTTTCGGTGCTGTGGTTGCTGCGGAACCCGGACTGGGATGGGTCCAGGATGCTGTTCTTCTCGAGGTAGCGGGTCAGTTGTTTGTTGACGGTCTTCTCAATGACCTTCGCCGGGAACGGGAGCAGGGAGATGGGCCGGAAGTTCTTGAGGTCCTTGGGGTCGGCCTTGAGTTTTTTGAGTAAGGCGTTGATCTCGGCGTGCTTCCAGCTCTCCGGGAAGGTTGCAGTCTCGAAGGAGATGTTAATTGTTTTCGGGAGATGGGGTGCGATGGTGGTGCTGGCTTTGTTGAAGATGTGGTGTGGGCATGGAGATCCGGAGTGGATGGTGTTCATGATTTTGATGGTGTCGTCGTCGTTTATGTTGGTCCAGGAGAGCAGGGGGTTGGTGCGGATGGTGGTCGTGGGGGTGGAGGTCTCAGTGGTTGTCGGGGCGGTCGTGGCGGTGAAGCTGTTGTGGATGTCTGCGATCTTGCGATGGAAGAAGGTGGCAAGGGAGTCGCACAGGTCTTGCGAAGGAGGGATGTCGTTGGTGTTGGAGCTGGGGTTGGAGAGTTCCTTCACGATGTTGAAGAGTTCTTTGCTGTTGTGTGCGTTGTTGTCTAAGCGGTCTTTGAAGGAGGCCCGTTTGGCGGATCTGATGAGGTGATGGTGTCTGCGGGTGGCGTTCTTGTGGGCTGCGTAGCTGTCCGGTGTTCGTTCACGGTGCCATTTCTTCTCTAGCTTTCGGCAGGTTTGCTTGGAGGCCTGGAGGTCTTCAGTGAACCAGCTGGCTTTCTTGCTGGTGTGGCTGTTGGAGGGTTTCTTGATCAGGGCGACGGTGTTGGCGCAGTCGTCGATCCACTGTCTGAGGTTGCGGGCGGCGGTGTCGGGGTCAGTGGGGTCGGCGGGTGGGCTCCGGGCGAGGGTGGTGGTTAGCTGGTCTTCGGTGACTTTGCTCCAGCAGCGGTGGGGGAACTGTTGGGTGCGGTGGTGCGTGGTGGGTTTTCGGAAGGTGAAGTGGATGCAGCGATGGTCGGTCCAGTGGAGTTCGGTGGTGTGGTTGAAGGAGACGTGGGAGCTTGCGGAGAAGATGGGGTCAAGCGTGTGGCCGGCGGAGTGGGTGGGTGTTGTGACGAGTTGTCTGAGTCCGAGGTTGTCGAGGTTGTCGATCAGGGTGGTGGAGTTGGTGTCGTTGTTGTTCTCGAGGTGGAAGTTCAGGTCCCCGAGGACAACTCTAAAGAAAAATGTCCTGTAAAATAGATCCTTTTCAAGCTGGCATTATGCTGAGTAACATCCGAATACAATCTACCCGATCCCGGGCGTAACGCAGGCCCTTGCAGTTCCTGCGGTGCAGGAGGGGGGGCATCCTTCAAAGAGTCCCCATGCAGCTCAAGGGCAATGAATATCTGTGGGCTATGGGAGACTCAGGGGCACCTCATCACATTCTGCAAGGAGGTCCCATCAGTTTGTGTTACGCCACTGACGTGATCATAAATAGTGCAAGTGGGTCTGGACAACAAAAAAACACAAGCTTTCCCATCATACATGTTTAACACTCAAGTAAGAAAAAGACTGTAACTTCTGCAGATGTTTTCCTCTGAAGTATTTCTCGTCACCTGTTGTCATCCAATCACAAGCAGTTTTGCGCCCTATTGCTTTATAGGCCCTCTTCTTGTAAGTAGCATAGCAAGGGTGCTACGGGCCCTCACTCAAACAGGTAAAATGGGCCCCCCATCCACAGTTTATTAGCAAAAAGCAATCATAATTTGCTCCAGAGAGCCTCTCACACTCCTGGGCCCAGTACCACCTGAATCATTAATGGTAGCTTCAACCCTGCTCCTTGTTCTTATCCCTCAGCAGCTCAGTAAACAAACATGTACAGAATATCATCAACCTCCTGACAATCCCCCACCCCCCTTAGCCTGACTCCAATTACCATGTAATGTAGAAAATCAAAGAGCTGAAAGAGAACTGAGCATGTCAAACACAAATATTAGAGTGGACACAAAACAATGGGCATTACTGGAGCGTTTTATTATCATCCACATAGAGGTACTATCCAATAGCTTTTCTATAACTGAGCTTCAATACTGTTAAATGCATTCCTCAAATAAATAAGATTAATAGTTAAGTTTGCATCACGTGTCTTTGACAGTAGCTAAATTGAAAGGTCTTTATATGTAAGGTTAAAGCAGATTGGGACAACAATATCCAGATGGCCATCTTCTCTTTGCATTTTTAAGGTCAGCCTACAAAAAACAGTTAGCACACAGAACGTTTATGTATATATGCAGGGCAGGACTGGGAACCCAAAGCAGCCCTGGCAAATTGTGTCACACCAGCCGCTGTACGATGCATAGTGAGTGCAGAGAGCGTGCCTAAGTACTTCAAAAGGGGGTTTTGGGGAGGTCTGACCCCAATAAAATTTGGGAAACAATTGTTCATTCTACAACACATTTGTCTTTTAAAGCACAGTAAATGATGACCTTACTGTGCACCAGGATACGACAATCTATTTTGGGGCTCTTCAATGATTCTCTCACTATCACCCTCCAACAGTGCCCCTCATCTCTCCATAGTCCCTCTCTCACATGTTTGTTTTTTGTTTTATAGCACCTCTCATACCAGTGTAGAGTGTTGGAGCAGTTTACATCACACACACATACACAGACAATGTGTACATCAGTGTATAGAAAATGTTAAATAAGGACAAAGGGGACTACAAAGTGTGGGATTCACAAGCCACCCATAGTGGTAGACACTTTTTAAGAGTACTTGGTCTGGAGAAGCACAAACTAAGCATTCGGAACAAAACACTGTGGTTAGGGTTGACTTTAATAATAAGAATTTACTTCTACCCAAACAAACCTTTTATAACAACATCAGGATAACGAAAGACTCAGAAAAACACATTTTTCTAACCAGTACCATGCAGCTTGCATGCAGCTCTTTGTTGCCTGTTCATAGTTCACTGTGCTAGATTTAACTTTAGAGCAGCATAGTAACAAAAGAATATCTGTCACAAGAGCAGTAACCCACTGAGCTATGCACATAAAATATTGTTCTTTGATATGCATGGTCCACATTCTTTGCAGCAGACATATTAGCCTTCTGGCTAACTTAGATGAGTCAAAACTGCCACTAGAAAATACTCTGATCTCTCTCCAGCAGGTACATTAATCACCAGAGTTAGCTTGCCACTTTTATTGTTGTCCAAAAACTGCTGAATATACAAGGAACGTTGCAGTGCTTTTAAAACTGCTGCACTGCTACACAACCAGCCCCCACTAACAAAACCGCCTCCTCCCCCCCATCCTTCCAGCCACCCGGTGAAACGCCTGATGCCCGGTAGGGCCAGTACAGCCTTGTATATATGTAATGGGAGCGCTTACAGGATCTGGTGATCAATTTTACCATCTTCCAGGATTTGCTGTATTGGGTCTATTGGTTACCATCCTGGATTCAAACATGTTGATAAAATCATCACTGACTTTTTTTAACTTTGAGATCTTGTAAGACTGCTTAACCTTTCAATAGAGCCTCAATTTTATCACATGCGATATTTCTTTTGAGAAATAATTTCTCCTCAAAGTCATCATGCTCACAAACCATCCCGGGAATGGTATCAGTGGTGATTCGGTCTTCACAGGCCTGGTGTGTATGTGGTAATATCACTTTTTTTACCAAATTCTACTGTGCTATTAGCCATAAAGATTCCTTATGGTGCTAAAATCTATATAGTTAACTAGTCAAGTCAGTTTACTATAATAAGCTTCTATTTGTAGTGCATCCGTTACTACAGAAGAACTCACCCAAACCCTGTCAAAAGCATTTCTAAGAATGGGGGGGTCACATTCATCTCTTTTAGTATAACTGATGCCCTGAGATAAAGATGAGATACCGGAATGATTAGAGTGGCCCTGAATATCACCACAATCGGGCTAGCATTCTACCGTAAGTCGAAAAGCTCTTTATCAACGGCAGAATGTTAGTCCTCTTTCTCACCTCATGGCCTTCGTAAGAACATGTTCCCTTACATACTCGGAGTATATAAGGCTTATATACTCTGAGGGCCTGATTCACAGAACTAACTTACGTCAAAAACGTAAAGTTAGTACTTTTTGGTATTCACAGAATACACTTACTCATTTTGGTATTCACAGAATGAACTTACTCATTTCGGTATTCACAGAAGTTAGTAGTCCTAACTTTAGGACTCCTAAATGCCTTCTGTGAATACCGAAAAGTCTTAAAGTTAGGATTTTTCTCAGTTTAGGAGTAGTAAAGTTAGGAGTCCTAACTTTACTACTCCTAAACTGAGAAAAATCCTAACTTCAAGACTTTCGGTAGTCACAGAAGGCATTTAGGAGTCCTAAAGTTAGGAGTCCTAACTTTACGACTCCTAAACTGAGAAAAATCCTAACTTCAAGTCTTTTGGTATTCACAGAAGGCATTTAGGAGTCCTGAAGTTAGGAGTCCTAACTTTACTACTCCTAAACTGAGAAAAATCCTAACTTCAAGACTTTCGGTATTCACAGAAGGCATTTAGGAGTCCTAAAGTTAGGAGTCCTAACTTTACGACTCCTAAACTGAGAAAAATCCTAACTTCAAGACTTTTGGTATTCACAGAAGGCATTTAGGAGTCCTGAAGTTAGGAGTCCTAACTTTACTACTCCTAAACTGAGAAAAATCCTAACTTCAAGACTTTCGGTATTCACAGAAGGCATTTAGGAGTCCTAAAGTTAGGAGTCCTAACTTTACGACTCCTAAACTGAGAAAAATCCTAACTTCAAGACTTTCGGTATTCACAGAAGGCATTTAGGAGTCCTGAAGTTAGGAGTCCTAACTTTACTACTCCTAAACTGAGAAAAATCCTAACTTTAAGACTTTCGGTATTCACAGAAGGCATTTAGGAGTCCTAAAGTTAGGACTACTAACTTCTGTGAATACCGAAATGAGTAAGTTCATTCTGTGAATACCAAAAAGTACTAACTTTACGTTTTTGACGTAAGTTAGTTCTGTGAATCAGGCCCTGAGTATGTAAGGACGCCGAGGGGTATGCACAGCAGTGCAGTCAGTGGATTTTAAACAGGGGCAGAAGAGGGAACTGTCCCTCTATTTTAAGAAATCTCTGCAGATTAAAGGTCAATTCACGGTGGTTTTTAAATATAGAAGGACTACTCCCTCTTATAGCACTGTTTATATACTGCAGATTAATTTTGCCGGCTGCATTTATTAGTAATTTCACATTACATGAGTAACACAGAATTACCAAATTCTATTTATTCTGCTGGCGTAAATAAAAATTCCACTCACCCCCACTATAGCACTTGTAATACAGTGATCTGGATATCCATCAAGTTTTGATGGAGTATCCCATCTGCCAAAGAGTAAATCAGGCCCTATGACTTTTAGAATTGTTCAAATAATTTCAGATAAATAGTAGAAAATATAAAATAGATGGGGAGTCTCCATGGTCTCCTTCAGATACATCAGAAAACTGTCTGAACACCAACAAGGACTTCCATAAATTATGATATTGCTGTTAAGCTACTGTAATGAGACAATAAACTTTTGTGTGTCTCTCACTAACTTTTTTCCTAAACAACACAATGTAGTTCTGGGAATTCAAATTTATGATTCTATGCATGTCATTGGATTCATATCTTGGACATAAATCATACACAAATCAACAACAGCTAGGCTAAAGGAATCAAATTCATGGGTAATGAAGAACATTGACTATTAAATGTTAGGAAAAGAGTGCCTGTACTTTCTAAATACTTTATACAACATTGAAGCCTAATGCAGAATGTTGATGTTGGGAAGGGCCACAGATAGAGCTGTAGAGGTGAAGAGTATGTTGGGAAAGGGACAGATGTAGTGGTGGGACTCCTCCATTGAGTTATATATAGCGGTCAAATCTTTTCGGGCAAATAGCCTCCAAACATACCAATTTGTCATGAAATAGTAAAAACTAAGTTTACTAAAGTGATATATAGTATTAATAGTAATAGATGACTCAAAGGACTCAATTCACAGCAAAAAAGTACTAAATATAAACAACTTGAATTCTGAGACATTTTCAGGGGTACTGTTGGAAAGCAACAACATTTGCAGGTTTTCAAGGATACATGCAGGAATACAAATATAATCATAACTAAGTTGAAAGAATATGGAACATATCCAATGCATCATTACCATGCATGCCCTCACCATGCATGTAATACAATGTGTTGAATTGCATCATGGACCTTTACCACACATTTTTGTATGTGTATATATATACCTGAAGGGTCGGAGGCTCCCTGTGCTCGGAGATGGATTTTGATAACAAATCAGGAGCATGACCCACTCGCAGTCACACGCCCAATGTGAGGATATGCCACTGCAGCAAAAGTTGTGACTGTTTTGCAGGAAGGGATTCAAAGTGGTTCAACCGCCGCTCTGATCGTTCCAGAGGACGAACATTTATCAAGGCTACTGTAGTAAGTGAGCACTGGCAAACACTGCATTTCGCATTTCACATGACTACGTGAGAGCAAAGACATTAAATCAAAAATAATGCATGCAGAAAGAAATACTTGTAATAACAAAAAGAAAATGAGGATCCATTGTGATTCCATGTATTATATCGCCATGACCTGCTCAATGCATTTTGGGATATGTATTTTTTAAAAGAGTGGTCATGTGACTCTGAGTACAAAAAGCACGCACGACGCACTTTGCACTGCAACAATTTCCACCTGTGAGCAAGGCAATTAAGCCGAAACGCGTAAGGACATGGAAAAATCTGATGTGCTGCTACGCTTTGAATATATGATTTTGTCTCTGGAAATGGGCCTCTATTTGCTCTGTTGTTTGGAAAACTATTGATGGGCTGCTCCGTGCCCATGAACTGAGGTCGCCCTGAAGGGTCGGAGGCTCCCTGTGCTCGGAGATCGATTTTGATAACAAATCAGGAGCATGACCCACTCGCAGTCACACGCCCAATGTGAGGATATGCCACTGCAGCAAAAGTTGTGACTGTTTTGCAGGAAGGGATTCAAAGTGGTTCAACTGCCGCTCTGATCGTTCCAGGGGATGAACATTTATCAAGGCTACTGTAGTAAGTGAGCACTGGCAAACACTGCATTTCGCATTTCACATGACTACGTGAGAGCAAAGACATTAAATCAAAAATAATGCATGCAGAAAGAAATACTTGTAATAACAAAAAGAAAATGAGGATCCATTGTGATTCCATGTATTATATCGCCATGACCTGCTCAATGCATTTTGGGATATGTATTTTTTAAAAGAGTTGTCATGTGACTCTGAGTACAAAAAGCACGCACGACGCACTTTGCACTGCAACAATTTCCACCTGTGAGCAAGGCAATTAAGCCGAAACGCGTAAGGATATGGAAAAATCTGATGTGCTGCTACGCTTTGAATAAATGATTTTGTCTCTGGAAATGGGCCTCTATTTGCTCTGTTGTTTGGAAAACTATTGATGGGCTGCTCCGTGCCCATGAACTGAGGCCGCCCTGAAGGGTCGGAGTCTCCCTGTGCTCGGAGATGGATTTTGATATATATATATATCAGCTCCGACTCCCACATCAAAAGAAGCGAGGAGACCACACACAGTCAAGGGGTAAACTCGGTTATTTTATTTTACCGAGAAATAAAACGGGACAGGACGCGTTTCGGCTTTGCGCCTTTTTCCACTGTGAGTGGAGACAGGGTGACAACATGTTTAAATAAACAAAAAAGCAATCATTTCCGAAGCGCGCTTCACATGAACAACAACATGATTGACGGACTAACATATATGTATAGCCCGCGGGCGCCATCTTATAGTGAATAAGAATTTCAAAACCAACACAGTGATTCATATACGTGCATAACAATACATGAGTGCAATACAGCTCTGTATGAGCAATTAATTAAGCGTTCACATGGCTGAGGGATACCGTTAATCTTAAACATGATTGTGGAAATTGAAAATAATGCTTTTCATAATGATGCCAGTTAAATCCATCCAGGCAACACAATTAAAAAAAAGAAAATAATCAAACTGTTCTAATTCATCACAGTTAAAAAATTATTCATTTCTCCGAGCCAATGTGAAATGCAGCTTTGACGATTGTTATGATACAAGAATGAATGTCATTTTCAAAAACCAGTATTCAAACAAAATTGTGCCCTGTATGGGCATTCAAAGAAAGAGATAAAAATACTCTCCTAGTGCATATGCTATACAATGTACCTCATGACTTAATGTATTGATCGTCTGTATGACAGTTCATAATACACGAGATAACATCTACAGTCTGAATGACGTACATACATATATATATATATACATACATACAACTTCCCAGTGGCAGTCACCACTGGGTAGTTACAATTGGGATGGTGTTTCCCTATGAAAAACACATTTTTTGCTTTCCCAATAACCTTGACGTTGTTTTTCCACCGGAGCACCCTCCTGGAAAGTTTTAGGGTGATCTGTTAAGGTGGGGCCCAGTAAAATGGGGTCCCAAAACACGTTTTCCACATTTAATTTTCCATAGGAAAATTACACACAGCTACATTCCACATTTGGCAGAAAACTAAATGTTGGTCCAGGAACCGCGATTTTTTGTGATTTGGGGTTTATCTGTTTATCAGTGTTTTAGATATTAAGGTTCAAAAACATTGTACATTTCACGCCATGGAGGCTCTGATCTGATTGGCTGCCACCACCTTTACAAAGACATAAGGGGATACCTTGCACCTCTAGGCCTGGTGGTGGGATCCCAGCACTATTGTTGTGTCCTAGGGAGCGCAAACATATGTGTGAGGAGCAGTTTTGCAGGGTGGGAGCACACATTTTTTTCCCTGCTTGCACTCTTGTTGGCAGGGAAACTGAGACTGCTCAGAACAACCTGCTACCTCAGCTCCTGCTGTACCCAGGAAAAATGCATGCAGGGGAGATGGCAGAACCATGGGAGCTCCCTCACAGCCCCAATATTGTGTGTTGTGGGTGCACCAGGCACCCACCTTAGACCCCGGGGCCCCCCGGGGCCAGTATTGGCTCAGAGAGGAGAGGGCACACACCCCCTAACTTTGAAAAGAGAATACAGCCCAGGGGATGGAGTTCCCAAGGGCCGGTAAAGCCTTGGGGTGAAGGGGCTGCATGCCACCTACCCTTTAAATTAATGTCAGCTCTGGGGTATGGGGTTTCCAGAGCCAGTATTGTCTCGGGGAGGGGGGGCACATGCTCCCCTTCCTAATATTGTCCCACCGACATCTAGGGTGGGTGTTGGCATGGGAGCCGGCTGGGGCCCTGAGGTGCTCCCCGCAGTCCCCGAAAATAAAAATGTGATATGGGTGTCCCAGGTGGGCACCAGGACACCCAATATATGAATAAAAAAATGATAAAGGAATGCCAGGAACCACTCTTTCATAATTCTCTGCTTCTTGCAACGAGCATCTCATAATGACCTGCAAGGGCTTTTTAAACATATATCATAAGCCTTCTGATGCTTCTAGAAGGGACAGGGGCACCACCAGGCATTCTTTTTTATGTTGTGTGGGGCTGCAGGGAGTGCAGCAATAGACTAGCAACATTATAAACAAGCATTTGCAATGCAATAGGTCTCGCATTTAAGCGGGTTTAAGCAATTGGCATTGTAAATGACAATGCCTTTTATTTATGTTTTGAAAACCAAAACATAAATAAAGGGCATTGTCATTTACAATGCCAATAGCTCAAACTGCATAAATGCAATAGTTTAACATGAAGCTATATAACTTTTGCCTGGTCAGGTATGGAATATAATAAAAATGTTATGTTACTTTGTGTTAAGTTATGTGTTAGGTTTTGTTGTGGCATGTTTTATGTGTTGTTAGGCTGCTCTATGTTACATTACTCTATGATCTGAAGATTCAAGCACCTGACCTATTCGGGGTATTTTAGTTCTGGTGTCCCCTTCATGGAAAATATGGAATATCATCTTTTGTTTCGTGAAATTTGCAGGGTTTTTTTGTTATCAGTTTTGTAAGACTGGGATCACAACCCCCATCACTGGTGTACAGTGGCAGGAAGGTGCCACAGCCTTATGGAATACGATTACATAACGCTTGTACAATTAATTATGTGAAAAAATGTAGTTTAGTTTACTCAGGCCAGGCAAACAGCGGGTTTGCCTTGTAGCGGAAACAACAAATGTAGATATAATAATTGTGTGAATATTCAGTGTTTCACAGTGGCGAGACCACGTGTGCTTGACAATAGCATCAAAGATGGCACCGGTGACCGCACTCTGCCTGCAATCTAAGAAAGAGCTGCCATTTGTCACTGTCCATTATCTAAAGCTATGCGTCTTTTAACCCCTGAGTGCCTGGGAGGGGTGGGGGAGGGGCATTCCAACACTGAGGGGTCAGTCCCTGTTGCACTTGTGGGAAAGAAAGAAAGATGGCGTGTCACACTCCTAGAATTTTGGCATTCTGAGGCCTGCTAAAATCAAGGGTACTTTATGTACCTTGTATAGCTTGACGGAAAGTGTGCCATGAACAGGAGTGGGAATCCCACCAGTTGTATATTTTTTACGAATGTACCCCCTAAACATGAGGACTTTGAACATACCTGCAGTAGTGCTGAAATGGAATAGAACTTTTTTGTGCAAAATATGTGAGATAAACTCTCAAAAAAAACTAATGAAAGTGAGAAACTAGGTTCGAAATTGTGCTTTTTCATATCAATTCAGTGACAAGGTGGTTGGTATTTACTCACTGTGGGGCGCTGTGTGTGCGTGCGTGCGTGTATTTCGTGGCTCTGTGGAGATGACCTCTCAGAAGGAGATACTTGCCCCCACAAGGCGATGAGACGTGTGGGAGGGAGACTGGCCTCTCAGAGGACTGGAACCTTGCCCACTGTGTGGATGTGTGTCTCGGGGCTCAGTGGGGAGCAAGTGACTGGCCCGTCAGAAGGCACGGAAGTTCACCCCACCAAGGGACTGTGTCTTCTGGCTCCTAATGGGAGGGGGTCACCTCTCAGAGGCCACTGATTCTCGCCCAGCATGGGGCAGAGTGTATGGAGGCCGAGTGGGGCCATGGAACTGATCCCTCAGAAGGAAAGGTTACATCTAAAGACATTCTCTGTCGTCGGCGTGTTCCTTCCGGGTCACTGTTGCACGTGTACTTCAGAGACGATTCTACCCGAGACATTTTCTAACACAAGTCTAACGTCTAACGTCTTATCAGTTCACCCCAGCCCCCCTGAAAGTACACCAGCTCCGAGAGGATGGGGTGCATTGTCCACCCTGGCCCCTCTCTGTCCCGGTCACACTCCAGCCTTCCCCGGGCGACGCAGAACCGCCTGCCCTCCTATGAGGGCTCCAGCACCGTCAGTCAGCCCACCCCGAGCCTCCACTCCCGCCTCTTAGCTCGGATGCGCCGCTCTGACCCACTTTGCTACCCTGTGCTCTCCCTGCTCAGGATTTAATCAGCTTTCCCTCCAGACATATCTCCCAACTCCCCGGCCTCCATTTAACAGTTTAACGCACCTGCATGCTTGCTGCTGAGCACTTTGCTGTCGAATTCCGGGGAGGCTAAGGAAACCCCCCCACACACACATACACGACGTGATCCTCGGGCGGAGAGCGTGCTGCCAGTTGTGCTTGTTTATCTTTAAGTTGTATACGGCCCACAGTTGCAGACTAAAGGGAATCATGTATGTACATGACAATATCCACAAATGATCTCGCTAGTCAGACGACGAGGTGCACACTTTTAATCATGCCCTGAGAAGTGTGGGCCCAAGTTTCTGTTCACAGGTGCACTCGTATCACCTCATTTAGCACTGCACAAACACACACAACATAATATCACAAAGTGGTGCCACGTGGTGTTCAGCTTTGGGGGGAGGGGTACACAAGTGAGTTGAGTGTTGTGGTTTCGCATGTGTGTCCTCGGGCCGGGCTGCGGGAAAGTTTCGCTCTAGGGTGGGAGCGTTAGAGAGGTATGGCTGCAGGGTACGTTTTCAGACGGGAATGGGGATCAGTTGTACAGTAAGATTTCAGGAAGTGGGGAGGGGGGTTGTGCGACAGGATAATTAGATTTTCAGAAGACTTCGATGTGAGCATGAGTTTTAAAGTACTTTCCGGCCGTAGAGGTGGTGCTGATGGCCATGGCCAGCCCAGGGGTGCAGGCTCCGCCGCTGATGCCACTGCTGCCCGGGAGGAGGTTGGGGCTGCTGCCGCTTCCGCTGAGGCTAATGCCGCTTCCCACGCCGCCGCTGCTAGGGGTGGGGGCGCTGGATGCCGCTGGCAGCAGGGGCTCCGTCCGGAAGAGTCCTGCACTGGAGGTGGTCGGAGGGGCCGCTGAGGCTGCGGCCGGAGCGGCCAGGCACGGGGATGCCGAGGAAGAGGCGGTGGACGACGAGGACGAAGAGCTGGAGGAGCACACAGAGAGCGCTGCTGCTGCGGGCTGCAGGGGCACCAGCTGGGACTGGGGAATTAGAGCAGCCTGCACGGCCATGATGGTATGGCATCAGCAAACAGTTAAGCACCCGCAACGGTCCAGTGATCACAAAAACACAGAATCTAATACAACACGCCCACTAAGATAAGAAAAAGCTTTACGACAGAAGGAAAGCAGGCGAGCCAGTCCGGGTGGGTCGGACCAAAAAGCCAAAGGGAGGCAACCCAGAAAGCTCATTTCCAATGGCAGCCCACCGTTTACCATAAACGGTGACGCAAGCCAATGGAAATGAGGGGCGGGGCTTCAAGCCCTTTTCTCAAAGTCCTCGTTAAAAATAAATCTCGCCAAGCGAGCAGCGCATGCGCTGCAACGCTAGGCATGACCTAAAAAGCAGAAAAAACAAACAGTAGCTCTCTGGGTCATTAAATCCAGGACCCCAGGAGGGCTTACCACTTACTGTTAATGCATGTCTGGCTAGAACTCTATGTTCCGCAGCTGAAGTGCAGAGTCCCCTTGTGTTTGGTTCTATAGCTGCAATTTGTAGCTTAAAAAATGTTAAAAAAAAGACTCAAAGATGTTATAATGATTTTGTGTTTAATAAAGCTTTATAAAATCTATTAATGACAATCACTTTTATTAAACACTGAACTTTGTGAATAAATGAAATATACATTTCATTACAATTATTTGAGAAAGACAATACATGTACTTTATATATGTGGATATTCTGACCCCATCATAAAGCCAAGAGGCCCACCTTTTATATTTTGTGAACCTTTGACAAAGTCAGTACCTCTGCCTCACTTAAAATAACCAAATTGCTATGTGCGTCTGTGAGAGTTTGGGCGACAGGCGGTGAACCAGCTGGGGTTGGGAGCAGAGCCTGACTTGTGGTCAACCCCATGCTGTGCATGGCCAAAGGCCATGCGCAGAGTAGAGCTGGCTTCCATCAAGGGGTTGGACGCAGGGCCTGGATGCAGACCAGGCACTGTGTCCAACCCCACACAGTGTATGGCCGAAGACCGTGCACAGCGTTGGGTTAGCTGTCTAAAAGGGGTTGGAGAACAAGCCTGGCTGCAGGCCAGGCCCTGCATTCTACTCCACGCTACACACGACAGAAGCTAACTATACTTCCCATTTTACATCACTTATAGCATGTTCTATGACATCATTGACAACATCTTTGCAACATTTGAAATGACATCATTGATGGCAAAGCAGTGCATGGCAGGGTCGCAGGTTATAGTTACCTTAGGGCATGAGTTATAGTTACTTGAAATAACTACAACTAGTGAATTTCAGT
The DNA here is from genome assembly GCA_963921515.1 of Calotriton arnoldi. NCBI lineage: Eukaryota > Metazoa > Chordata > Amphibia > Caudata > Salamandridae > Calotriton > Calotriton arnoldi. The sequence goes on along the minus strand of CAWUFW010006789.1, from coordinate 602,037 downwards.
GGTTTTGTTAGTAGAAAGAGGTATGCTTTTACTGACATTTTCGCCTTACTATAACGCCACTTTAACCTTTGTTTTTTTACTGAATATATATTTATATATAGATATATATGTGTGTGTGTGTGTGTGTGAACACATATATATATATTTGTATATGAATATGTGTGTGTGTGTGTTTTTATCTTAGTAAATAATTTAATTTAACATTATATCCTATTGGGTTTTATTTGAAATCACTACCTTCATTATTTTCTATGGGAGGATGTAACAGTATCAGTGGTTGGCCATGTGCGATGTTAGACTTACCACTCTTTCGTTTTTGCCAGTAGTAACTTACACTTGTAAATTTAGCTCCATCCCCTTTTTTCAGGGGTGGAGATATGTATGTGTACCCTTTTGAGGGATTATTGCATGGGGAAAAATATTTTTAATTTGGATAGAAATAAGTGCCTTTGCACTGTAGGCTCTTTGTTATCTTTTGTGGAGATCTCTATTATGGAGAACTCTATAGAGGAGGAATTGAAGCATTACAGAAAGGTTACATGGCATCCAAGAAGTACATCTGGAAATCTGCACCTGACTCTGAAATGTTTGGGAATCCCCAAAAAATTGAAAGTATATTTGGACGTAGATTAAAGGGCCTGGTTTAGAGTTTGGGAGCCAGGGTTCTCTATCACAAAAATGACAGAGAACCTTGTATGCCTAAACCCTCAGTCTGTCTGCCTCATTTAGAGTCAGGCAGACCATCAGCTCTATGTCTGCAGTGACCTCTATGGCTCCATTGCAAAGCTCATGCTATCAGCCCGACAGAGTGGGGGCCTTCAGCGCAAAGCCATGAGCCACCTGCCCTATTAAGAGCAGACAGTCTGATATTTTTTTCTGCCCATCACCTCAAGGAAAACTCGGCAGTCATTGGTAGGAAACAAAATGACTCCACACACCCTGGGAGAAAACTCCCAGGCATGGGGATGCTTAGCATTTTTGTTTTCCATGAACAAACTCTCACTTTGGGAGTTTATTTCTGAAAAAATGTAAAGCCACCTATCTGACTGCAGATGTACACCAAACTTTCAGTGCCTTCCAAGGAACAGCCATAAAGGTGTTTCCTTGGAAGGCAGAGAGCTCACAGCTGGGCACTGATGGATGCAGTGCCATCCACCTAATTCTAAATCAGGCCCTAAATCTCCACCTACACTTTTATATTTTTCTTTGTGTCACAAATTGGCAAGAATGGAAAACAATTTTCCATCAACTGAGTGCAGCTGTACTACCTTTAGGAAAAGATGTGTAGTTTATTTCCTGCTTTGCATCCTTATTTCCATACAATGCATATCAAGACTAGACAAGAAATAATAATGCCCACATAAATGCTGTAAAACTGATCACTCAAAATATGCCTGACAATGTGTTTTTATTCTGTCTAATTCATATATTTTTTATGTTTCCCTAGATGAAAACTGCAAAGATAAATATTACAATTGCAATGTGGTGGTACAGGCTCGACTCTGTGTCTACACCTACTATAAGACTGCTTGCTGTGCTTCCTGCTTGAGATCAGCCACTAGACAATCAGGATTTTTGGGACGAAGATAACAACTACTTCAATATTCTCAAATGGCAGAAGAAAACATCATTCGTGGGAGACAAAAGAAGTGTTTGCTGATTGTGTGGACTCTTAAGAGATTCTGTCCTACTGCGGATATTGGGTCTATAGTTTTAACACACACAGAATTTGATCACATTCCGACATTTTCAGTAACCATCATATTTGCATAGGAGCTTTTTTTCTTAACTATTAAAAGTGATATTGTAGGAGCAATATCATCAACAGCACTAAATTCCAGTCTAAGTTCCCACTTCAGCGCTTTAGAAACATTGAGCAACTCTAAAGTTAAATATTTTGAATTATTTATCCTAGGTCTTTGTGCAACACTTGCAAAGTGGAATTTGATGTTAAGTTCAAGTTGAAGTTCCAGATGAGTGCAATGATGCCAATTTTTGTTTAGGGAAAATAGTTTGGGATTGACTGACATTATTTAA